>VWZD01000166.1:977896-1031442 GCA_013396695.1 Sakesphorus luctuosus
CCCTGGGATACACGGCCCGGAGCATCCCTGGGGGACACGGCCCGAGCATCCCTGGGATACACAGCCATAGGCACCCCTGGGATACACAGCCAAACACACGTGGGACACTCCTGGAACCCACATCCATACACACTTGACACAGACGTGTTTGCCGTGGGGCAGGGATGGGCTTTGGGGTCAGAGTTGCCTCCCCTAGACCAGGGCACAGCCCCATGAGCTGCTCCTGCCCCATGGCCCAGGAATGTTCCCAAGCCTTCCCCCTCCCAGCAGGAATCAGGAGAAGGTGATGCTGCATATACCTGTGAGAAACCACAGGCAGTGGCAAAGCTTGCATGGTGTTGGGGATTGCAGTATAACCGTGGGTATTAAAGGGAAAAATATTGGGCCTCTCTTGTGTTTGGGGTGTTCTAAAATCACGTGCATGGTGTTTGTGATGTGGAATAACGTGTTATTTTGGGCCAGTGTATTTGATTTAATGATACATGATGTGACACTTAAGTTGGAGTTGATTAATGTTGGAATTTAAATAAGAGTTTTCTCTCCATACGCTTTATACCTTAGACAGTAACTGAAGACCTCAGCTGTGTTTTTAAGTATATTCATCATATACTGTGCTTGTATAGGTGCTTAGTCAGCTTTCAGCAATCTGTGGTTTCTGCCTGCTGGATTTTTCACAGAGCTCTGTTTTACAGGATTCACATTTGCACCTCTGACTTTGGAAGAGAAAACATTCAGCAAAAATGTCGAAGATTGAGAAAATGAGTATCCTCGGAGTGAGGAGTTTTGGGTTAGAGGATAAAGACAAGCAAATTATCAGTTTCTTTAGTCCATTAACTATTTTGGTGGGACCAAATGGTGCAGGAAAAACGGTAAGGCTTGCTCTGGGTTTGGGTTTGAGCTGTAAATAGGCCTGAAAGGCCTCAACATTTGCATAATGATCTCTACAGAAAGGTATTAATAATATTGCAGAAGTTGTGCTGTTTACTGCACATACTGTGTTTAGCATTATTAGAGACCTGCTTTCATGCCTGGATTTTACAGAGTCCTGGTCGATGTTTTTCACAGGAAATTGATTCAGATCCTTATTAGAACATTTTTCAAAGTACCATATTTTCATGATACTCAAAAAACAAAATGTTATTTCTTATTTCTCTCTCCTCACATAATTAACTCATTCGTAAATATTTGGGCTATTACTGTGGTATTGCCTGTAGTCCATCTTGGTTACTCTAAATTGCCATTATAACTATGTATTTATCCATTATAACTGTGTATTTATTTCTGTTTCCTAGACTATCATTGAATGTCTTAAATATATATGCACTGGAGATTTTCCTCCTGGCACCAAAGGAAAAACATTTGTTCACGATCCAAAGGTAAAAGTCACAGTAACTAAATTTAATGTGTGTTTACTCCTAAATAAAATACTTTGCAGCACTCAGGGTTGTGATGGAAACAGGAATGCTCAAGTTGTAGGCAGATTTGAGCTGACTGTTGTTTCAGGAGAAGGAGAAAGCTGGGGGGGAGTGGAGCATTCCCCACAGCTGGAGAGGCACATGCTCATTAGGACCTTGAGGAGAGTTTTCCTTACTCAGGTTTTGTTTGGCTCGAGGTTGCCAATGAAACAGATGTTCGAGCTCAGATCCGGCTGCAGTTCCGGGATGTGAACGGGGAGGTCTTGGCTGTGCAGCGCTCCATGGTCTGCACCCAGAAAGGCAAGGCCCCGGAGTTTAAAACACTGGAATCTGTCATCACAAGAACAAAGTAAGTTGTCAAGTGCTTTTTCTTACTTTGGCATGAAGATCAGTTTGGTTTTAGTGTGTTTTTATGCATAAAACAAAACTTCATAATGTATTCATTTAAGTAGCTACCAGTGCTTTTAGATTGAAGGTGTGTAGTTTCACCACTTGGTCTGTAAGGTGATTGAAGCATCTGACATTTGATAACCTCTACATCAAGAAATCCTTGTAACTGTTAACTTGAATTTATTGGAAAATTGTAATAGCCATGGTAGTGGTGAGGCCTTGGCACAGGTTGCCCAGAGCAGCTGTGGCTGCCCCATCCCTGGAAGTGTCCCAGGCCAGGTTGGATGGGGCTTGGAGCAACCTGGGCTGGTGGCATTCCTGATTATGGCAGAGGTTTGGAAGAAGAGGAGCTTTAAGGTCCCTTCCAACCAAAACCATTTCATGATTCTACGATTGTATGATACACTTCAAAAGTAATATGGTGCAGAGTGTGTAGGCTTTACTCCCTTTAGAACGTTTGCAGGTCATTTTTAGCCTGTGTTTAACTCCCATCTCCACTGCTTTAAGTGTATTCTCTTTACTCAAGAGGGTTTTGCTCCCTCTGGTGGTTCCACAGAATTTTAAAGTGTGAAACAAACTACAGTCTGTTGAACATGGTAATCATGGGCTTAAAAATTGTTACTTCTTAAATTTTTGAATCATTATGTTGCAACGAGGTTATGCTGTTAAAAGTGTAGTTTACTTTTAAAAGAACGTGTTAGTAACTTCCTTGGGGGTTTTCTTTGTCTCTGTTTAGCAGGCACGGCGAGAAGGTCAGTGTGAGCTCCAAGTGTGCAGAGATAGACCGGGAGATGATCAGCGCCCTCGGCGTTTCCAAGTCTGTGCTTAGCAATGTCATCTTCTGCCACCAGGAGGAATCCAACTGGCCCTTAAGTGAAGGAAAGGCCCTGAAACAAAAATTTGATGAGATCTTTTCCGCAACAAGGTTTTTCTCTTTACTCTAATTAAATAACAACCGAGTAAGAAAATGTATTCTCTAATAATGTAGGTGTTAATGAGAATGTCTGAGCATTGTTTTAAGCATCAGTGTTGCCAAAGGATCTGAAATTTTGTCTTTTTTTAAAGGTATATTAAAGCACTCGAAGCTCTGCGTCAGGTACGGCTGAAACAAAGCCTGAAAGTAAGGGAGTGTCAGACAGAACTGAAATACCTAAAACAGAATAAAGAGAAAGCACAGGAAATCCAGGATCATCTTAGCAACAGAGAGGCTCAACTGGCTGCTTCTAAGGAGAATGTGAAAACAATTGAGAGCGAGCTTGAACCTCTGAAGGTAACTTGGCATGATGATTATGTTAATATTCAATGCAAAACTATAAAAGATCTTGCACTTTTATTTCTGATCCTTTGCCCTGAAGCAAAATCAAGCATACCTCAACTCACCTGGCAGAGGCTGCTCTAGTCTGTAAATCTCACTGGAGATTTAAGAACATGGAATTCTTGTAGTAGGATTGTTTTTTTTGTTGCTTGATTGAAAATCTCTCTCAAATTTAGCTGATATCTGAAACTAAAATGAAAACAAAACTAAAACTTAGTACCCCCTATTTTTTAAAAGTATTTTATAACACTGAAGATTTTACACTTACAATAATTGATTGTGGCATTCATAAGGTGTTTATTTCCAGCATTCTTTGTTTTGCAGAGCTCTCTGGCAGCAGTTGAACAGAATCTCACCAAAGTAATGAGGCTGGACAATGATGTGAAGGCCCTAGAGAGCAGGAAGCAGCAGATGGAGAAAGATAATGAAGATTTGCAACAGAAAATGGAAAAGGTTGCCTTTGTGACAAAAATTTAGATTAATATGTTTTATCAGCTTAAGATAAATAGATATTTTTTATCTACTTTTGCTTGTAGCATATTAATTTTTTTTCATTATATGTCTTAGAGAAATTCTCAATGGGAGATGTTTGTCTGTTATTTCTTAAATTCTGTTATGGTAAAAACTGTACATTTAAAACGCAACAATAACTGACTTATAAATGTAATTAATACAGAGTAAAGTGAGCTATTTGTGTTTGGTGCACAGGTGTTCCAAGGAACAGATGAACAACTAAGGGATAGATACCAAAACCACCAGAGGACAGTGAAGGAGAAGGAGAAGAGATTGCTGGACTATAAACGTGAGTTGGACAGAGCCACTAAAGAGTGCCAGAGATTCAACAGTGAGAAATCAGAGCTGCTTATTGAACGAGGTATTTCAGACTTCATCTATAATCTTGTGTTTATTTTTCAATGTTTTAAGATCTGATACAGAACTACTGATAATAATTGAAGGGATCTGAACTGGACAAAACTCCTAAAATGTGTATTAGTTTGAGATCAGCTGCACAGTGGGGTAGGAGCATCTCACAGGGGGCCAAGTCTTGGTGTTTTTCTCCAGGAGTTTCTAATGTCACTTGTTCTGAGCTCTAATTACAATATGTAGTACATCTTGTCTTAGAAGCAAAGAAAACATGAAAGCTTAAAGCTCTGTGTCTCACCAGGGGAACAGGGCTGAGTCAGAGGGGTTTAGGGGAATGTTCTTTCATGTATTGTGGATTATGGGAATTTCAGCAAAGCTGTAGTAGTTGAGGCACAGAATATACACTTGCATAAAATATGTTTGGGCTTTGTTTTGTTATCAGAATAATATTTTGTCTGTTTTAAGAGGCTTGCTTTTAAATCTCTGATTTTTTTAACTAATAAAAATTTAGTTACCTGGAATAGCAATCTAGCTACAGCTTGTTTTTACTCTGTAGCTGTTTGAGTTGTTTAAAAACACTTCAGTTTCAAAGGCTTTAATGGTAGCAACTGGCTTTAATCCTAAATGTATCTTCTGCCTGGGGTTTGGAACATTGCTGTCACACTCTGCAGGTCGGCTGCAGCTGCAGGCAGATCGTCACCAGGAGCACATCATGACAAGGGACTCCTTGATCCAGGCCTTGGCAGCACAGCTGGAATTCGATGGCTTCGAGCGAGCACCTTTCAGTGAAAGGCACATTACCAGTTTCCACAGGCTGGTGAAGGAGAGACAGGAGAGAGATACAGAAGCTGCAAATCGTTTGATGGTAAGAGTTTTGTTGTTTCTGTATTGCCCACTAGTGTGTTATTGGTCCATACATGTCTTTAAGGTGGGAGGAAGTGTTGAGGGGGGAACTGAAGCCATTTTCCTTCAGGAATTCCTCCTTGTGGGTTGCCTGAGTCTTTCCATGGAAGGTGGTTTTGGAACTGGGAATGGTCATCAGGGCTGTTGGACAGGCAGTTTGTCAGACAGGTGTTTCCAGCAGCCCTCATGGTGGGTTACTGACAAGCTCAAAAGCCTGAGGAAGAATTACAGTGGGCAGCTGGTTTCCAAACAAGCAACTTTCTGTTGGAGTCATGTTAAAAACAGAGTTCCTCTCACAGAACACTATTGGTATGATGCATCTGCACTTTGCTATCAAAAACATTGCAGCAGAAAATTTTGGACAAATTCTAGTTTTCTCAGTGTTTCAATGTCTTGTATTGCAGTGGTATTTGCAAACTAGTGTGAAGAAGTGTTTTTAAATATTTTTCTGTGAAAAAAATAATGAGTATATTGTCACTGACTTTTTTCAGAGAGAATTTACACGAAAAGAAGCAATGAAACAGAAACAGATAGATGATATAAGAGACAGGAAAACTGGATTAGAAAGAACCATTGACCTGAAATCAGACATTCAAAATAAGAAACAAGATGAGCTGAAGAATGTCAAGTGTGAATTGCAGCAGTTGGAGGGGTTTTCAGACAGAATTAGTGAGTTGGATGAGGAGATTGGCAAGACGGTAAGTTAATGTGTACCAAAAAATTATAGAGGCTTGAAGTAAAAACTTTGGACTTTATCATTTAAAAAATTGATAAAAACAAAAATAAAATAAAACCCCCTTGGTCTTTGCTCTGTCTGCTGTGGGTTTGCCCTTTTAATACCCTTTTTATACTCTCTGTTCTTTGTCTAAATAGTGCACCCTCTGGGGCAGGGTCTGTTCCCTGCCTTGTTCTTGGGCAGTGCACACACAGAATATGCTGCTTCTGCTGGGTGAGGTGTAAATAGAGTGATAGGAGATCAGTCACTCTGAAATTATTGGGCCAGAAACTTTGATTCAAAGTGCCACACTGCCTACACTTTTCAAGATAACTTGTCTGTGAGATGGACTAGTTGGTTAGAAGTGTTTTACCTAATGAAGTGTTGTAAAGTTACAAGCATTTTATGTTCCAGCTGACCAGCTGGTTGTGCCTTTGTAACCAAATATGTTATGTTTATTAGCAGGACATGAATTCAGTGCTTGACTGTTTTTTTCTGGCCTCCTCACGAGGGTAACTCCAAATTTAATATACAGTAGAAGTTAAAATACAGAAAATCAAATTAAACTGAGGGAGCTTCCTGAAGCTGCATCATGTGGTTATGGCTTCTGGTGAAAGCAGGAGAGAGCTGGGGCAGCACTGCATTCCAGAACAGCATCAGGTGTCTGCCTGGGGCTTCCCTTGCCCCACACCAGCACCACAGCCTTGGTCCTTTTACATGTATTGTTATAAATCCTGTGTTATTCCAGTAACAGCTACTGAGCTGAAGAGCTTTCTGTTATTTCCTTTAGTTAGAACATCATTGACTGGTGTCATTGTTTCTGTTTTCTGAGCATTTATTTTTTGTGTAGGAACATGAGCTGGAGAAGGCTGAGAGGAGCAGCAATGTAGAAACACTTGAACAGGAAGTACAGACTCTGCAAAATGAGAAAATAAGCCTGGACAAAGCTCTTAGGAAATTGGATCAAGAGATGGAGCAGTTGAACCTACACACAACAACAATCACCCAGATGGACATGCTGAAGAAAGACAAAGTAATTTTTATACCAATATCCCATAAGAGAGGGACAAAACATTGGTACAGTCCCTCCAAGATTTGTGTATTTTTCAGGTGTTTATCAAGTCATATGTAAGGCTTTCATAGAAGCCCTTGGCTTCATGAATGCATTGACTGCTATAAACTTGAAGATATGAAGAATTTAATTTGAAATGCTTTATTTCTTCAGGCAGAGAAAGAAGAGCAGATTAGAAAAGTAAAATCAAGACATTCTGAGGAACTAACATCACTGTTGGGATTCTTCCCAAATAAAAAACAACTTGAAGACTGGCTTCATGGTAAAAATAAAAAGATTAATCAGACAAGAGATACTCTTGCTAACCTTAAGTAGGTATTAGTTTAATGCATTATATCTCTAAGTATTTATGTTTTTAAATGTTGGAAAGTTTAAATATGCTCAGCATACTTTTTACCTTAATTCAGTATTGTTTATTTAGCTATCTGCAAAATCAGAGAAAGCATCTTGCAGAGTTCCTGTAATGTGGAGCTGATAGAGTCTGTGCTGGTTAATAAAATCACAACATTTGTAGTGTGTCAAAGTGCCAACAACCTTTGCTTGGGAGATTCAGTAGTATCTGATAAGCAGCAGTTGCTGTAGAGGAAGAAAGTTGATATTCTGTAAGTTTTGTGGGGTTTTATTTGTTAGAAATTAGTTTATCATCATAAGCACTGGAAAACTAAAAGGGTATAAAATAAAATTCTTATGCTGTACTTTGACAGATAAAAAGTTGATGCTATAGTTTGTCTGAAAAATCATTAAAGAACTGGTGAACAGCTCTGTAATATCTTTTTCAGAGTAACTTCCCATGGTTTTACTTTTGCTTAAGCCGTTGAAATCTTTGTTTTTGGGTAATAAAAGAGTTTCTGCATTGATGTTTCAGCAAGAGACTGGCATTGGTAGAAAATGATAAAACTTATGCCAGTAATGAGCTAAAAAGAAAAGAAGAACAGTTGTCCGAGCATGAAGCAAAACTTTTTGATGTTTGTGGAAGTCAAGATTTCGACAGTGATCTGAGCAAACTTCAAGATGACATTGAAAAAAGCTCCAAACAGCGAGGTAAATTCATATTCAGCTTTACTTTTTCCCCCTAAAGCTGGTTATGAACTGTTTATTCAACATAAGTCTTCTGCTTGTTTCTCCCCCAGCTGTGCTTGCTGGAGCCACTGCAGTGTATTCCCAGTTCATTACCCAGCTGACAGAGGAGAGCCAGTCCTGCTGTCCTGTTTGCCAGAGAGCCTTCCAGACAGAGGCTGAGCTGCAGGATGTGATCAGTGACCTGCAGTCCAAGCTGCGCCTCGCCCCAGACAAGCTCAAGTCAACAGAGACTGAGCTCAAAAGGAAGCAGAAAAAACGTGATGAAATGATGAGTCTTAAACCACTGAGGTAAAATACTAAGCAAACCACACTGCTACAAGCTATTCTCTTGCAAATGCTTGTTTTTTATTATTAAAAACTGTACAGATGTCAAGGAGTCTTTATTTTAGGAGTAGTTAATCCATAAAAAAATCTCATTGTTCAGATAAATATTTTGAGAGAATTTGAAAATCCATGAGGATGGAGCTTTCCTTCACAAGAGGGCACTCTTGTGCAGTGGATCATACATTCTCATGGGCACTTGATGCTGTAATTAAGTTAGAAACCAAAAGAGATTTTGTCTACTTGTTTATCTCCCTTGTCCAAAATGAGGGATGTATTACCTAGCTGAGTAGGTAATACAATAGTTGGGTAATAACATAAGCTTAGTTAAAAGTGGGCAAGGTTAAGGGAATACTATTTTGGCTAAATTTAGTCTTCCACTATTAAGTCATAGCACAGATTTTGTGATCTTGAATGTCTTCAATTTATTTTGACAAAGGAAATGTTATGTATTTGTGTTTTATTTAAGGCAAACTGTAGTTGAACTGCAAGATAAGGAAATTCCAAACCTCAGGAACAAGATCCAGAATGCAAACAGAGATTTAACAGGGCTGAAGGGTGAGATAGAAGAACAGGAATCATTCCTGCAGACAGCTTTGTCTGAGGAGGGAAGTGCTAAAGCCTGTTTACAGGATATAACACTGATGGAAAGGTACCAGGTATGCTTTGGTAATGTTTTTAATATATAAAATGACATTCACTTGCTATTATTTAAATATATAGTTATTCAGTAATATGATATAACTGTCAATAGACAGTATAACATACATGATCTTGGTACTGATAAAACCTCACATTTTACATAGTAATTTTTTCTTTGAAGGATCACAGAGTACCTTAAGTTCTTGTTTAATTCTGTAGTAAGTGGAAAAAGAGGTATAATCCAGACCATGAGAATGACCACAAGTACACCAAAGTGCTTCCATTCAGATGGTTCTGTGCCATCCCAATATATGGTAAAGGGAAAGAGAAATCCTACACTTCCTATTATTCTGGTATAGAAGATTGTTTTGAGCAGTCATCATGCCTTTATTACCAATGCAAAGTCTTTGCTCAACCAAGAACCTTCAGAGAAACAATCAGGCAGAGCCCCTGGGGCCAGGCAGAGGCCTGAGAGCATTTCCCCGGAAAGAGAAGGCAGCAGCTCCTGAGGCTCCGACAGTTCTGGTGTCAGAGGGACAGGCTGCACCTGTAACTGTCCTGGGGTGGGCTGGGAATATGGGCTGATTTCCTCCACAATTAGGAATTCCAGTTGCTAGCAGCCTGTGGCTGACAGAACCCTGCTGCTGATAATGGGACATTGCTCCAGAAGAGGAGCAATGAAGTGAATCTGAAGCTCTTGAGTCACGTGTGCCTCAAGCCCTGAGCTTGCTCTTACGTGCCAAAGATTAAAAAATGCATTGTTAAACACTAATACCACAGCAGTGATACTTTTCCTCATACTTTCAGACTGATATTAGGGATGTTGAACGAAGAATTGCTCAGCAGGAGGCTAAGCTGCTGGGCGTTGATTTAAGTAGAACTGTTCTACAAGTAAGCCAAGAGAAAAAAGAGAAAAAGCACTTGTGGGATACAGGTAGGTCTTTCAAAACTGGTATTTCACTTTTAAACTGAAAATAATGTTCCAAACTTCCTGCCATTAACATTTTAGTTTACTTACTTGACATTCTGAAATAACTGTATTCTCCTAGTTTGTTGTTAGAGGGTTTTGGACTCATACTGTCTTAATTTAGAGTTACATTTTCGTAAGGAAGACAATAATGGGTTTAATAGCAGATTGACCATTTCACTCTGCTTTCATCTGCAGTTACTGGCAAAATTGAGTTAAAACAAAAGCTCAGGCAGGAGCAGCAGAGTCAGATCCAGCAGCTGAAGAGCACAGTGAACGAGCTGAGGGCAGAGAGGCTGCAGCTGGTGAGCAGGATGCAGCGCCGGCGGCAGCTGGAGGAGCAGAGCGTGGAGCTGAGCACTGAGGTGCAGAGCTTGGGCAGAGACATCAAGGTGGGAAAGACTCTGAACTGATGAACCCTTAGCTCTGTTGTCCTTGAAATCAAAAATAATGATCTTGTTATGTTTAATATTGTCTCTAATCCTAGCCAGCCAGATGCATTTTTAAATGTTCGTCCTGTGCTGCTGTTGTGTCTCTTTGGAATATCCAGAAATTTATTAGTACATATTTTCCCTTCTGAATACACCCAAAAAAGAAAGGAAGAACTACATTACTCTTTTTAGACTTGAAAAATTATTGATCTTTAACAGAACATTAAAATAAAAAGGACTTTTTCCTACTGCTTTTCAGGAAGCAAAAGAACAGGTATTGCCATTGGATGCAACTTTAGAGAAACTGCAGCAGGAGAAGGAGGATCTAGTGAATAAAAGGACTGCAAGTAACAAAGAAACACAAGAGAAGGTTTGTTTGCTCTTGGCACACCCTGGAGACAGGATTAGATACTGTTTTTCAGGCATGGTGGAAGTTGTGGTGATGAGTTTTCTTTTAGGAAACAGCAGTGACTTCAGCAGATGCTTTAGGCTGATGGAGTGCTTAGGGAAGAAAAGGAACATAAGTCAGTCAGGACATGAACTCAGTAGTAATTAACTTTTGGCAGTGTTGACAAAAGGTTTCTTGGGACATTTGGCAATGTTTGGTGGCTGGTGGCATTCCAAAGCCCTTCCTGACAGCCCTAAGAGGGATGGCAAGGATGGCTGTCACCTGTCTGTTCTTTGCCCAGGTGAAGGGCCCTCTTGTGTAAGCACAAATGAGTCATTCACCATTTGTTGTGGGAAACATTTTCATGGTTATAAGGAGCATCTGGATTTCAAAAGCTGAAGTCTTTATTAGAAAATTAAAGGGAGTTATGAAAAGGAATTGTACATTGGCAGAAGTGTGATCCAGTGTCTCACCTTTGATGCAGAGCTTGTCTGTTCTTGGACATAAGACCACATTTCATTTGAAATGTTTTCCCTGCAGATAAATGGCATAAATGAGAAAGTTAAAGATATAAACAAGTATGTGAAAGAAATTGAAAACTATATTCAACAAGGAAAAGAAGACTATAAAAAGGTAATTTAAAAACCAGTCATTAAAAAGTTAACATCAAAAGTACTTTTGTGCTTTAATCATATACCATTTTATTTCTATAGCAAAAGGAGGCTGAACTTGATGAAGTAAATTCTCATTTGGCTGCCTGTGAGAAACAGAAGGAAAAGATAAATAAAGAGATGGAAATAACTCGGCAAGATATTGACACTCAAAAGGTGAATGTATTGTTTAAAGTATACTTTCATAGCTGAAATAATTCCTGGTTTTGGTTTGTCTGCTTAGGTCTATAGTGGTGCAAGATTTGTTTCCTCCTGATTTATTTAATCAGAATAGATGCTATACCTGTATTAGGCTGATAAAAGTCCTGAGATTTGTGCATGCAAATTTAAAAACCATTTACCTCTACCATCTTACAGTATTTCCAGAAGGGTTAAGTCTTTGGGATAGTAGCCAGCATTTTCAGGAGTATCTTTTTGTGGAGACAGTGTGCCTTTGGAAGTAAAATACCAAAAGTTGCTTGTTGCTCCAGATTTTGTCATTACTTTAAATTCCTGTGTATGTATTTTGAATACTGTTTACATTCTTCATAGGAAATGTGTCTTTCCCCATTCTACCCCTCCACTCACTGCAGAGGTGAGATACAGGACTTGGTCAAATGTCATCCAAACTACTTCCCTGTTTGAAACCTTGGTTAACACTCACACACAGAGTCACTCTTGTGTTCACCTGTGCCAGCGAATACTGTGTTATTCCAGATGAAATAATACTGCTGATTCCATTTCCTCCTTTTCTAGCACAAGATGTGTTCTCACTGTGATCATTTTCATTGTTGTCAATTATTTTATACTTCCAGCATGTTTAGAGTTGTGCAGAACTCACACATGGTAATTGAGAACCAACATACTGAACCATGACACCCCTTCTTGCTTTCTGTGGAGCCAGATACAGGAAAGGTGGCTGGAGGACAATCTTACCTGGAGGAACCGGAATGAGGAGCTAAAAAAAGTTGAAGACAAGATAAAACAAGTTATGAAGGAGATGGGAGAAATGAAAGTGCCCCAAATGAAAAAGTAAGCACCTTCCAAACAGAGTGGGATGCTCTGCACAAGGATTCATGGAATACCTGAGTGCTGTACTCACTGTGCTTTGGGGTGTCCTGGTCCTCTCTCCTCCCCATTCATATAAACCACTTCCTTCACACCTCTGTTTGCTTCGTGTCCCCGTGGCAACACCATGAATGACTCAGGGAAATTGCCCAGTGCTTGTGGCTGGAAATGGAGGTGTGTGCTCATACCTGCTCCAGTCTAGTCCTTTGTCATGATGTTCCCTGCTAAATCCACATTTAAATAATTCGTGCTGCTGCATAAGAGTATTTAGTTTTCACTTTCAGTCTGTTGCCTTGGGTCTCAGGACCAGATTTTATGTTTGTTTCAATAGTTTAATAGTAATTGCTCAGATAAGAAACACTTTTGAAAAGTAATTATCCCCATGCTGGTTCTTGCTTGTGAAATATTTAATAAGCTTGCTAGAGCTTACCCAATAATTCTTCTTATTTTTCTCAGTGTCCTGGTTTAATTCCACCTATGAAATTAATTATTTTAGGTAATTATATTAATAGCAGTTGAGCATTTGAACCTGATAAATTGCTTCTCCCACTCAGAATAGTGATTTGAATATGTTCTTAAAAAGCTTAAGAATGTTTTTATTTCAATAATGTCTCTGTTTCAGGGACATTGGTACTATAATTTTAACTTTAAAAGTGCAATATAATGAGCTACTGTCTAACATAAATGAGAACCCTGATTAAAAAACTGTGTAACACTAAATTGAAAAGACTTGTGTGTCAATTATGGTTTCCCAGTGAACAGAAGCGTTTAGAGGAGCAAATTGAGTGTCTGAAGAGGAACCATCACGTTGCCCTGGGGCGCCAGCGAGGGTTTGAGGAGGAGATTGTTCGGTTCCGGAAGGAGCTCCGGGAGCCACAGTTCAGAGATGCAGAGGACAAATACAGGGACATGATGATTGTTATGAGGACTACAGAGCTGGTCAACAAAGATCTGGACCTTTATTACAAGGCTCTTGATAAGTAAGTGTTGTCATGTGAGGGTAATTCTGATTTGTTTTCATCTTTATTGATAACCTTGGTTCAAAAGCAGCTTTCAATTTCTGGCCTCTGGGATAACTTAAAATGAGTAAATTGATATAATTCTTTGAGATACATAACAATTTCTCATTATAAATTCTGGCATTTAAATATTAAGATAACAAGGTACAACTTTTTAAGTAAATTAATGAAACCACACTAAAAACTGCACAGGACTGGTATGATGTAGGATATTTGTAAGTTAACATTGACAATGTAAATACATTTGGTAATATTGGATTTTCATACAGTCAGATAAATCTGATGATCACTGTAAGTTTATTCCCAGTTATCTGTAGGCTTTACTTGTATGGTTGTACATGTTAGGACTCAAATTTGCAGTGCAGCATTGGAGAGAGATAAGGAAAGGTGAAATCCATGTTTAAATCCTTTATTATTGACCTGGGCCTTCCGACTTTCGTTTCTAAAGCAGTACATTTTAGCATCTTCTGGTCATATCTTAACATGAAAAAGATATGCCAGGTAGATTTCTTGTTTCCCATGGTCATCTGCTGAGGCAAATCATTGTGTTTTAATAAAAAGTATTACAACGTAGAGGTGCTTTCTCCCCTTCTCCATGTGGGTGGGTTTGTGCTTATATCAAAGAGGACAAGATCATAAGAAACACGTCTGGCATTTGATGGAAAGTGTAGCAAACTTTTGGATTGTTTCTGTTTCCAATGCAAGCTTATTTGCTGGTCTTGGACTGAGGCCAAAAAGGGCATCTCGAAATTTGTGCCCATATACAAAGTAAAACAGGTGTCTCCCTAATCCCCTGTTTGTTCAGGTACAGTGGTGCAATAGCACTGAGCCGTGTATAATTCTTCCCTTTCAGCTGTAATGGAAATGCACTCCAAGAATTTCCTTTTCAGAATGTAGACTCTTTTAGTATGCTATCAAATCATCTATTGTTTCTATTTAAGGCTAAACAGGAAAACAGCCTTGTAATTTCAAGAAAAATAGATAAGCATCACTTATCGGTAATCGTCTGAAAAATCGGTGAGACGAAATGCAAACTGCAGTGGCCAGAGCTGGGACAGGCTGGGAAAGCCACCCCTGTGGGTGTTCTCTGCTATCAGCTGATCTTGATTGGCTTTATTTAGAGGCTTGTGAGAAATATTGATGAGGAATGCATTCTTGGGGTTAATTAAGGAAATTGTTGAAAGCACTTCATTTTGAACTTAACAAATTCCTACTACAGTTGATACCCTGGTATTCCCCAGAACAGAGGGAAGAGCAGAGGTGGGGAAAGTATATGTAAAGTCCATTTCAGAAGGATATTTTATTGCCACCAAGGTTTTTGAAAGCAGACCTTGCCATAAAGTGAGCAAGCATTTTTTTCATTACACAGTAGATTTTCTTTAAAAAGCCAAGTTAGAAATGCAGAGTCCTGTCCTGTCCTTTCCTGAATGCTTTGTAGGGTTTATCTGTTAATGAACTAGAGTCATGCTGATACATTAACCAGGGAAATTAAATTCAAAATTATTAGTGACATCCCCTGTCACTCTTGCTGCTGAAGAGAAAGGCAGTTCTAGTCATGATGCCTGTTTGGGTAATTATAAAACTACATTCTCAATAAGAATTCTCAGCTCTGGGGAGGCTTTGGGTGCTCCTTTCCTGCTGCTGTTGGCACTGTTGGAACTGCTGTTGGCACAGCTGGTGCCAGCAGTTGGGGGACTGGGCCAAAGGGTGCCCCCACTGTTGTTCTGGAAGGCTTAACATCAGATTCTATTTCTTGTGTCAGTTTGCAAATATACCCACACATAAATGATAAACCTCTTAAAAAGTCAGGTAAAGTCTCTCTCTGTTGAGTGGCTGCAAATAACTTTGTCTGCATTGCTTTCCTCCTCCTTGAGACTGAGCTGTTTCTGAGACCAGAATTACTTACACAACAGTGTCTTGTTAGTCTGTAGATGCATTCAAGCTGAGCTGTATTTACCCTAATTTTAGCAAAAGTAATTAGGGATTGGAGAGGCCATGAAGCCCCTGTAGTCCATGGCAGTCCCTGGCTGCATCTCTAATATTTTGTGGATTTTGTTGCTGTTCTTTAGAGCAATAATGACATTTCATAGCATGAAGATGGAAGAAATCAACAAAATAATTCGTGACCTTTGGCGAAACATTTACAGAGGACAAGGTATGTGAATTTTTTATTAATTTACCCCATATGTGTCCATTTGATATTGAGAACTGCATATGGAACAGTGTTCACGAGATGGAAAATCCAGGATTTGAAAATAGTTGGGGTTTTGTTCTAAAGGCTACCTCTGTTCCTCACCACTATAATCTTTTTATTGCACATTATACAGTAAATTGCAGGATAAATAGAATTAATTTTTCTTTTTCTATGTTTTAGAAAGGTAAGGTTTCCTTGAGGCAGAGGAAATGCATGAGTTCCTTCTTTGCATTTTGGAAGAATTAATTTCAAAGATATATCTATTAATGGGAGTTCTGAACCCAATTTTTATTGTTGCTGCATATTATACCTTTCATCTCCTGTTAATCCCATGATACTTCTAAAGATTTTTGATCATGTAAAAACTGTCTCCTTGCCATTTCCAGATATTGAATATATAGAAATTCGTTCTGATGCAGATGAGAACGTCTCAGCTGCTGATAAAAGAAGGAACTACAATTACAGGGTGGTGATGGTGAAGGGAGACACGGCCCTGGACATGCGAGGGAGGTGCAGTGCTGGGCAGAAGGTAATGGCTTTGGGGTTCAGGGCCAGGGATTCTGGACACTGACTGATCCTGTGAGTGCAGGGGAGTCATGGCCAGAACTGACCCAAGCACAGGAGGCTCCAGCTCTGGTTGATAATTGTGTACAACTTTCCCCCACTGTGTCTGGGTGTTGCTGACAATGCAATGCATGATTCTGAACATCTGGACCCTACTCTGGGCTGCCAAAATCCATTGTTTCAGTTGGGCACCAGGCTTATTCCCTGCAGCAGTGAAGGCTTTGGCTTCCCTCTCCTCAAGTTCAAGTCTTCCCAGTCTGTCTCTTGCTTGTTACCAGTTTCAGGTCACTTCATTTGCTCCCATGTTTTTTGTCTTCCTGAGCTTTTGGTCTTCTTTTTGCAACTGCATCTGCCTCTAAGTTGATAGGACCTCTTTTCCTCCACGTTTTGTTTCTCTCTCCTACTGCTGACTGTACCCTTTCAGTTCATGTCACCAACATCACATCAAGCCATCCTTCCAGGTACTGTGTTTCCTTCTGTGCTGTCAGCTCACAGCTCTGGGTCTGCCCATTCAGGTCTCAGGGCTCTAACAACACACTGGCCTGCTGTCACCAGCCATGGCAGTCCCTGTGGTCAGTTCCTCACACTAAACCACACCCACACAGGCTGGAGCCGGAGGGTTGTTTCCACCTGTCACCTTCAGTGTGTTGTCTCCTGGAGCAGTTTGGGCTGTTGCGTTGCAGTCCTATGTAAGTGAGAGTGAAACTGGTGCAGGTTTCTTAGCCGATCTTCTGAGAATTCTTTGATCATGAACTGTGGTGCCGGCAGTCGTGATAGTTGGAAAATATTTTGGGCAGCACAGTTTCCATTGAGTGATCTGTAATTTGCACCAGTTCAGGAGATCTTGTATGATTAGGCATGTTGATGCAAAACTAACATGTCAGGGGGTAAATCCTACTGTCTTCAGTTTTAGTAAGTAGTTGGGAATTCAGTAACTCAGACTTAGTGATGCAGACAAATTTCCACCCTCCCTGTGCAGCAGGATAGGCTTGAACAGAGCTCGGAGGGAATGCAGATGGCATGGCAATGTTGTAGCTTCTTTACCACAGATTAGAATTCCTACTTCCAACATCTCCTGAATTTTGAGTACTTGACTTCTTTGTGGAGTCAATCTTTCAATTCAAATTTGAGAGTTTTAATGTAGTTTTTCAGTAACTAATTAGTTTTACTATTTGGTGAGCTACCAGCACATTGTTCTGTAAACTTCAGTAACAGTTTGTAATGGAATTAAAAATAGCTCATTACTTGTAGATGCTCTTTATTTGAAGAGTGAGATTGGGTGTTGTGCTTTCCTTCTCTCCATTAGGTGCTTGCTTCTCTCATTATTCGCCTTGCTCTGGCAGAAACTTTCTGCCTCAACTGTGGCATCCTGGCCCTGGATGAGCCCACGACCAACCTCGACCGAGAAAACATCGAGTCTCTGGCACATGCCCTGGTGGAGTAAGTGAGCTCTTTGTGACACCCAAAGATGGGTGTTGTTCACATGTTCAGAGAAATTGGCCGTGGAGAATCATATTTTAAGATGGCGCATCTTGGCATCTGCAGATACACAAGCAAAGCAGTAGCAGTCCTATCTGGAAAAAGAAAAAAATATTACTTAAATAATTTGTTGGGATTTTTTTTTTACTGTGGGTAAAAGGAGTGGCTAATCAGCATTAGGTTGGTTGATGGGTCATGTCATCCATTATTGGTAGATTTTTGTGCTCTGTGTTCACAAGTTCTCTAAAACTGGCACGTGGTTTAGATAAACACACACTAAGTAAAATCTCCCTGCAGCATCATAAAGAGCCGCTCCCAGCAGAGGAACTTCCAGCTCCTGGTGATCACTCATGACGAAGACTTTGTTGAGCTTCTGGGCCGGTCGGAGTACGTGGAGACGTTCTACAGGATCAGGAAGAACGTTGACCAGTGCTCTGAGATCATGAAATGCAGTGTCAGCTCCCTGGGCTCGTATGTTCCTTAGAATCTCAGGTGGTTACACCTCACAGACAGCCTGACCTGAGACAGTCTCACTGCCTGCCCTGATAGGGCTCAGGTGAAGCTGCCTGAAAATGGAGTTCCTTTGTACCGTATTCTGTTGCAGATTTGTAACAATTTTAGCCAGAGTCTAAAACTGTAAGACTTTTAAACTTCAAATCTTTCTACATAGTCCTGTGCCTGGGCATAGGAATCACCATGAATTGAAATAATTTAAATGGAACCATGAAGTTCCATTTAGATGTATTTTATCCTTTAAAAGTGGAAATAAATTTGTGTTATTCTTTGTGTATGTCCTGTTGGGGTCATCCAGTTGCAGATTCTGTGGCACAGCTGCAGCTCTGTCAGTGGAACAGGGTTTGTTCTCCATGCAGCGTCAGCGTGGATGAGTCTGTGCTTCAAGGCATGGGCACAGCCACCCACCCGGTCTACCCAAAATTCACAAGGTTCAAAGACAACCTTTACTACTTTCTCCACAAGATAATCTAACTCTCACAATCTTCCCCATGTCTAACTGCTTGTTTTAGAATAAAGCAAAGCTGCACCTCTAACTAGAGGAACGAGTGAATTCTCTGAGCTCAGTGAGAGTTATGTCATGTTGTGATTCTTTGTGGCAGTGCATGTGAATGTGAAAATGGTACATAAACACCTCAGAGCATTGATTTGTGTGGATGCTGAGCTTCACCTGCCCCCTCTGAGTTCTGAAGCTCGTTTCCTTGGTGTGGCAATACCCCAGGGCCCTGCAGCAGGGCAGGCCCAGGGGAACCTGTTGCTCAGCTGAAGTGACACTGGAAAGCCAGAGGGATGTCCTGTTTCAAAATGCAAAGTGCCTGACCCTCACATGTCCCGAGACTGCAAACAAGAGCTCACAATGTGCCGTCCAAGCCCTGAGGGAAGGGACTTACAGGTCTGTGTTTCTTTGTACCCAGGTCAGGGGGCACCTCTTCTGCCTTGAACTCTCTTTATGAGTCCACAGGCAGAAGCTGGACTTGCAATACTTTAAATCCTTGCAATCAGCAGTGACCACCTGAACCTCCTCAGCAAACTGTATTCTGAGGAAGACTCTTTAAACCACCATGAAAGAAACATTAATTTCTGTAACATCAGGATATTTCTCTCTGGGTGAGAACACTGACCATTGTCTTCCTCCTCTTCCAGGGTGCAGGACTGCCCTTATTCTGCAGGGGAGGAGCAGCTGGCAGGGCTGGGGGTGCAGGCAGACCTGGCATGTGTGGGCAGTGCCCGGAGCTGGCTGAGCCACAGGCCAAGGTCCTTGCCCTGGTAATGGCACAGCATGGTCCTGCCTGCCCAGGAGGCTGTGCTGGGGCTCCTGCCTGGCCCAGCCGAGCCCCTCATGTCACATCAACACCCCAACACCACCTGCTAAAGGATCTGGACACCTGCCTGGGAAAGGACAGGACCCAGCATTGCCCAGCTCTGGCTCATCTCCATGGCAGAGGCTCCCCAGCCTCGACGTGGGCACAGCTGAGTGGCAGTGGCTGCCCTAAAGCTAAAGCAGAAACCAAGCTCTTCAGCTAAGGACTATTTCCACCTAAATTTTCTGAAAAGCAGGCCACTGGGGTCAGGGTGGCCTCAGTCAGGGGAAACTACTCAAAGATAAGCGACTGAATGGGACTTCCGAGCAATTGCGTTTTCACCAATTCCCCCCCAGAGCAGTGAACGCACAGCTGGGGAGGGAGGGGGAGAGTAGGCAAAGGAAAATGCTACTAACATGCATTATGTTTGCAGTTTGAAATAAGAATCTTCACTGACTAGTACTACTTCCTGAAGGGAAATTTTCTTAAAGATACAATCAACAGAAAAAAAAATACTTTGAAATTTCAAGTTTTCCTGTGCAACCTGTTTGCTTTAGCATGACATGTACACCCCAGCTCTTCACTGCCTTCAGAAGCAACTCCCCAACCTTTGTGTGTTCTGTGCTGCTTTTTCCCCCAAGCCAAAACCATGACTTGCAGTTTCTCCATGAAGTAATTGGCCACATTTTTGCCTAAATCAGCCTTTCTCTTCACTGGCTGCAAAGTTTATCTTCACACATACATTAAACATTTTGACAGATATTGGAAAAAATACAGAAAACACGGTGGGAAACCAACCTCTCCCACATCAAGTAAATGAAAACAATAAAAAATAATCCACTTAATGATATGTGTAATCTGTAGGCCACTTGGTATCCAACAGCAGGGGAAAGAGATCCCATCAGCCCCATGGCTTTTATATGGACTAGAAAACAAAAGGAAAAGTACTTACGTGGATCAAGTGTAGAGGAAACTTTAAACACTTCTCATGCTCTGCTGGTCATGAGCACTTTGGGAGAGTGAGGACAGAAGACCCAAGCAGTGCCAGGCCCTGTGGGAGCCACCCCAGTGCCCACAGGCACCCCAGTGCCACATCAGGGCATCCCTGCCTGGGCACACAGGGACAGAGCCCATTTTCCATGTTGGTTGCAGTGGGGGTGGATTTCCAGCAGAGAAACCCCAGCACAGGATGCTCTGCAAGCAATCCATGTTCACAACTTCTCAGGAATAGGCACACAGATACAGCATGATTAAGAGCCAAAAAAACCCAACTACAAAAATAAAAATAGAAAGTGAGTGGAATTGCCATAGGATCAGGAACCAGGGAGTTGGCTGGGATGGTGCTTGCAAAGCAGGCAGGCACCCAGCACCTCTCAGAGCACCAAATGCCTCCCATGCCAGTGCATGTTGGCCTGGAAGGGCTGGTCGGGTGTAAACCCCCCCAGGGGATTTGGGTCTGGTGCAGCCTCAGCCCTGGGCCCTGCAGGAGGTGGAGGGTCTGCCATGCACAGCTCATGCAAGAGACTTCTCTGTGCTTCTCCAGTAGCAGAGTCTGCTTTCAGTTATTCTGCACTTAGTGAGCAAGGTGCCAATGACTTTCACTAGGGAAAATACCCAGAGGCCTCTCAGACATCCCTGTCTGAACACCTTGTTTCTAAGTGCCATTTAGGTCAGCAATAGCAAACCAATAGTTGTATTTTCTGATGCTTCTTTCAGTAGAACTTCTTCACTCCATCTCTGCTTGCAAACTGCTCCAGCACCTGCCCAAAAGTACTTTGGGTTTACAAACTTCAGAAAAGAGAAATTTTAATTTTTTTTAAACCAAACTGCTCTCTGACCTGCCTGAATTAAAAAACTGACTGACAGAACACATATCTCACTTCTCCTCAGTGTTTCCTCCTACATGGCATGTCTTAGCCTAAAAACTTCTGCATGCCCTAAAAACTACATTAAAAAGCCCAAAGAGATATGATTATCTACAAATAAACACCACAAACCGAAGCAGTAAATACAGATGATGCTTTCAAAAGTTTAATCATTTGTTGTCTCCCTGCAACTCTGCATTTAAATGTCAGCCTGGTATCGGCTCATCTCTCTCGGTATGACGGGTTTGCTGCCCCCGGGCGAGCTGCCAGGAGCCAGCGCTGCTCCCTCCCTGCTGCTGCTGCAGGATCCGCCGCTGGGAAAGCCCTGCAACCCGCTGGGTCCCCTTCCTTGGGCTCCAGCCTACCTGTGCCACCTGATTTATGGAGGAGGAATGAAGTGCTGAGCTGGAGTGTCCCTTTCCCTCCAGCTGCAGGGCAGGGGGAAGCAGGATGGCTCCAGCACAGGACAACACTCAGGATTTGTAAACCCAACCACTGATTCAAGAGATACCACATGTGCTGATGCTACACCTTGCACCGTGACCCACATTTGGGCTTTTCTTCGTGTCATCAAGAGTTTTATTGAATTTCTCTGCCATCTTCTAAAAATAAGGAACAGCACACAGGAGTGAAGGGCCTGGAAAACGTGTGGGGGCTTCTCCATGAGGATTTGGTAAAAGGTGAAGCTGGAACAGTGTTGGAAATGAGAAAGTGGTTGGGAGGGTCATCCAAAATCAGGCCCTCAAGAACAACCTGTAGTTATTTGTATCACCTCCATTTAAGCATCCACGGGACCTCCTGAGTTCTGACTCTGTTTCTCAATGCCACAGTCCCATCCTGTCCCCCCACAAACCCTCCACCTGCCACAGGGCTGAATTTGGCTGCCAAAGCAAAGGTGGGAAGGTGACTCCACTGCCTCCCTTTGCTCAAAGTGCCAGGGAGAGGCAGCAGGGCACGAGGAGACCGTGGGAGAAGGAAAGGCCCCTGGGAGAACCAGGTGCCCTCCCTGCCAGCAGTGCCAGGGTCCTCTCCCCATCCTGAGCCAGGGTGGCCAAAGCAGCCACTGGGAACTGCCACCTGCCACTGTGGTGGCCCAGCACCAAGATGAAGCTGCTGCCTGTTCATCTGGGGAGGCACAAATTCAGCCCAGATAAAATTATGGACTGGTGTTCCCCTATTTCCTACAGAGCCAGGGAAGAGGAGGGGATGCTGCCACAGGGAGCTGCAGCCCCTGTAAATCCAACAGCCATTGGTCATACCTGTTTCTGTCCACTCATTTCCATCCATTCCAGTAGTTTGGCTCTGGGGATCCAGGGACACTGGCTTTGGGCAGGCAGACATACATACACTTTGAAAGAAAAGGTTTAAACTTAAATGTCTCGACATTTTCTAAAATAATTTAACAGTTTACACTATTTATAAACCTGTAAGCAGGTCCCAGGTGAAGTCAGGCTCCCCTGGATGGGCTTGGCAGGACCACAGGGAGCTGACAACAGCAGAGCCATGAGGTGCTTCTTCATCTCTGTGTGCAGGACCATGTGCCAAAAGGCATTTACACATTTGGGGAAGAACTGAGCCATTTGACAAGTCCATTTTTTCCCCAGAAAAGTCCTGATGACAACATTGCTCAGCCATGGTGGGATATAATTATGGTTTTGTGTCTATTCCTTTGCCCAAGAATGTGGTGGTTTGAATCCCTGAGTTACTGTTGGTTTCCTGATGTTCCCTGGGGTGGTGTGGGGCAACATGGGATGGCATGGAATGGTGTGGGATGGCATGGAATGGTATGGTACTCTCACACTGTCCTCACACACTGGGATTTGTGCTACAGAGCTGAGGAAGTCCTGGTTAAAACCAAACACCCACATGCCAGAAACCCCCCCACAACTACTTCTTCCTTTACATGCAAGAGCTTTTTTTTTTGTCTTTGTAGATGTTTAACATCTTGATAAAAGTTTTGAGGTTTTCCTTTCTTTCCAATCTTTGGCTATGTGAGCTTGCTCGGGCTCCTCATGGCCAAAGGATGTGAAGTTTTCTGACACAGGATTCAGCTCCTCTCCAAGAGCAGCTCCTTCCCTGAAGTGCTGCCCCCATCCATGATGTCCTTTTCCTGTGGCGATGGCCAAGCTGCACCACAGGGTGCTGTGGACCCAGCATGGCCCCAGGACCACCACTGGGAAGAAGGGGCCTTGCAGGAGGAGGGATCCAGATCCTTGTTGGGGTCACATCAATCCCCTTGAGACATCGACACCCAGGGCAGGTGGCTGGCAGGCACCCAGCCATGCCCATCCCAGAGCCAGTCCCTACCATAACTCTTTGTCTTTTCCATCATGGGGACCAGGAAAGCACCCATGGGTGTTTCTCTGCCCATAAGATCGTGCCTTGACTTTACTCAAAACTTGCAACGTTCTTGGTTCGGTCCTGAACATGGTCATGGTTTTCCTCACACAGCATGTTACAAACGTGTGTAAATAAATCCTCAGACATCAAAGAGAAATTCTCAGATTCTCATCCCAGTATCTCCTCATCCGTCAGTTGGGAGATTAAAATCTGCATGTAGGTGAACAACAGATAACAGTGTTCAACGTATAGAAAAGTCTCCCGTCATTACGTAATGTCCTTCCTTGGGGTGTCACTTTCCACTGCCAGCAACCCAGGAAGACACCTATATTTGGCAGTCCATGGAGATGCAGGTCCTTCTTCAGGCTATAAAAATGGTGCTGTGCCGAGCAGCGAGGCAGAGAGACCCTGGCCAGGCAGCCTGGGACGTGCAGGGACAGCGGTGGCAGGATGGTGCCCTCCCTGAAGGCTCTGGTGGCTCTGCTGTCGCTGCTGCAGCTCATCTCCTCCACGTCTGTGACCCACCTGCACAGGCAGATGCTGAAGGAGGTCACCCTCCAGGTCCGGCTGCTCAACTCCGGAGTGCAGGTAAAGTGCTGCTGCTCTGCCTTTGCTCTGGTACCGACCAGGGGAGCTTCACTGAGGAGGAGGAGGAGGATGTTCCTCAGTGTCCGGGGCCAGGCACCGGCACTGCCACCTCAGGGACCCACCTGGGCCTGCAGGAGCCCTTCCCACTGCTCAGTGTCCCCCATCCCACCTCCAGCCTGGGGCACCCCGGCCCACCTCAGCCCTGGCTTTGGGGGATCTGCACTTCACTTGGTGGTACAAGCAGCTGCTGGGGTTGGGTCAGGTGGTTTTCCACCTGGCATTGGGCACATTGCAGGTAAAAGCGCTGAGGAACAAGAAAATCTGCTGTGTGAGGGTGACCAAGGCAGCTTGGGATGTGGGCATGGTGGCCTGGGGCAGTGTGGGCTGCCAGGGGGTCCCTGCTCTGCTCTCACTGAGCACCCAGGGACCATCCTGCTCCTTCCCAAACAACTGATGAAAGTGCGGTGCAAAGCCAGGTCCTGTGTCCAGGAGCCTGTTTGAAAACAATTTGCTGAAAGGTGGATCTTGGTGGTGGCAGCACCAAGGGGGATCCCCACCATTGCCTGCTGGAGAGGGAAGGAGACATGGTGCCCTTTCCTGGTGATTTCTTGGGGATGATCTCATGATGATGGTCTCTTAATGCTGGTTCTCTCCTGTGTCACCTCTCCAGGTCCCCTGCAATGACACCCGGGTGGCACGGGTCGACTTCATGGATCCAAAGGTAAACACTCATGGAGACAAAGGCAGAAAATGCAGTTATGACAAACCCAGACACAGCCAGTGCCCTCCTCACCCTGGGGCACAGCCTGTGGGAGCTTTATTAGTCACCCAAGAGCTGCTCAGGTGCCAGTCCTGGGGCCAGGCTGTGCCTCCATCCAGTGTCTGCCCCCTCAGCCCCAGCCTGGGGGCACAGCCCAGGGCCCGAGTCACACAGGGGGCTGAGATTGCAGCTGTGACATGAGAGCAGGTTAAGAAGTCGCTGTGAAACCTCCTGCCAGTCCTGCACATCTGGATAAGCGGCTTCAACTGAAATGGGCCACGTGGTTCTAATCAGTCCCTCTGTGTCCGGCAGCTGTCGGAGCAGGAGCTGCTGTGCCAGGCTGCCAAGGCGCTCACCAGCGTCACCAGGTGCCAGAAGGACTACGAGCCACTTGTCAGCAACCTGAGGAGGCTGCAGGGCAGGACGGTAAGGAGGGGAACCCGCCCGCGGGAGCCACGGGCTCACCACGCCAGCGTTTGCCCTCTTGGATGGCACCAGAGCTGGGCAGCGCAGGATAATCTGCCTCCCCGGGAGGAGGGTGATGGTCCCGGCCATCCCCGAGCAGTGGCCGTGGGGGTCACACCACGGGGTACAGGGACCAGGTGCTCGTTCTGAGCAAAACACCCCCCGGGGCAGCATCCTCACTGCTCTGAATTATTTGCTGATTATTTATATGACGATGGAGTCAAACAGCCCGTGTGTGTGGGCTGGGAACGCGGCTCTCCATCGTCCCAGCTGCCAGATCCTGCTGCCAGCTCTAATGTACTCACGCTTTTCCTCCTCCAGGACTGCTCTGCCAGCAACGAAACGGAGCTCTACCTGCGCCACTTCTTGCCGGCGCTGGGGAACTTCACGCAGGGGCTGTACCGGTGGCGCTCGGCGGTGCCCGCCCAGTGAGGCGCTGCCAGCCCGGGGCTCTCCCCGCCGGGAGCCCCAAAATTGGGTTTGCAGAGTGGGGTTTATTTTGCTCCTCGTCTCATGCACTTCGCCTGCCCTGCCCCAGCACCCCCAAACCCAACCCACCCTCCCAGCGCGGCTCGGAGGGAGCGCCGGGCTGGCCCGGCTGCGGTGGGACATGTCCCCTGCCCCAAAACCCTCCGGTGTCCCAAACCCTCCGGTGGGCTGGGTCGGGTGTGACCAGCCTTAGCAGCCTTGGCAGGAGCTCTCATGGCTCGGACGGGCTGCGCTCGGCTCTCCCTTCAGCCCCGCGGCTCCTCGGCTGGGATGCCCGGGAGGGACGCGATCCCCGGGCAGGGCTGTGCCAGGGGCTGCCCGGCCCGGAGCAGCAGAACATCCTGGAGAGCATCCCGGAGAGCATCCCGGAGAGCATCCTGGAAAACATCCCGGAGAGCATCCTGGACCGGCTGCTCCTGACTCATCCACCTTCTCCTGCAGCACCTGGCAAAACCAAAACCAGATGATCTGCTTCCTGTTCCCCTCAGTGGAGAGGGGTTTCTTCGCAATCATCTTCCCTTCCTAAAAAGATCAAAATCTAGTCCGAAATGATGCATTTTTCGCTAACGTGTTGCTAAGCAGCTGAGGGGGACAGAGCAGGGGAAGTGCAGCTTTCGGGAGCAAAGGTGGGAGGGGAAACGGGGGGGAACGGGGCTGGAACTGTTCCTGCAACTTCAGTGTGTGTCGTCTGTTGTCTGTGGCTTTTAAGTTATTAATAGTGAAGACAGGAGAGTCTGTAGCGTAACTTTGGATCTAATGGGTGGTCATCAGCATCATACTTCTGGAGTTTATTTATTATTATATGTTATTTAAATAACTTATTTTTGTAGTGCGTAATCTAAAGATTCAAGAGCAAAAAGTGCAGTCTGTTTAAAGCTTTTCTTTGCTTGGAACCCAAAATAAAAAGGAAAAGCCAGTATTCAAATGATTTGTTTTTAATTTATAGAATAGTTCTGTGGAGTAGAGTCGTATTTACAATACTGCTACCTCATTTTAGGGAACCTTCACTGCCTGATTGCCTTTGCACAACAAATGAACGTGTGCTGATCCATAATTTATTGTTCTTCCCTCTATTTAAAACATTTGTATTATGAGAGTTAATATATTCAAAGTATCATGTATTTGAATGTCTTCATTTTGATTTTTGTCCATATCAAATATGCACTGATGTTATTAAAGTGTCTCAGGGCTTAAGCAATAAATGACTAAAAAAGGAGCTCTTGCTGTCCATGGTTTATGTGTTGATTCCCTCTTACCTTCAGCAGTTAATGAGGAGCTTTAGGGGGTGTTGCCCCTTTGGTCAGTCGGCATGGAGGGATGTTCTGGGGAGTACTGGCATTTTTGGGGCAATATACAGCCAATTTCCCCAGTCTGCCACTGAGAGCAAGGCTTCAAGAAAGCAAAAGTCACCAAAGAACTCACCTGACTTGTGGCACAGGAAATCCAGGGGGACTGGAGGGGCTGGAGGAGGGCCGTGAGAGCCCTTGTTTGGGAAGAGGGCCCTGTGTTGGGGGGCAGAGTGTGGTCTGGGGGCAGGGGGGCCTGGGAGGGGAGCCAGGGCAGCTGCAGGCAGGGAAAGGCTTGTCCAAGGGCAAGGGCAGGAACGGGGCTGGCTCATGGGCCAGAGCCTGCTTGGTGCCAGGGACACATGTAGGAAATAAATCTGCAAAATAACAACTGGAAATTGTTAGAAATGCAGGAAGTTGCTCTAAATGCTTGTGATGGGGGCTCAAGAGCATCCTTGGGATTTGCTCTGGATAAACCCATCACTGTGAGCACCAGGCATGGCAGCAGCAGGAGAGCAGAACATCCCTGCTGCCACCCCCCACCCTGGGCAAACCCCCCTGGGCCTGTCTCAGGGGCTGCCCCAGCACCACCCCAGGCCAGGCCAGAGAGGGAGAGCTGAGCCAGTGCCCGGGGTTTGGGTGGGACCTGGGCTCAGTGGCCACAGGGATGCTGGTGCTGGGAGCTCAGGCAGCATTCCTGTGGGGTGGGAGATGCTCCAACCCAGGGACCAAGGGGCAGAAAGGCAGAGGAGGAAAGCTGAGGACACATTTCTGAATCGAGCACCCTCCTTTGGTAGGGCAAATGGGCAGGTTCATCCCTGGATGGTGGCTGGGCTGAAGGCACAGCCAAGATTCCAGAGACAGGGGGGACCCTCCTGGGGCTGGAGCTGTCCCTGTGCTGAGTGATCCATCACTGCCAGCAGCTGCATCCCACCTTTGGGAAAGGACATGGGAATTTTTTCCTTCATTGTTAGGTTGGACTGACCCTGGATGGACACGAGGGTCCCACCAAAGCCACCCTGTCACCCTCAGCTGGGCAGTGGGAAGAAAATAAAATTAAAACCTTGTGGGTGGGGATAAAAACAGGAAGAGAACACTGAGAAATTACTGTCATGGACAAAACAGATTCAATCGGGGGCGGGGGGGGGGGGGGAATTAATTAATTAAATTAATTGCCACTCAAAACAGAGGAGGAGGAAGAGAAATAAAAACTGAAACTTAAAACACTTTTGCCCCACTTCTCCCATCTTCCCAGGCTTGACTTCACTCCTGATTTTCTCTCCTCCTCCAGCTGCAGTTTTGCATGGTTTTCCCTGTTTAAAATACATTGTCCTTTGTCCCCCAGTGGGTCCCTCTTGGAGCCACTGGCAATGGCTCCACTGGGCACAGGGGAAGCTTCCAGCAGCTTCTCACAGAACTACCCCTGGAGCCTCCTACTTCCAAAACGTTGCCACGCAAACCCAGCACAAGTGGTGACCCTCCCCTCACACAGTGATGCAGTTTTCCACCATGATTCAGCACGAGTAGCTCAAAGGTTACATTTTTCTGTGATTTGAGCATTTTCTGTGATTTGAGCTTTTTGATACCATGAGATAGCTCAGTTGGTCAAAACTTGGTTGTAACAATGCCAAGGTCATGGGTTCAATCCCCTGTGTGGGACCTTGACTTGAGTTGGACTCGATGATCCTTGCGGGTCCCTTCCAACCCAGAATAGTCTGTGATTCTGGTCACTTCCTCCAGCTTTAGAGAGCCCCACCATGATCACTGGGGAAATCACTGCATCTGCAGGATGGGGCTACTGCCTCTATGCCCCTTTCCAGCACCCCCTTCAGGCAGGGATCCTCCCACCACCACTCATCCCAGAGCAGTGGGACACCCGTGAGGACCCACCCTCCAGGGAGCCCAGGGATGCAGCTCTGTAGGCAGAGCTCCCTCAGCTGCTCTCCAACACGGGCAGGGCAGGCAGGAAACAGCACAGCTCCACTGGCAAATCCCTCACAGAGCTCTTTCTGAGTCAGTGGCTTTGTCTAACCTCATCTGGGGCATGTTGGAATTAGACAAACAAAACTATTCTCACTGTGGCTGCTCCAGGATTCATCGAGTGCTCACAAGCTCTTATCAAGCATCTGATGGCAAGTTGCTGTTTGAGTTAGAAAAATCCCTATTAGTTATTACAAAACTCGGAAGTTTCTCAGCTCAGCTTGTTTCTCAGTGCAGTTTCCTGGGGCAGCACTGGAGGGTTGGGGGGCCCAGCACCCAAAGCTCAGGCTGTTCCCCAGCAGGGCAGGATGGACAGAGCAGCCTCCAGCCTCCTGTTCCCAGCCCTGACAGCACAAATCCACCCCTGCCAGCTCCCTGTCCCTTGCCCACATCCTCGCAGGGTGCCACACTGTTCAGAGGGGACTGCCTGGTCAGGAGGGTCCCCAGCTCCCCACAAAGCCCCCAGGGTGATGCCCTGCTCCTGCCCAGCTCTGTCTGCCCTCGCATGGCTCTGCCACACTTTCTGTCCCTCCCAGGGACAGAAACCAGTCTGCAGACAAAGGATGCTTTTCGTGATCTGGAGATATTCAAATGAAATGTGATGAAAGCACCTGCAGGATTCTGAGAGGAAAACCAAAAGCAAAGCTCCATTATTGGTGTGTCAGAGCATCACCTTCCCCAGTTCAGCCACTTCCAGCTCGTGGAGCAGAGCAAGCCCTGGGCATGGAGAGGTGGAGAAGCCCCAGAGCAGCAGCTCTCACACTCCTGGGTGTGACCTGACTCCTACCACCGTTATCTTACGGTGGAAATTTCCTACATTGAAACATAATGCAAGATCAGAAGAAAATTTTTGACTTGCACAAAAAAGACCTGTTGGGTCCCCCTAATTGGGAGCAACTTTGGAAAGTGCAGATAAGGGAAAAATAAGTTTTTTCCTTCTTGTTCAGCAATTCTTACAGCCATAAATTGAGGTGTTTCCTCCAGAAATGCACACACAGGTACAGATCACCAAAATATCCAGACTGTGAGCTGAGGGGGTTCAGCCAATGCAGGACATGAGCATCCTGGGCCGGGTCCTGCTGTCCTTCCTGGTGCTGGTGGCCTGCCAGGGTGACATGGTCACTCCATCGGCACACCCGCTGTGGACCAACATGCTGAAGGAGAGCATCAGGCTGCTGGAGCAGCTCCAGCAGACAGAGGTAGGGCTGGCTGTGCTTCACCTGCTGCTGGGAGGGCCAGGGAGGCTCAGCAGGATGGGCAGAGCTGCTGAGTCAGAGCAGGGGCTGAGCTCCCAGCGTGTCTGGGTGTGCACGTGTCGGGAGGGACGCGGGCAGGGCTGCCTCGAGCCTCACTGCTCCTCTCTTTGTCTCTTGGTAAAGGTTTCCTGTAACCAGATGAACGTGACAAATATTTTTGCGGACTATAAGGTAAGAAAGAGAACCTACCCTGTCTTTGTTCAAAGCCAATCATACAAGCCTGATGGCTACTGGGGGAGGATGTTTGGGGCAGCAGGAGGCAGGTGGAAGCTCAGGGTGCTGTCTGCCCTGGTGTGTTGCTGTGGAGGAGCAAGGACCCCACTGTGAGCCCCCAGCACCCATGCTGGGCTGCCCAGTTGGTCCTTGCCACTCCCAGTGCCCTGCACAGGTGCCCTCGCCCTCCCACAGCCACCTCCAGCCAAAGCAGCATCTGTGGCTTCTGGGCACTCTGGGGACAGGGAGAGGGATGGGCCTGTGCCTGAGGGGCTTCAGCTTTCCAGAAAGGCAGGGAGGGAGGTGTCCTGTGCCTCGGAGAGCTGTGGCACAGCTCAGACACCCACAGTCTATCGCGGCAGCTCCAGTACTGGGGAGACACTGCCCCCCTTTAGCCCCTTATCTGGGGGAAGGCTCTTCAGTTAGCAAAGATTTAATAGCAGATAACGGAGCTCTGAAAATGCTGCTTAAGCCCAGCTCTGCAGCCCCAGAGTTCCTGTTTGCACAGAAAGCCCAGGCAGTGGCACCCCAGGGCTGCAGGAGCCTGTCCTGGGGCTGGGGCTGAGCCCCCCAGGGTCCACACACCCCTCCTGCTGCAGAGGGAGAAAAGAGACACCCAAAATGCCACACAGCCCCACATACAGACCTGTCCCTGCCCACGGGGTCAGTGGTTTGAAGGTGCTGCTCAGGTGAAAGCTGAGGAGGTGGAGCAGGCAGAGCTCCCAGGGACCTGCCCCTGAGGCAGCACCGAGAACATCCCACGGGGAGGAAAGCCAAGGGGCTTTCTTATTGCCACCAGCATTTCCCTGATTAGCTCCTCGTCTTCCTTGTCTCTGCTACAGGACTTCTCAAAGCCTCTAATGAAGGCAACCCTCTTTCCAGGCATTTCTGTTCCTCCTGTAGCTCCTCTGCCCACTCAGCCCAGCTTCACTCCCAGGGAAGGCACAGGGAGCAGCTCCCAGCACAGGATCCCACCGATGCTCCCTCCCAGGGGCGCTCCCAGCAGTGCCACACTGTGCCATGCTGTGCCACAGCTCCTGCCAGGGCTGCCAGCACCCTCCTCACCAGCAAAGGGCTGGGAGCAGAGCCAGGTGTGCACAGATGGGCTGGGAAGCTTCAGGGAGGCTTTGGCATCTCACACTACACTTTGCCCCTGTCCTGTAGAACAGAAATACACTACTTGCAGTGTTTTAATCTGCTGCTAATGAAGCTGGGACTGTACTGAAGAGCTTCTTTTGCCCAGGGAGGTGACATCACGCAGATCCTGTGCAAAGCTGCCACCGTGGCTCGGGAGTGCAGGAGCTGCCACAGGCGCCTCGAGGGCATCTCTGACAACCTGCTGGGGCTGCTCTGGGGGCACAGGATGGAGCACAAGGTGAGGCACAGCTGCCCCTGCACTGCCCTCACTCACCCTCACCCTTCTCCCTGGTCACTGCTCTTGTTTTACTCTCCCCCCACCATTAACAGCCCAACCTCTCCCCAGCAAACTTCCCACCAGCTCTTCTTCCCTTTCCAGAGGCTGTGTCCTGTGGCTCCAGGCAGCACCACCTCCCTGAAGAACTTCCTCACGGAATTACACAAATTCCTTCAAAAAGAATTTAAGAGTCCAAAGTGAAAAAACCACCATTTGGTTCTTTTGTTTTTAAACTATGAGTATTTTTCAATTATTTATAATAATACTTTAAATAAATGTATTTTTGGACTAAATTTGCTGGCATTGCATAGGATGGTACACAGGGCAACAGTTAGGAGAGTCTGAAGTGGTGCTGTAAGGAGTTGACAAGCAATTTGTCCTGCAATGGAATTAAGGTTTGTGCCAACATAAGAAACACAGGTCTAAGCAGAGGGAAAAGCCCAAGAGAAGGCAGAGGGGAAAAGCCAGGCCACAAATAGGACCTGCTGCTGAAAGCTGTGAGCTCAGAAGGGCACACTGGAGCTGCCAAGGGAGGTGCCAGGTCTGGAGCCAAGCAAGCCCTTAGTTCTCCCTTCACTTTACTTACAGCCTGTATTATAACTCTGTATTTACACATATATGGCATTTATACATGGCACAGCGCTTTGCGGCCCAGGAGTAAAGAGGCTCCAGCAGCACCAGCAGTGAAACAGCAATGAGGAGTCAAACCTCTGGCTTGGGGAGGGTTCCAGCCTGGATGGTGGTCAAAGTCCCTCTAGTAGGGACTGGAGCCTTGCAGGTACTCAGGTGTCCCCCACTTTGGCACAGCCTGGGACAGCCCTTGGGAAAGTGCCAGGGCTGTGCAGGGTTTGGTTTGTGCACCAGCTGAGCCCCAGGCCCTGGGGGAGCTGCAGCATTTGCAGACACAGCAAACCAGTTCCTGACAGTCTGGGGGCCACAGGCACTGAGCACCAACACAGCTCCTGCAGCAACAAACACAGCTGGACATGCCCCCTTCCCACGGGCAGATTCACCCCGTGTGCACCCTCTGCAGGGCACACACCCAGGGCAGGCAGGGCATCCATGGGACCAGAAGCTGCTCCCGCAGTGCTCTGGCTCAGCTCAGGCCCACCCAGCAGAGGATGGGCATAAACAGGGCTCAGCAGCTCCTCAGGCCCATCTCCTGACCTGCACACTGCCCTCACCCCACTGGTTTTCTCTACACTCTTGCAAAGCATCCTCTTGTTCTGCCCTGTGCCTCTTCCACAGGGTCTCACTGGCCCCTGCCCTGGGCTTGGCAACGAGGGTCCCCACACCCCCAGACTCCTTGTTCCAACCTCTCCACACTCCCTGCTCCAGCCTTTCCAGCCTCTCCAGAGTGCTGTGCTTCTCAGGGCTACACAGACCCTCCTCCCCACCTCTCCTCACCCAGCTGCTGACCCAACTGACTTAGAAAGATGTTGAGTGTATAACGTTCTTTGTAAGGACTTGTACAGAGGTGGAATTAGGAATCAAGAGTTTTATTTCACGGTATGAACATGCTCCAGGGACACAATACTGATATTTACAGTATAATGAATTAACTTTAATCATAAAACAAAGAATATTCAGAAATAAACAGAGTTAGAAAACCAATAAATAGGAAGACAAATTATACAAACAGACTAGCAGTTTTTCCCTCTATACAGGCCTGTCTAAGCAGAACTGTGGAGAAAGGTGAAAGCTGGACATGTGCAGACAGTGTAGTCAGTGAAAGGCACTAAGGACCATTTCCCCTCCTCTTAAAGGATCAGGAACAAGTTAAATACAAAATAATTCATTTACACAACATTAAACAACATAAAGCAGAAACCTCGATTACGGTCAGTGTTCTGGAACAAGGGAAATCTCCTGGTAGCAAGATGCAAAGTTGAGCACACAGTATATGTTAGATAATGCAAGTTTTGATAAGTACTATAGAGCACGGACTGACCTGGGGTGACAAGGGCTGTTCTGAGCTCCTAAAAACCCCACACAAACCAAATTCCTCATTAAAACACCTTGTGGGCCCATTAGACATTCACAGATTGCCCAGGGCTAAGAAAGGGCCCACGTGTAAACCTGCAAGCCACTCCCTGGTTTTACAGGAAATTTCCCAGGATTCCAACAAAACACCAGTTAAAGGGCAAGCCAAGCTGACAGGGCACATGACCATGATAGTGTCCCACTGTAAATAATGTCCTCTTAAAGAGCAGCTCATTTGTTCTTCAAGCCTCAGTAACAGGAGATAACAACCAATTTCTCCAATTGGCCAATTCAAGCTGTGCAAGCAATTATTTATTTTTTTTCTTTGCCTCAAGTCTCACTTAAATATGCAGAGTACTGTTGTTTTTAGCAGCAGGACTGTAACATTAATTGTAAAGAATATGCCTCTCTGTAGTTAAGTTCTAAGTATTTTAAATGCAGTGCCATGGTCCCCAGTGGCATCTTGAAGCCACTGAGGTCTGTCAGGTAAAAGAATTTTCAGTGGTCTTTTTGAAAGCACAATTCAGGAGAAACTCCCTTAAAACCAGATCATTCAATAAATGTTAGCACAAGATGTAACACAAAAAGGAAACACAAGTTATCCCTGGCTCTGAGAACTAGTACAGGTCACAGCTGTGCATCCATCTGCTTGGACTGGGGACTGACCGAAGAGTTAAAAGAGCATTTAGGCCATTTCAGTCTGTTTTGTTTGAGGAGAATATGGAACAGGAAAGAACCCAACTCTGTTCAAGCATGTTCAAGGTACAGTCAGCTCTTCACAAGCAAAACCAGCTGCAGCTCAGCTCCAGAATGTTCTGAGCATTCACCTCCAAGTGCTGGGCTAGAGAAAGCAAATGCCAATGCTGGTATCTGTGCTGCATGAACAAAGTCACACCTTGTATGAACTCAGGTGACACTCCCTCCCCACAAGAGAGGGTAGAATGTTCTTCTAGGTCATGACCCTGAAAGAACACATTAAAGAAACAGGGAAAAGCTTACAGCTCGTTTAGAATAGCACTGAATACATCCTCCAGAGTAAAACATGCCCTTACAAGACCAGTTTTAACCACTACAGATCCTGTCACAGACCTGTTACAGAGCGCAGAGGCATCAGGACAGCGAGAAAGGGCTATTGACCTTTAATTACTCTCAGTGTTTCACAAGAACATTCTGGTAATTGAAGAGGTGGCTGCTAGCAAGGACTCCACACCTGAGGAACTGTCCTGGGTTCTGTCACACTGAAGGATCCCATTTCTCCTGTCAGTAATCACAGCTTTTCATCCCCCAGGTACCCCCAAGATGCCAGGGAGGTCACAGCTCATCCCCCTCCATGGCACAGGGGCTGCTGAGGTGCCACAGCTGATGTCATGAGTTATAAAGCACATCCGGTCCAAAGGAGATGCATTTTCTCAGTGACACAAAAGCAATGTATCAAAGTGATATGTGTCTATTAGCAGCAAAAATATCAACGAAAAAGAGCAGCCATCACAAATAAATGGTGATTATCAGAGACCAGAATTTTTCTCCTCTCATCAGAGCACAGCCAGAGACCTGACAGAGACAGCAGCAGCTCTTTCAGGGGATGTTACTGTTCTGGGAAACTGGGCAATTCATCCTGTTCTCCTCTAGAAGAGTCAAACTCATCCTTGGTGTAGAGCACTGGCCCAGTGCCTTGTAGCCAGGGCTGAGAGAATGGAGCCACAGCTGACACCCCTCCTGGTGCTCCACACCCCCTTCCATCCCCTCTGCTGCTCAGATCACAAAACTGCTCATGCACATTTAGAAATTCCAGTCCCAAAGCACAGGGAGCAGCCAAAGCAATGCTGCAACACAGCCTTAAAAGAAGGAGAAAAGCTCTCTTTTGCCTTCACATCCAAGGTCTCCTTCTCCACAGTGCCAGCAGACCTCACACAAACAGATAAAAGCACTACTAGACACACTTTGTTTCTGCTGCACTTAAACAGACCATGGTCCCTTCTCAGATGTCTCAGTTTTTTAGTTCATGTTTCTCCTGCCCAGCTACTTCCTCTGTACAGCAAGACAGCAAAAAGGGAAAAGGGCTGTGTGTTTGACAACAAGACTATCAGGTTAACAGCCACAGTGAGGAATATTAAATAAAAGATTTGATGTTCCTACAGGTTTGCAGCAGCCACGTTCAAACACAGATCAGTGCAACAGGGGACGGTAGTGAAAGGGCCAGGTATGTGCAAAGCAGGGCATGAATCAGATTTACTAGCCTTAACTTTAGCATTTTACTAACTCTTTAAACTAACATGTCTAGCACAAACACACATCTAGAACCCTTATTTTCTATACATCCCAACAAGGATAGCCAACAAGTTTCCCTGCACAACACGTTTAACACATGGAATTTCACAACCATCATATATACCAGCTTAATATTATGTTAATATAACATATAATATACAGGCAACTAAGGAAAATACATTTTTTTAAATAAAAAAATGATAGCCATGTCAAATTGTGCCATCTGTTGAATTCCATATTCTGGCCAAAGCACATACACTCACTGACTTTTACAGGAATTCTGACCAGGTCACACTATTGCAGCAGGGAGTCAATGACAGCTCCTGGCTTGGCCGAGCGTTTTCTGTTTGGAGAGCAGAAAGGAGAGGGAGAAACAACACCACACACACATCATTATGCTGTCTAGGAAAGACAGGGACCAGCCACATTGCAAGTCAAAAACTACACAATGTTACTCTTCCACAAGCAAAACCAACCAACCAAAAACCAGCAAGAAAGCCCAGGCTGAAATCTCCCCCACAGGACTCTCCTCTCCGGCAACACCAGCCTGTGCCCTGCCAAGGTGTCAGACTGTGTTAAACTGAAACACAGAACACAGCCAAAGAAAGCAAGGGGCTGGAAGAGGGGAATGCAGCCAAGGAGCATCGAGAAAATCTCCAGACAAGTCTTTCTGGACAAGATTTACTGCAGTAAAGAGATCTCAGCTTGGCTCTGTCACACCAGTAAACTACACCATGCAAAATTTGCCTTCTAATTAAGGAAATGTTTGAAGACTTATGGTAAGTTTGCATAAACAAACTTAAGCCTTCCCCTGGGTAAGTCCCTCATTACATTCAGATACCCCAGAGTTCTTCACCTTCTTCCTGTCTTGGGCCTGGATCTTCCTTTTGCAGTCCTTGGCCTCTCCAGCTTCATCAGGGATTGCCTCAGGCTCTCCTCAGTGTAAGCTAAGTAAACGTGGGAAAGGTCCACTTCAAAGGGCTACAAAAAACACCAAAAAAACCCACAGGACAAAAACATCAGAATCATGTTATACACTGACCAATGGTGCTTTTGTAACACCAGACAGACTCATCTCTTCAAAAGAGAAGAAAACTGCCCAGTTTGGCTGTAAGCAGAGCGTGGCAGGCACAGGCAGCAGCACTGGGACCTGTGCAGCTCAACACATCAATTCAAGAGTAACTCACATCTTTCTCTTTTTTATCCAGGACAGGTGTCTGCTTCCTCATATTGTTTCCTGTATATGCAACACATTTCTGTAAGAACAAAGAAAGGTCTGTTAGTAAAGTCTGCTGTGCACAGTAAAATGGCTACAGCTTTGTGAGGCTCTTGCTGGGCTCAGCTGAACAACTCAGAAGCTCCAGAGCCACCCTTACCAGCTGCCACTCCCCAATGTCTTCGTTCCAGTGCACGTAGTTTTCAATCATTTCCTAGAAAGAAATCAGGACAGGAATTGTTAGATTGCACAATCTGCCCTCCAGGTGCACTTTCCAGAACTTCCATCCCTAAGGCCTGGACAAGCTGCTTAAGAACAGTCTTGACCATTCCAAGCTGTTTTTATGAGGACAGCAATATCATGTGCAAAACACTCTCTTTATACTCTGAAGACCACAGAAGAGAAAATACCACTCCCAAATTGCATGTATTGGAGTGCCCACTAAAGCCTGGCGTGCCCCTTATGCCAACACCATCAGGATAGCAATAAACACACACTGCAACATGGAAAAACAAAAAATTAAGGGGAATTGTTTATATATTTTCTATTAAATGATGTGCATTATATTTAAGCTCATGAATTTTCTGTATAATGGAGTCTAAGAAAACAAGATGTGAAGAGTTCCAAATTCAGCTTTACTAGTTTGTGATAATGTCAGACATCAGCAAGCACAACCTCAAGTACAGTGAAAAAGAGATCCAGACCATGGGCACACAGTGAATATACCAGTTAAATACATAGTGAATGTGACTTCATTAGTTTCAAACCATTAGGAAAACAGGCTGCAAGACAACAGAGATTAGCAGGGCACAGCCCCTGTGCCAGGCTCAGGTGCCCTGCCCTTACCTGGTAGTCCTGAGGAATGAAGTTGTCTATGATGAGCATCTGCAGACGAAGCTCCCGGCTCAGCTGCCGGATATTCTCCAGTAACCCTTCAATCTCCCTCTGATGCTCCTGCTGCAGATCTGCCATCTGAAAACAAACCAGGCATCTCAGAGGCATCACAGCTTAAGACATGGTAACAGCCTAAAAGACAACAGTCCTCTGTCTGAACAAGGTTTTTGGGAAACAAAAGCAAACTCTGGATATAAGTACTAGAATGTTTATCTCTGAAGAATAAACCCTCTGAAACGTTCCAGCTCAGAGACGGCTGAAAACAGCATTAAGTTCTCAGTTTCATAAACCCAAAACTGGCCTTCTGTCAATCTCCAGTTAAGAGCAGATGAAGAGCATGCAGACAAGTTACATCCCTGGCGAGGTTTCAAGGGAAAACCTCTGATCTCCAAGACCAAATGCATTTTTCATGGAACAGGAACTCCAGCTACCAGCCAAAGGACATGCTCATCCAGTGACTGAGCAAGAGGTAACAAGGGCACTGCTCAGAAAGGACAGACAGCTCAGAGCAGAGGAGCCTTTGGGCTGCAGCAAAGAGAAGCCAGCAAACAATGAAAAAGAATAAAATTGCATTTTATTTCAGAAATAACCAAAGTTTTTCCTTGGAGTTCTGGATATCTTAGGGGTTCTCACAACCCTTCTCACATGCCACTGTGAAATTCCAGCACCAGACTTTATTAGATGTTTTTCAATTATGTGACCCAAGTAGACAGCACAGAAAGACAATTCTAAACATGTGGCACTTTTCCCAGCATTACAAAGCTGATGGTTTACCCTTCCTAGCTCTAGTCCCTCACAAATCACTGGCTGAGAACTTCAGACACTAACCTCTGATTTTGCAGCCATGAGCATGGTCCAAACTTTCTTCAGCTTTTTGGTCTTCCCCTGTGCTTCCTCCTGGAGGTTGGTGTACTTCTCCTCGATGTCCAAGCGTTCTTGCTGTGTGCAACATTGAGCACAGACACCCACACATTAACACAACCAAAGAACCTCTCTGCAACAGTATGAGCAGGAGGAGAAACTGCTTGAACAAACAAAGCATTTGCCAAGAGCAGAGCCCTGGCATAGCCAGGCTGGCTCAGCCCTACAGTGGTCACAGTGGCCTCTGAAGGGGGTGGCTTCTGCAGTGTTTGCAGAGCAGAGCACAAGGAGCACCCCATGGCTGTGCTCAGCCAGCAGCAGCACAGAACCCACCTCCTTCTCCTCCAGCTCCTTGCGAAGCTGTTCTGCTCTCTTCCTTCGTTCTTCCAGCTCCATGTTTGATTCTTCTAGAAGCTTTTCTTGCTCCTCTGCTTTGGCCAGCAAGTCCACTCCTCCCACAATCACCTTCTTCTCCAGTGCAGACAGTTTCTCCAACAGGGACTGGTGCTCTTGCCTGCACAGACAAGTAGGTGTGAGAATTCCTACTGCTCACCAGGCAGCAGGTCCAGCTTGGTTTTATAGCCCAGACAGCACTCACAGGGCTGGAAAAACTTGTCGTGCTGTTAAAGGTTTAAGTGGGGGTGAGGCAGTGCAAGGGAACACAGGGAGCTTCCCAAGCCCCAGCTCCCATCACTGTCTCTCAAGCAAAACCAGGTGAGCAGAGAAGTGTCTTCTGCTGTGGGTCATCCCTGCAGGGGCTGCAAGGCAGGGACAGCACTCAGGGCACCCCCTGCCAGCAGAGCAGTGCCCAGAGGGAGCTGCTGAAATGGAAGGGAATTAAGAGAGATCAAGGTAGAGCAGCTGAGATGCAAAATGGGAATGCTGGAGCAGCCTCTTGGCAGCAGGACTGTCCCACCTGCACGGCACAGTGTGACCTCAGCAGCTTTCTGGCTTCAGTGGAGAGGCCCTGCACCCAAGATGAGATCTTTGTGACTGTGCTGCAGGAAACCTGGCCTGCTACACAGCAGTGCTGCTGCTCCTCACAGGTCTTGGACATTCAGTTATGTTTCCAGGCAATCTTGCACAAATAGGTAAAATTAAGAAAATAAAGAAGTGGCCAAAGGGTGGAAGTTTGTCTTTTCCATCTGCTCTAAACTCTGAAAGCAGACTAAGTTCCTCTTTCTTCCTGACAACAACAAGGGCTGGTGTTCACTTTCTGCACAGTTTGACAGACACCTCACCATGCACCTCCAGATATTCAAATGGTTAAGTAAGGAAAAATCCACACAACCACACAAACTACTCAGAGCATGGTACTCACTGAGCTTTAAGCAAGTCTTTTTCTCTCTTCTCCAGTTCAGCTCTGGCTTTATTTCTTTCTTCTTCTTCCATATCAAGCTTAGTTTCAAGAGCTTTTCTCTCCTCTTCAATCTTTGCTTGCATCTCCACCATCTTATCAGGGGAAACCTTCTTTTTGCCTTTTGGAAGAGATGAAGAAAACAAATTAGTTCACTGAAAAATAAGACAGCCTTCACAGCATTGTTTTGGAGTTCAGATTCAATACCTGCATTTAGCAAATATTTCATTAGATGTCAGGTTCAAAATAGGCACAACTCAGTCTTTCAAATCCCATTTTAACATTGACCAGTTGTTACCAGTTCCTACAGGGAAGCAATGCTACATTTCTAACACAAGAACACAATGACCCCAACAGAGAAAACATACAAAGAACCCTGGAGAAGGAACACTGCCTAAAGAGAAGCCTGAGCTGGAAACCCAGATATTCAAACTATGCAGATTAGGCCAGAGGAAGGAACACAGAAGACTGCCTTGACCTACAGCTACAAGAGCCACATACTCAAATTTCAGATTAGCATCTCCACCACTGCCCTTGTTCACTGCCCTCCTTACAGGTTTATCTGCCCCAAAGTGAACACACAGATGTTTTTAAGAACACACTACTGTGGAAATAGAGAGAAATTCAGAACAGCCCTATGAAAACCAGGCATTAAAAGAAACTTCTTGATGGTATTTGTCTATGGAACAGTGACCACCCACAGACTGGAAAGCAGCAAGGTTTGCTGTGACTTATCAGCTGTGTGTTTACAGCAGAACAACTACAGCAGCACACCAGGGCCATCCCTCAGAGGGTGACAGAGGGAGCAGCCAGAGCAACTCACTGAACCTACTGACCTCAAGGGCTGGTGCCAAACATGCCAAGTTTGAAACAAAGTGAGGCTGCTGCTCCTGAAGTCACTCTGCAAGTCTGCAGTCAACTTCCACTGTAATCCCAGGAGTACCCAAGGCAGGGGAACAGAGATCCCTGTGGGTTATGTGGAGTGAGAATGTCCAGCCTACATGCATGTCCTCAAATCCACAAGTCCTAACTCTTTCTTTCTTCACAAGTGAATCCTTCAATTTCTTGCTTTGCTCTTCTCCAGACATGAAAAAAACCCACCCTGGAGAATCCAGCTGCCTGTGACTACCAGGAGCCCTGACTGCCAAGGGACTGGTTTTCACAGTGCTCAAGAAGCTGTGCAGAAAAGGCATCTCTCCCTTCAGTCTTCCTGGCATTCAGCTTCATTTCTATGCAAATATTACATGCATTTTATTTGCATACATATAAATATTATATACATACATACTCCAGCACAGACAAAACGCACAGCATGTGTGAACATGCCTGCACATATGTACACACCTGCACACGTGTCTGTTCATGTGCACAAGAGCATTAATTAGTTCTGTGGCAAGGCAAGGACTTCAGCATCACAGCAAACCATCTGCATTTCCATCTGCTAAACTTTAGAATCAGATAAGTACTTCTTTCTGGGTTTGTGGTGCAAAAATCTCTCACTAATTAGTCTTTGAGTAGGAAGCTTTCTGGAAATGCTATACAGAGCTCACTGTAAGAGATAAGCCAGATAAAGGCTTCTTACTGTCAGGACATAGCCCTACATGGTCTCAGTTTAGGAGAAAAGGGTGAACTGAAGGCAGTGCTATGATCCTTCCACAAGCCCTGCAGTTGTACTGTAAGGAGGTGAAAATCAATTACACCAACCTGCTTGATCTTGCATTAAGAGGAAGTAGAAAGCAAATCGCAGAGAGGCAGCAAACGCATGGAAAGAGGAGGAAAGAAAACAGGTTATTGCTTGGATCATTTTGGACAAAGATCATTAGCACCAGAACAAACATTAATTTTATATGCATGTTTCTAGACTAGAAAACACAGGATAATCATCTCTAAAAAACCCTCCATTAGAGCAAACACTGATGTGTTATGTTTTTATGCTAAAGCAGAGGAGGTTTCTGTACTTCAGAGTGCTTTGCACATCCAGGCTAATGTTCAGCTGACTCTGGCATTCCCCTGCCCATTCAGTGCAATGCTGATCTGAACACAACACTGGGAGCTGCCGCAAGGATCATGCCCTAAGAAACAGCTAAAGGGGGGATTTCTCCATCAGGAAGGGACTTAATGCTCCCCCCACTCCAAAGAGCCAATTCTGTTGTGTTACCTGTACAATATTAGCATTCAGAATACATGTTCTAAGTTTTAACCACATTTCCAAGCCAATTCTTTGCAAGGTACATGACAGTTGCACACAGGGAGTCTCAGCATAACATTTCTCCATTTAATTACACAGGGGATTAGTAGGTTAATTTGCAGTAACTGGTGCTTCCATAGAGGTGTAGGGCCACTTCCAGTTATTCAAGCAAGTGCAGCAAAAAAGGCAGAACAGGAGAGGGATAATGAGAGACACCACATGCAGAAGGGTCACGCTTGAGGACAGTTAATATCCCAAACCACAGAAAGCCACAGTTCTCCTGATTGCCAAAAGCCCAGCACAACTTGCCCAGCAGAGCAGCCTCCAAACGTGCAGGAGGTGGACTCATCCACCCACTGACACAGCAGCAGTTTGCTATTAACTGTCCTCACTCAAATAAAACACTCTGGTTCCGAGCAAGCTTTGAAAGAGCAAGATTGAAGCGAGCAGATTCCCAGGCTACCATCATGTGACCCACCAAAGTTGTGTTGCTTCTAAACCTGCTGCCACTTCTTTCTGTGCTGATGCTTTCCACCACCAGCACCAGTACAAATGTGGGCAATTCCTTCCACACTCTCTCCACACAGGGGGTAGAGTGGACTGCACCTATCCCGGATAACCACAACAGTGGGTGAAGTGCCCACAAGCCAAGTCCTGAGATGTGATTTGTTTCTTCAATCCTCACTTACTGTAGAGATTTTACAGGCACAGAGCCCCCTCTTACCAGGGGCAGCCCAGACTTTCCTCACCACTAGATCAAAATTTGGATCTCTTGTTCCTCTTAAGATCAAGAACTTAATGTCATGGGGCAGTCAAACCCCAACCACCAAGGATATTTAAACATCTGCAAAAATAAAGGCAATCAACCACGCTTTCTTTTCTTGTCATGTTTTCTTTACAAGTATAAACCTTGTGCTGTTTGACTCTTGACTGTTCCATTCATTTTCCCATAACTAATTTTGAGAAGGCAGAGTCCAATATAATACAGCACAATTCACATGTCTAGCTGTCCTTTTGATGAACTCTTACTGCAGGAATTCCCATAAAAACACTACCTCAGATTTTTCCCCATGTTTTAGAAGGTGCATTTAATACAAGTCACAATCTGGGATTTTAAACCTATTATTTCTCAATTGTCTTTAAATCTTGCTCAAGCAGCACACCACACTGCTCCCTGTTCTCTCACAGATCTGGCTAACAATGTGCACATTGAACAATTGTTTCAAGCATGGAAGCAGCAAAGGAAAGGCATGCTTTAGCAGAGTTACAGCTTCAGGTTCATCCTTCCAACACACAAAGCAGGGAAGAGTGCAACATTGCAAAATGGAGTGTGCAGATCATGGAAAGGCCAAAGCTTAAAGGACTTAAGAGCTCCCACTCACTAGTGAAGGACTTATCCAGAGGTTTCTCTATGACAGAGCATGTGGAGTCTGAACTACTGCTGCTGCTACTGCCTGGAAAACAGAAATGTGTCCCACAGGAAAACCCAGAGAGGAAGAAACATGCAGATGGGAAGTTAGTTCTAAAGGAAAGAAACCCAGAAGAGCCAGCAACCTAGTTCAAAAAAGCACAAGTTCCCATCAGGAAGCATTTGCTAGGATCCCTCCCAGATTCAGCTTGCAAAGCCACCATTTCCCAGCACAAAACTGCATGCTCAGAAAGACACTTGAGTTAAAACCCATCTTAACCAGACTACAGCCTAAAACCACATGCCAAGGCAGCTTCCATTTCAAGCAATGACAGCACAGAACACCAGGTCACAGTGGAGGAGGCTGTGGGTATCTGCCATGGCAGAGGATTCGGTGCCCAGGAATCCTTTCCAGTCTCAGGTACATGGCAATGTACCTCTGGAAGGCAGAATGAGCTCACACAGGGACAGTCACTGTGCACACCCCTGCTGAGCAGCTCCCTCAGAGAACTTAACCAGAGCAGCTTGTCTGGGAGTTGAGTCAGGCAGTTATTTGCCCTCCACTGCTTTTTGAAGCTGGTCTCCTCTTGGGAGGGCATTTGGGCACCACTTGGATCTTGGACACTGTGGTCAATCTTTCCACTTCTAGAGATAACCAAAAGGTGAAAAATTAAGTAAAACTTGTTACAACTATCCCCAAAGGCATGACAAAGGTCACTTATGACTACTTGGACAGGCACCAAAATGAAGCGAGTGCATCTAAAAGCAGGAGTGCTTAAAGAGGAATTTTCCCAACAGAGGTGGCTCCCTCAGGATAGGAAGGCACTTTGCCAAAATGAGTTTACTAGAAAAGCTGAAGTTGGGGTGTAGCACTGGGCTTGACTTCTCTCTGCCCATGAGGAACTATCAGCCAGGTTCCAGGAGCACAGCAAGCTCCCAGGGAGCCACAGCATCCCAAGGTACAGTGAGCTGCAGTTCCAGGGTCAAAACTCCCCCTGGGGTTCAGATGTTACACAGCAGTTGAACACTGATGTAGGACCAAGAAGCCCTGGGGAAATCATGGGATTTCCAGAGTGCTTCCAAACAAGGGATGTGCAGCTCCATTTTCAGCTAGCATGAAGACACCCAAAGGTCAAGTTTTCCCTCTATCAACATAAAATAGGACACCAGAAGAGTCAGCTGCTGAAGTTACTGTCCATAAGACAGATGAATCCTTTGCCTAAACCACAGCCAAAATCCCCCTCCAACCATATAGTTTATAAAACTCACATCTGCCTACAAATGATCTTTGGTGTCTCCTTCCTCCCACCCCTGTGAGCAGGGGAAGTTCCACACCACCAGTCACAAGCCATACACAGCCACCTTGTGGCCACCAGGGAGCCACCACAAAGGAGGATGTCACCACAAGCACAGCCACCCGAGTGGAAGCAGATACTACACAGGTTTGGAGCTGTCCATGTACGGAGAGGGCACCAAAGGGCTTCGTTTCTGGGAGAGGCATGATGATTGCAGCGGCACAGGGCAGCTCTACACCTCCACTTGTCCCTGCCTGCCTCTGCCTGCAGTTCCTACACCAGCTCCTGGGCAGGAGACTGGGGGCACTGCCAGGACTCTCTGCAGACTTACCCCGCCGTTTCTTCCGCTTCTCCCCATCCTCTCCAATCTCCCCATCGTCATCCTCATCCTCCTCTTCAGAGTCGCTGCTCTCAGAACCAGATATCTCTTCCCCTAGAACAGAAGAGGGTGCTTTGTGATGTGCTTTCCTTCACCTCCTACCAGCTTGTGACTGGGACAGCACCATTTGTCCAGACCCAGCGGTGCCTGGCATCAGCTTAGGAGCACCTGCACAAGTCCCAAACTGTTGAGCAGACAGACAGTTTGCCATGGCTCAGGAAACTTCAGGACAGTCAGGATAAGCAGCTGAATGCTGTGATGTCAGTGTATGTGTGTTAGAGCTCAAAAGGCTGCTTTTCATGGAAAATAAAGCATCTTTGCATAGCTGAAGCTGCAAAGTTTGTCTAGCAGCATCCCACCACACCTCCTCTTCCATCCCAGACTTCTACCTCAGATGAAAGAAAAGAAGCATTTCTGATCACTTCCTGCTTCTCCTGAATGGGGCAGATGCCAAACAGCAAGTCATGCTGGAGTTACTGCCACAGTTGTTCTGTGCTCTATCTCTGGAGAGAGCTGGGCCAAGGTCACAGTTTAGCAAGCATCCCTCTGGCAGGGTCCCTCCATGGTGATGGACTCACAGGAACAACAGGCTATGAAGTTATAGAGCTTAAAGAAGCTTGTTTCTCTACACTGTGTTAGAAAGTCAGTCCCAGTTGTAGCTCCACAAATCTGATGCATTATTCCTCCCAACAAACGCATCTCTCCTCCTCAGTTAGGGAAAATGTCTGACCTACTGCATAGATCCCTTTTAATTCGCCAGGGAGCCTGGACACACCCACCCCAGCCCTGGGGCCACTGCTCACCCCAGTGCCAAGTGCCACCTCGTGGGCATGGCTGGGACCCCCCAGCACCCTGGGACACCCTCCTGGCACCCAGCACTGCAGACAAACCCTGGGACACCCTCCTGGCACCCAGCACTGCAGACAAACCCCGGGACACCCTCCTGGCACCCAGCACTGCAGACAAACCCCAGGACAACCTCCTGGCACCCAGCACTGCAGACAAACCCAGGACAGCCCCTGCACCAGCAGCCAGCCTCGTGGGATAACCTTCAAGCAGCAAAGAACATTCCTGCTCAAACAGAACGAGTGCTAGTGCAGAACGGAACACAAGGGGGAAGGAGAGTCTCACCTTCTTCCAGTTTTTTCTTAAGCTCTTCGATTTCTTTTTGGAACTGGCGGAGCATGGCGTCCTTGGGATCCTCATTGATCCTGGCCTTGTTCTTGATGTTCTTGGCTCGGTTTGCATACCTGAGGGTGCTGATGGTCTCATCATAGTTGTAGTCTGCCGGGCCGATGTTTGCACACTGCAACACAGGGACAGGTCAGAGCCCAGGACAAGGCCCCACAGGGACACCCCAGCCCCAAGGCTCACACTGCTACTCTCTCCCAAGCTTTCCTGCTGCTTCTACACTGGAGCTGTTCTTGGCTACCCAAGCGCAGCTTCTATTTGATCTTATACCTGTGTGTGCACACCTCTGTCCAGAGACAAAGGGGAAAAGAAGAGAAACACACAGAAGGTTCCCTAAGCTGGAAACAGCTCAGAAACAGAGAGGTAAATTCCAGGCTGTTCAAGTCACTCTGCTATCCCTGTAAAAATGCAGCTCAACAGCTGGCCCTGGCGAGGGCAGGTCTCAGCTCACCATCATGGTTTTGGAGTTGCCCCCCAGGGAGTCCTGCAGGAGCCGTGTCAGTTTGGAGTTGCGGTAGGGCACGTGGGTGCTCTTGCCATCCACCAGCGCAGAGATGACGTTCCCCAGGGTGGACAGAGACAGGTTGATCTTGGTGGCTTCCTTCAGTCGCTGCCCTGTGGCGCCAGTTTTGGTCTGTCTTTCAGAGCCCTACAAAGGGAACAGGGAGCAGGAGTTAAAACAAACTCCCTGATACATCTTCTTCCTCCAAACAGAATCAGCTACCCCTGAAGTCTTGCTGGAAGCTGTGCCAGTAACCACCTCATCTGTTTTTAGAGAACCTGGATAAGTACCTCAGACATTGCTAATGAGAACAGTCAAGCTTTCAGTGCCAGCAAAAGCTGCATTTTTCACACTAATGCAGCTGGAGAAAATGGAGGTTTTGCCCTCATGAACAAAAATGTTATGGGAAGTCACTCAGCAGTTAAAAGGTACCTTGGCTGGAGCTGCTGACCACCACCTACAGTTCTTCCTATCAGCAGATCCAGGGAGGACAGCAACACTGCAATTATTTTAAAGAGTTTCATAAAGCATCCTATCCACACATCATGTAAATAAGTTAAAATACAGACACTGAATGCCTTTAGTCTTGCTTCTGCATCCTCTCCATGGAAAAGCACCCCAGTGTAAATCTTGGGCTACAGACTCATTTTACCAGGATGATTACATTGGTTCACAGCGAGAGACAGGGAGGGAACCTGCAAGTGATGAACTGCATGGTCACAGCCCTCCAGAAACACTCAACAAACAAAGTCAAGCCTGGTGCAAAGCCCCTGTGGGTCCTACTCACAGCCAGATCCACGAGGTGCAGCTTGCCCATGCGCACGTGCATGTTCCCGTCCACGCCCTTCTCGCTGCACTCGATGGTGATGGTGAAGATGGCGTGAGAGCGAGAGCTGTGCTCGTTCATGTTGGTGGCACCCACAGAACCTTTGCAGAGACAGAAACAGCAATGACGTCTCCAGAATAAATGACACACTCCTCTAATTAGCCCTTCCTGCTCTCAGAGGAAACTCATCTCCACCTCTTCACCTAACCCTGTGTTTCAGAAGACAGCAGAGGGATGCTCAGACTCAGCACAAAGTGTGTTCTTGGGCACTCAAGTTGCAGTACACACCCAACCTGGACTAGCAGAAGTGTTACAGCTGCTGCAGCTCTAAGCCAAACACACACTCCCCAGAGCGGCAGTTGTCCTCATCTGTTTCTTTAAGGTTACAAAGACCAGTAGCCTGAGGTGTTCACAGCTGATCCCAGAAAACAGCTGTATTTTGAGAAATAAGAACACAGCAATCCATGCCAAGAGCAACAGTAGTCAGAACTTTAAGTCATTAAATAATCTGAACTTAATTAAGAAGTCTTCCAGAACACTTAAATCACATCCCCACTCACAGCCCAGAGCTAAGTTTATCTTGATCAGAAGTGGAGATCAGGAGCCACACTGTAGCAGTTCTGACAACACTGCCTGCCCTCACCACACCCTCCCTTTGCTGGCAGTGGCCAATGAGGGAGGCACAGCCTTCCTTACCTGCTCCTGCACAACAGGGGTTTGGGAGGAGAAACCCTTTCTGTCCTGCTAAGCTGAACAACCGTCCCAGCAACAGGACTGGGATCTCTTACTGTGGTCTGTGACCAGCCCTTTGCTCTGCCTGAGCTGCAAACCTGCCCACAGCAAGGCTACGTACGGTTCTTGTGGCCCAGAGTCATGATCCTGTCCATGTCGTCTGCATTGTTCACGACATAAGCTGAGAGGTCTTTGATATAAACTCCCACATCAGGTCTCTCTTTAACCTAAGAGAGAAACAGTTCAGACTGAGCACCCCTAAGAGACCCCCACAGCAATTCTCAGTGGTTCTGTAACAGTGCAGGGATTCACCCCTCCAGGTTCTGGTTTGCACATAAACCCTCCACTCACAATCGGAGCAGAGAAGGCACAAACACTCATGAGTGACAACATTCCATGGTTTTCCCCTGGGGGCAGGACATGACTTCAAATCTCACTCTCCAGTTCCTGGAACTGCTGAGGGGCCTTTGGGGCAGCACTGCAGGTACAAAACTGGCTGGATGGAACAACCAGTTTCTCACTATGCAGCTGACCAGGTGGAAGGGATTTGGAGAAGTCAGTACCGATATCCAGCTAAAAGGAAAGAGGATTGCTGAGGAACCCAATCTCCCACTTCCCTTCAAGTGCTTCTCTGGTCTTCAAAACAAAATATTGCTCTCTGAGCCCAAGCAAACACCACACTCAGAAGAGCAGGCTCACCTCTAACCTCTGTGTCTGGTCCTTTCCCAGCAGGTCCCGCACCTCCTCATTGTAAATCTCCAGGTAAGAGACACGAACTAAAAACCTGAACACAAACAGTTTGTTTAGCAAGACATTTGCTCAGGTCCCACAACCCCAATCACAGAGAACAAAGGAAATGCACTGAAATACAAACACAATCCTGCTGCCCCCCCCAGAACAGTGTAAGTGGGAGCCTTTCAGCTCAGGCCAGAGGTGCCCCTTCAGCTGTCACTGTCCAGGTCAGGCTCCTGTGACATGGACACACACACAGGACAGCAGCAGTGAAGAGAAGCTGCTTACCTTGTGTCCCCCTCTGCCTTGGCAATGTGACCAAATATATGAGCAAAGGAGTTGGGAATGATGCCTCTGAGCTCAGGAACTGCTCGGACTCCTTCCATGGTGAAAGTCTTGCCTGTTCCAGTCTGCCCATAAGCAAAAATAGTTCCTGAAGGGTAAGATAAATGGAAGATAAATGAACAAACTCCAAGAAATTGCTAACTGTAGTTTTACTTCATCCCTTCTTCGTCTGATAGCACTAAACTTCTCTATCCCTCTGGAGCTGGAATCTTCCACCCACTCCAGTAGGTACTGACAAGGCTTGAGCCACAGGAATGCTGGGCCAACACAGCAAACAGGCCTAAGCTACTGTTTAATCTGGCCTGCAAGATGCCTAATAAAAACTCAGCTGGTTTTAATTATGCAGAGTGATTAAAGCATGGAGTGTTAATACATTTAGGTTCCACATACAAACAATGCAGGCAAGCCCAATTAATAGCATGGCCAATTAGCAGTAGATGACTGTGTACCAACTGCAAATGCAACTATTGCTGGCACTCCAAGCCATGGCAGGAATGGTGTGAGGCTCCCAGAGCACAGCCACAGCCCAGCCCAGCTCTGAACCTGCAGGGGCAGCTGCAATTTGGACCAGAGAATCAGCCTGCACAGGAAGGCATCCAGAAACATTACTGAGGTCTTTGACTCTGGAACTGCAGCAAATATAACAGTTCTTAGCTTTAGAACAGCACTGCTGAAAACTCAAGTTTTCATTGTCAAGCCACTGACGTTACAGATTGGAAAAATGAAAGGAATATTTCAGGAGGAGGGGACCTACAATGATCATCCAGTCCAACTGCCCAACCAACTCAGGGCTGACTGAAAACTAAGCATGTTGTTAAGGGCATTGCTCACATAAACACTGACAGGCTTGGGGCATCGACCACCTCTCCAGGAAGTCTGTTCCAGTGCCCCACTAAAGACACACTTCCTGATGTCCAGCCCAAGCCTCCAGAGGCACAGCCTTGAACCACTCATTGGGGAACCCCAAAGTTTAATCAGCTGACACCCCTGTGTGTGAGCACAAGAGCTTATTGGGCATTGCACAAAAACTCTGCAAACTGTTGTTGTTTGTAGCACACTGCTGTGGAAAGCAGAAATCTGCTTTCCTTCACATAACACATTTACATGCATCACACACACACCCCAAACCATGGCCAAACCCCTCCCAGCTGCAGGAAGCAACAGACTGACTGTGAGGTAGGGCAGAAGTGTTTCAATAACCATCTTAGTTCAAACCAGCAAAGTTCAGAGGCAGAGAAGCAGCAGCTCCTGCAGAGGTGTGTGCACACCCAGCACGCCCAGGGCCGTGGCAGCTGCCTGGGCACTGACACTGCACAGGGAGGAGCCACTGGGAATTCTGGTAACAACATAAAGTGCATAATTTTGCAAAGAGAAGATGCAGAATTAAAACATACAGCCAACTGACCTCAGCTGAGTCTTGTTCACCTCCAATCTCCCACGGCAATGACTGCAGTGGGTACAACCACTGAGCACTCAGAACAGCAAGTACCTTTGGGCTATTTTAAGTTCAAGGCCACAACAGAAACAATACAGGCCCACAGCCCTCAGAGGGTGAAACTCCCTTAAACAAGATCAGCAGAAACTCCAGCAATGCAAAGAACAGGAGATGGGATGGGATCCTTCACTTAAAACACAGGACTCACCATTGTACCCCTCTAGGACAGAGTCAATAATAGGCCTTGCAGTTAAATTATAGACATCCAGCTGTTTACTCTCTGGTCCAAACACTGTGTCAAAGGTAAATGTCTTGGGAGGCTCATTGGAGGAGTCTGTTTTATGCACAGTTATAGTTCCTCTCATCTCATCCACGTTCACAGCCATCCTGTAGCCCGTGGCTCTCTCCCTGTCGTTGAGGGGCCGACACCGAACCACCACCTTGACATTGTCACAGCTCTCTGGCCTGTCAGGCTTCTCAGCCTTGTTGATCTGGAACGATTTAAAAAAGAAAAGAGCACGGGCTGTAACACTGTTGTGAACACAGAATGACAGAAAGGTTTGGGCTGGAAGGAACCTTAAAGATAACCCAGTCCCACCCCTGCCATGGGCAGGGACACCTCCCACTGTCCCAGGGTGCTCCAAGCCCTGTCCAGCCTGGCCTGGGACACTCCCAGGGATGGGGCAGCCACAGCTGCTCTGCCCAACCTGTGCCAGGGCCTGCCCACCCTCACAGGGAAGGATTTCTTCCCACTATCCCATCTGTCCCTGCCCTCTGGCAATATAAAAACATTGTGTGTTTAAGCACAAACTCTGCTGAATTGGCTCGAGCAGCTGCACACACAGCCACAGACCGTGAACTTAAAACCTGAACCATTGTATAATTAAAGGTGAGAGAACAACACACGTTTACTCAATCACTGCAATCCCTTGTTTGCCACTGTAGAAACTGAACGAGTAAACCTTTTTTTTCATTCAACGTGACCTAAGAATTTCTTCAGGCACACTTTGATGCTTCAAGCAGCCTGCAAGCAGTTTGCTGGAACTGTGGGCAGCCCGATATTCTTCTACATTAACACTGACCACACACTCTCAAATCCCACAGATAACGTCAGTGGATACCAGGGAGCACTGGCTGAAGGGAATTCCTTTCAGTTACAACCTTCAGTGTACGTAACTGAAATGTAATCGTTGAGAAATGTTGCATTATAAAACCTCACGAGCCTTTTCTCCCATGCAGTTACCAAACAAACCCTGACGCACGGCTGATGCCACACGCCGCTGCTGATTAAATAAATCTAAGCCCGTTTGCTCTGGTTAAGCCTCAGACACTCCCCTCGGCGAGAGGTGCTGCGGCGGAGCAGTTCCCTGCTCCTAGAGCAGCCCTGCAGGACACCAACCCAAACCAAGCCCCGTTTCCAAGCGCCCGTCCCCCCGCCCGGACCCCTCGCAGGCCTCAGCAGAGGCTCCTGCCGCCAGCGGGGCGGCTCAGCCCGGCCCGGGCGGGGCAGGCACCGCACACGAGGGGCGGCCAAGCACCGGGGCGGGATTCAGGAGCCACCACGAGCCCCCGTGATGGGCGGCGAGCCCTGGGCGAGGCGGGGCCTCCCCGCCCGCAGCCCCGCATCGCTGCCGGCCCCGCACGGAGCGGAGGCGGCGGGGCCTGCGCGCCCCTCCCGGCCCACAGCGGGCACGTGTCCCGTGTCCCGTGGGCCGTGCCCCCCGGTCTCACCGGCATGGTGGCGGTGACAGTGGCGGCGATGGCGGCGGCGGCAGCACCGCCCGGGCGGCGGCCCCGCGGCACAATGACCGCACTGCGCCTGCGCGCGCCCCGCCCTGCCGCCAATCCCCGTGCGCTGCGGGGTCCTCTGGCCAATGGCCGGCGAGGGGAGGCGGGGCCAGAGGGGCTCAGCCAATGGCGAGGAGGGAGCGGCGGGGGCAGGCGGGGCCTCCTGTCGCCATGGGAACGGCGGGGGGCGGGCCCGGTC
>VWZD01000166.1:1042071-1074200 GCA_013396695.1 Sakesphorus luctuosus
GGGGCGCGCGCACACACACACACAGCTGGGGCACGCACACACACAGCTGGGGCACGCACACACACAGCTGGGGCACGCACACACACACACGCACACACACAGCTGGGGCACGCACACACACACACACAGCTGGGGCAGGGGCTTTGCACAGCTCTTGTCTCCTTTCACCCCCCCATAGCTGCAGTTCTCCCTACAGAGCAGCTGAGCACAAGGAGACAAGGTGAGGTTTGGGTTGTGCCCTGAGGGAAAGCACCAGCACATCCCAGGGCCTGGCACTGGGATGGGGCTCTGGAACTGCAGGACAAGGGCAGCACCCACCTCACTGCTGAGCTGCTGCTCCACCAAACCCACCTGGGGCTGCAGGAAAACCTCCCACCAGAAGTCACAGCACTGGTCTCAGTCCAACCCCAAAGAAAGCCCAGAGGGACCCAACGTTAACTGAAGTTAACTTTGCGTGTAGCATGGCCAGAGAGCAGACACCGAGAACAGGAGGAGCTCCTGACTGAAGCTGTGCCCTTTTGTTGGCCTTGACACAAACATCTGATGTGCTCCTCCAGAAAAGGCACAGCTTTGGAAGCAGCACCAGGAAACCCTCCAGCTCTGCTCCCTGTTCATCCTGCCCTTCCATCCCCCTTGGGGCACCAGCACAGCAGCTGAGCTGGGTCACCACATCCCACAAAGCAGAAGTACCAACAAGCTCCTCCTGCCCAAACAGGGATGCCCTTTGCATTAGTATCTTAGAATTTCTCCCCAGATTACAGACGAGGTGCATTTCTGCATGCTCTATGATTAGCTAGTTGTTATTAATTAGCCAATTATATTTTTGAATGTTCCCAGTAGCCATAAGACAGCCTGTGCCTGGTAAGCTTGCAATCACAACACATTATTATTTTGACAGATAATACAGATAATGACTAGATAGCACAGCAAATGCACCACTAAATAAATGACACCACAAAAACTCAAAATACATGTGAGATTTAATAAAAGAAAAAAAGTACAAAGTAGGTGGAAAGAAATGAAAGTAAAAAAACCAAACAAACCACAAACCCAAACACGCTGGGAATGACAAAGCAAAGGGATGCAGCAGCTCCCAGAGGGCTGTGTCCCCCAGGAAGGTCCCCAGGGGCCTCCCCTGCTCCAAACCAGCCACCCCATCTCCACCTGGGGCACCCACCACAGTCAGAGACCCACAAAACACAATTTAAATTAGAAAGCAGACAACACACATGATGGTAAATGTTTAAATGATAAAAAAATGGAGAGTTTTTGCCATTAACACCAATCTTTTACAGATAAATGTATAACAGCAGAAGGATCTGTCACTGAATAGTTTCAGTCACTTCTGAAGGGGTTTTCTTTTACTCCTTCTAGTCTACAAGACCCAAGTGTTCGGACTGAATGGGATTGGCATCACCAGGCATTTGTAACTTGTTAAATAAAAATAAGATACAGAACTACCCTATATACCACAATACTTAAATCTTGTCTCAGCCAAATGGAAAAAAACAAGTACTGGGAAAAAGTCTCACTGGAGAGATTGTGATGTTGAACAAGCAACTACAAGGACAAGGGATGTCCATCACAACATAAAGTCAAATAATATAATAATCATCATCATTAAAATATTGTTACATACATTCTGAATGTCTTCTTCAGAAAAAGCTGTAAATATGTCCACAATGCCCATGGATTGGAAGGTTTTTACTCTTTCTTTGTTATCATCATTTTTCTCAACTACCTGTTATTTTAGGAAAAAAGAATTGATCTCTGATGAGCCAGGGCAGAGAGAAACCATTTGCATAGACCTTGCTGGCTGCAGCACGAGATCAGGAGAGAACTATTGCCTGGGCACACACTGGGGGGCAGCTGTACCACCAGTACCACCACTGGTGCCCACCAGTACCACCAGTCACTGCTCTGTGCCACCATTGGCCTTGAGAAGCAAAACACTGAACCAAATAGGCAATTAGTGCACCAGAGTTTCTCTCATTAGCAAAAATCAATAGCCAATAATTTGCTACATGATTGGACTGTAGTCAGAGGTGAGCTGGAATTGTCTTCCTGCATCAAACAGAGGGTTGGGTTCCTTGGGTGTGTTTGAGATAACCCACTAATCCTCCCCACTTCTGACTGTCAGTTTTGACAGTTACTCTTTAAAATACACCTAACCTGGAGGCACAGCCTTAAAAGTTAAATGTTCAGCCTTCAGCAGACTCCCAACAAGTGCAGAATTTTTACTCTTTGAACAACAGCCTGTTCTAAAAGGTACCAGTGAGATCTTTGTGAGGTTCTTTCCTACAAGCATCAAGTAACACTGACCCGACTGTCAGTGTGTCCACAAAAAGGCCAAGAGGGAAACAGTTTAACACCTGAGCATGTACTTAAAAAGCAAAAAAGGAGCTGCTTTAATGGGATATGCAGGTTAAAGAACCTCAGATCCAGCCAAATGCTGCCTTCCAGCAGCCCAGGGACAGCCCAGCCCCTGCACCTCCCTCTGCAGCATGTCAGGAGCCTGCTGAGAGCCTAAAGACAAATCTGCAACAAAAAATAGCAGAAAAATCCTGGAACAGGAAAGAAAAACAAACACTCACAACTAACACTTAGCCAGCCAGTGTTTTTATAAACTCTAAAGACACTATGGGAGGGTTAATATAAAATATTTCCTTTTGTTTAGCCTAAGATCTGATGGATGGATGGAATTGGGTCCAACTGTTTTTCCATGACAACATAACTCTCTGCTCAGTTATTGTCCTGACTGGTCACAAAATGGTCTGAGTGGAAAAAATTAATATTGATCCTAATTATTGCTCTAAGCTCAGTTGCCCAGGAAAACAAGGCTGTGATTTCTAGGCATGAGGAGTGTCAAAGGAAGCACCTTGTAAGAGGACCAGAGCCTGTCAGCACCAACCCAGTGCTCAGGGCCAGGGGATTCTCCCTACAGGCACATGGGAAGTTTAAGGTTAAAGGGTAAAAGTAAAGATGTGGCTTAAATAACTTCCACAACAGTAAATACATTGGTAAGTGACAACTGAAAAGTCACACAAATCCTGCAGTTCCACATTATACAACAAACTCTCATGAAAAATCTTTTTCCATAAATTTTCTAATTTAGCAGTAAAGAAAATTCAAAACATTGTCCCACAAAGTTTATTAACCATTCTCTCTCTCTCATTATATATATATATATATAAAATAAATGATGTAGAAATTGTTTAGAGTAATTCAGGATTAAATACAGAATTACTGGAAGGAGGGTTACTCTGACTAAGAATCCCAGGGCAGAAGCCCAAGCTTTGTGTTTTTCTACCCGTTCTAAAAACTTATTTGAGAATTTTGTTAGAAAAATAAATGTCTCAGCATTTTTCATACCACTCCTCTCACTGTGCATGCACAGGGGAAGGTCAATGAGCCCTGAGCAGTCACCTCAGCCAATTAAAAAAAAAATAAATGTAGGAAGCAATTCTTTAGCTGGTGGGTAAGATGAGCTCAGACAAAGTTATGGGCACTGCACACCAGGGTGCTCAGTCACTGGGTTTAGAACAAAACATGTTGCTTGAGGGATTAGTTGGCTTTGTTTAACCCAATGTGCATGTCAGGTCACTTCCTGCAAACCTCCCACTAACTGTGCACAGATACCAGCGGGTTTTACTGCAACCACCGGAGCTGCTCATTTTCTCTCTCCCTTTGGTCCACTCACACAGTGTTATGAGAAGGGTCACGGGGTGGGAAACTCAAGCAACTTAACACATGAAAGCACCAAGTCCACTCTTGGCCTGCAAGTCTGTGTGTGATTAACTGAAAGAAACAAAACATAAAAAAGCATGAATTAAAGTTATGAAAATTAAACAAAAGCAAAGTGTAGTGAAACATGTTAAAACCAAGAGAGGAGGAGGAGGAGGACAAATGTTGCTGGGGCAGCTGAAGGCTTGGGGGGGAGCAGCCCCACAAACCCTCTTCTTCCCCAACACCTGCAATCCTTCCATCATCAGAGCTGCCAAACCCACTGCCCTCAGCCAGGAGAGACAAAGGGTTCAACCAGCTCTCCTGAACTCCTTCTGCAGCTCACACTTCCTGCAAGGTCCTCATGCCTCACCCACAAACCCTGGACACTCCTCCACTCCCATCCCATCCCATCTCTGGAGACCATGGGGGCTCTCCTGGCAGTGATGCCCCCCAAGGACCCCCTCAGGGTCCCACTCCCCTCACGCTGCCCTGGGTGGGCACCTTTTGCTGACCAGAGCCGTGGGCACAGCCCCAACCAGGGAGAGCACAGCCAGCCACCAGCTCCCAAAAACACTCTGAACCAGCTCCCAGGGATGCAAAGGACCCAACCTAGAGCCCTCCTGGCCATGGTTCTCCTCGTCCAGCCCTGCACTGGAGCTGCAGAGCCCCCGCCATGGGCGCCCCTCGGACCTTGGCACACCACTGGGCTGCTCCCCTGGCCCTGCTCCTGACCATGGCTGGTTTATAATGCCTATCCAGAAGAGGAAGGGTCCAGGCTCCCATCTGCAGGTGGGCTAAGCCCAGCCAAGCCCAGCACACCCATTTCTGTGGCACCAGGAGCAGTCGAGGGGCAGCTGCAGCCCATGCCCAGCACCCCCTGCACAGGCACAGCTGGGGCTCAGGGTGCTCCCCCTGCCCAGAGCAGTGCCCAGCTGCCCCAGGGCTCAGCCCCTCACTCACATGGCATTAAACCCTGTTTTCAGCAAACTCTCCTGCAAACCATTTGGACTCTGTGTGAGGTGGGCCATGCCCAGAGCACGTGGAAAGGTCTGCAGAACAGAGAGCTGTGGTTTTAACACCAACACATTTACACTCCAAGGAACTACTTCAATAATCTACCCTGTTATCTAACACAGGAAGAAACAAATTGCCAGAATGTCAGTACACAGAGGAAGCTCCTCTGGTGCTGCAGTTGACAGCAGGGAAATGACAGAGCACAAGATCTCCTCAGCAATGTGCAGCCAAAGGCTGTGCTGTCAGGCACAAACTGGGGTGTTACTACTCTCCGTGGTCCTTTTTCTTGCCATCATTAAGAGGCTCAGAAAGCCTTGCCACCACTCTGTTCTGGGATTGACAGAATGCAGATGAGACACTTGAGATCCTTCATGCAAGGGGAAGTAACAAAAGCTGCTGGAATAGCAGAATTCCCAGCTTGCATGAGGGTGCATCTCATTTTGCTCCCTGGCCACAGTTCCTCAGAGACTGCCTTGAATGGAACCAAGATCACCCCCCAACACCTTTTCTTTGTAAATCTGTTTGTCCCATTCCTGCTCTATCATTACACACCCAGGTGCTGGAGCAGCACTACTGACATGTCCTCACTCCTGCTGGCTTCAGCAATGCCAATTCACTTGCAGCAAGCTAAGAAAAGAATCCTGCCTTTAGGGGAAAAGAACTTTCTTGTAATCAGAACTGTCTTGGGGCCCCATTTCACATGGAGCCCTAATGAATTTCCAAAGCATCTTCACTCTAAGCTGCTGTTTCCTTCTTTATAGCTCTGCCTCTAAAAATAAAGCAAGTGCATGGTCTGAAGAGAGCCCCAAGCCCACAGAGTGCAGCCAGGCAGTGCCTGGTGGGGGCCTGCAGGCAGGAGACCCTGGGGCTCTGTCAGGGTTCTTCCCACTCCTCTCTGCTGGGGAGGAGATGCCGATTATTTCCAGTCACCTTCCCCCCTGTCTCCAGGAACAGACAACTCCCAGGACCCCTGAGCTGGCTGTCCCAGAGACCCAGGGGACCACCAGCCTTCAGAGAACAGTCCCACATTGCAAACTCCTTCCACCTTCTCCTGAGCAGTGCCCGGGCACAGGGGGTCCCATCTCTCCTCTGCTTTAAGCAAAGACTCAGAAGGATGGGAATTAGGATTCCAAAATCCCCCTCTGTGTGTGCTGTCCAAGCAATGGACCAAACATTAAAGCACTTGAGCAGACCTCCAGCTTCCCAGTGGCAGAGGAGGAAGACCCCAGTTCAGACACTTACTTTTTCTTGTCTTTGTCCTTCTTCAGTGCCTGCTGTGAGGTAGCCTGCAGGGATTGGGACTGCAAGGTTTCCACCGCGACTTTCCTCCTGTTGAAGGCGTTCATCTCCTCCTCCAGCTCTCTCCTCTTCTCCTCCACCTTCCTTTTCTCTTCCTGGTGTATCCTTTTTAAGTGCTCAAATTTCTCATGCAGCTGGAAGGACGGAGACCCCTCAGCACCACATCCAGCAGGACATTGGGCTGTGCTGCCCCAGGAGCCCCTCACACCTCCCACCCCACAGGGTGCTGGGCACCCAGTGCCCACCAAAAGCAGGGAGGACACAAATCCAGCTCTGCCTGACACCCCAGAGCAAACCAGGAGGAAGTGTGAGCCCTGGACACGTGCCCTGAGGATCTCTGCTCAGCCTGCAGCCCTGCATGGGGCTGGGGACATCGTGGCATCCTTTGTCCTTCACTGGTTCTCAGGATGGCCATTTCATTCTCCCCCAGGCCCAGCTGCCTCCTCTCCTTTGCTGTCCTGTGAGCCCCAGGGGCAAAGTCTGCCTGACATGGAGGCTCCCCTAAACACTCTGCCAGCAGCCAGGTTTCCTACACATGGCACAGGGGAGGGAAGCCTGGATTCTGAGGCACCTAACCCAGTGATACCCACGTGTGTTCGTGCCTTGGCTGGTGAGTTCCACTCAACAGCTGCCTGTGCTGCCAGGATTCAAACATTGCCCAGACCCACATTCCCTCCGGGCTGTGTTTTGGGCTCCTCACAGGTTTTTGGCACACCCACCTCTCTCTCCTTCTCCTTCAGCTCTGCCTCTGTCTCCTTGACTTTGTTAACAAACATTTGTCTCATTTCTTCCTCTTTCCTCTGGAGCTCGCCCAAAAACTCTTTCCTTTTGGTCTCATACGTTTCTTGGAGGCTGAGGAAGAAAGCAAATGAGATCCAGACTCTTGGACAGTGATGAGTTAGGGATGGGGAAATGCATGCCTGTCTGTGTTGCTTAAAGACAAACAGGCAGGGAAGGGAACATCCAAGTCAGCTGCAAAGTTCAAACCCGGGGCTACTATTTTCCAGCCCAGCACTGTGGATACCACCTACAGAGCAACCATGTTTGGGGCTGTCAGTACCAGGCTATGGCTGTAAATTGCTGCTGGCTGGGCAGGCTGCTCACCTGAAGGGCTGGCTGTCTGGATCTGTGTCCTTGAAGCCCATCTCCTCCAGCTTGCACCTCCTGTACAGCTCGTAGTGGCGGGTGTGGGTCTGCTCACGGAGGTCCTCCATGTTCACTCGGATCAGCATCTCCCGCAGCTTCACAAAGTCACAGTGACTTTCATTCTCCACTGAGGGAGGGGAGGGGACAGGTCAGCAAACTGCAGACCAGTGGGGGAGCACAAAGGCACATAGAGACTGACCCCAGACCCTCCCAGCCCAAGGAACTCTGCCTGTCCCCCTGCCCATGGCACACACAGCCCCTTGGCTGCAGGGACCCCCACTGACCCTCCCAGCCCAAGGAACTCTGCCTGTCCCCCTGCCCATGGCACACACAGCCCCTTGGCTGCAGGGACCCCCACTGACCCTCCCACCTGCTGCAGGAATGGGAATTCAAAGGGAAGACTGGCCAACCCAGCACAGGCTGCACAGGACAAATCTGCACCGTTCAGCCACCAGAGCTGGGGAGGTGCCAGTGTGAGCAGGGGCACGCTGGGAGGTTTGGGGTACCCACTCTCAGCCCCTCACCTTGCACCACTCCCCACGGGTACTGCCGAGCCCGCACCAGCTTGTTGCCAACCTTCACCTCCTCCGTGCTCCCGATCACAGCAAAGGGCAGATGGGCCTGAAACAGAGCCAAGGGCAGGGACTCAGAGCATGGGGGAGCCCCTGGAGATCAACCTGACCTCACCCCCTCACCCAGGCACAGCATTTGCTTCCAAGAATCCTCCCTCTGAACCTCACGCTCTCTGATACTCAGAGAATCTCTGCTCTGAACTGGGATGCTACAGAGGAGGGCAGAGCCACAGCACAGCTCCCCACAGTGCTGGCTGGGCTGAGCCAGCTGGGAACACTCTGTGGGAACACCGTGGGCATCCCTGCCCTCCTCTGCCCGTTTGCCAGGCTGCTGTTGCACGTGCCAGGAGCGGGGCACTCCCTGCCTTGCCGCAAGCACAACCAAGGACATCCCCAACAGGCCTTGGCACAGCTCGGAGTGTGGGCACTGCCAGGGACATGTGCAGGATACAACGTGTGCTCACTGCTCTCCAAGTCTGCAAAGCACCAGGCACAGGAGGAAACAGGGCCCCCTCCATGGACTGCAGGGAAGGAGCCTTGGAGTGGGCACCAGGGGAGGGCAGGGCTGCCAAAACCCTTCCCACTGCAGGAGAGATGGATCCAGCAGAGTGGAACTGCTGCACAAGGGCCAGAAATAGTTCCACTGGGGGAAGGAAGGAGAAAAAGAAAAGCCAAGCAAGCATGACTCCTGTTTTTCTCTCCAGTGCATACAGCTTGCAATTATTATGAAAGAGTGAATCCTCCACACTTTTCATGAATTCAGAAAAAAAGAACTATTACAGTGAAAATACATATCTCATTGACCCAGAAATCAACTGGTGACTGAATTAGGAAAAAAAAAGAAAAAGAAAAGGGAGGGTGGGAGAGTGAAAAGAAAAATAAAGCATTTAATCAGAAACAGCTATGCAGGAAAAAGTTCATTTTGACAAAAAAAGATACTTTTGATTTATAAAACTAACATGGAAACATTTCGGCTGTTTCTACTGCAATAGCTGCACTCTAATTTGGGAGACAGGAAGCCTGAAAGTGTCCTGCACATGCTTCAGCCAGGTCTGAATTTGATCTTTGAATTTCCAGAAAGACAAAATAGAAACCAGCAATTTTTCCTCTTTACTTTAAATTGGATTTTCTCTGCTCAGCTTCCTTAAGTCAGAAGGCTAATACAAATCTCACCCGTCACATTTTTATTCAAAACTTCTCCTTCCTCAAATGTAAAGTAGCCTAAGAGCAGATAGAATGGATTCTGAAGAAAGCATTTTCCAAAAATTCAATAAAACAGATTTTAGAGCTGAGTTTCCCCAGAGAGCCCCCAGATTAAACACAAGCCATATTTTAATTAATTCTGTATGCAACAGCCTTCGGCATCTGTCAGACCCACAGCTTGGCTTTCCAACAGTTCAGTGTCTGGACATTCCCAGTGAAACTTGCCTTTCTGATGCATTTTTGGGCAGCAATTGCAGTTGTCTCAGCTTTTGGCTGGACAGCATTACTCACATTCATCACAGAGTTGATCTCAGCCACCGCCTCGTCGTCCGTGGGGAACTGGTAGATCTGCACCCCGTTGCTGACCAGCTCACTCATGATCTTGATCTTGAACTTGTGCAACTCGCTCTTGGAGATGGTGTCTGCTTTGGCAATGATGGGGATGATGTTCACCTGCAGCAGCAGCAGGGAAGGAAGGACAAACCCCCGGGTCAGCAGCAGCTGGGGATGCCCCAGGCCCTTCTTCACCCTCCCAAAGCTCTGCTGTTGGCACAGCAGCCCAGCCCAGCCCTGCTGAACACTAGAGGGAACAGTTTTCCAGCACTCCTCCAGCTACAAGACTTCCAGATAAACCAAACACTAAGTACACAAGGAGCAGATCAAAGCCCCTGCTCTGGCAGATGTATTTTGTTCCACACATCAGGGAGGCAGAGACTCCCATCCTGCTGTCACCCATCCCCTCTGGCTGTGCTGACAGGCCCTTTTGCACGACACACAAGGATGAAACGCTGCACTGAGCTGAGGAAACCTTCCTGTGCTGAAGCAGAAAGAGCAGGACCTCCTCAGACACCCTGACAGCAGCTGTGGATCCTCTCCAAGGGCTCCCTGAGCCCCTTGAGGGGGTCACAACTCAGGGATGCCATGCGGGTTACATGGGCACCCAGCAGAGGTGCAGGGGGCCACAGAGCACACAGATTTGCCTTCATGCTGTTCCTGCTCAGCTTTGGCTTCACATCAGCCAGCAGTCCTCACACTCCACACACCTCACACAGCTCCATCAGCTCCATCAGCCCAGGCTCCACAGCCACCCACAGGCTGCAGGTGGGGAGGTGCCCCTGTGCCCAGTGCTGCCCAAGATCAGGAGTAAACAAGGGCCACATCCCACAGCCCTCAGCAGGGATGGGGCTCACTATGGCCTCGTGCTTGCGAGAGCTGCAGCAGGGCCAGGTCTGTCACAGGAACCTCTGTCAGGTAACACTGCTGTGCCCAGAAATGCCCAGTGTGATACTGCTACACAAACAGCACCAGAACTTGTCTGTCTGAACAGCAGCCAAACTCAGAGCAGCAAAACACAGGAATTCAGACAAATTAGGGGAACGTCTGATTTCCCATCTACCATTTCCCAACAGCCAATGCTTATTGTCCTACAGAGCTGAAATTTGTAGCAGCCAGTTGGTCTGCAGAGGGTGCCCATTACAATAAATGGCCTGGCTTTCCCAGCTCAAGTTCTCTTTGTAGCTCAGTGATTTTTCCATTCTCCTTGGGCTCCCCACCCCCTTCTCTGGTTTAGCAGTCAGTAAACACAAGAGCATTTACTCACTGCAAATGAAGACAGTCTTAATTTCCTCATTACAAATTTATCTGATAGAATAAATTCCTCTTTTTCTCAGCCACTGACCTGACCTCTTTTACCAAGGACCACAAACCCTCACAGAACAAGGTCTGCTGCTCCCTGCACTGCTTAGCAGGTCCATGTCCTCATTACAGAGGTGACAGGGCCATGAGCACAGCTGGGTATCTCACTGACCTGCCTGGAGCAGCAACAGCTCCAACAGCACATGCTGATGGAAACCATGCAGGGATGAGCAGGGAGCCCCAGGACACCCCCAGCAGACACACTGTGCCACCACTTCCCAGGACAAGTCTGGATTTTATATCAATAAATCACCTTCTCATCTGATACAAATGCAGTTTTATTTATCTCCTCTTTTCCCAGGTTAAACCCAAAGGAAAGCCAAGCCCTGCCAGGTCCTACGTGCTTCCCACCAGGCACATTCCATCTACCTACAAGCACCTCTGAGGATGCTTCTGCTCTCTGCCTGTAACTAAACATCCCAAACAACAGCTGGCCATGAGCTCAGCCAAACAGATATTGTTTTACAGTACAATGGAAGATTTTGTTTACAAAACAGCTTTAGCCAGAAGGCATTTGTAAATTTTACACTAAAAGCAAGATCTGTTACAGAAATCATCACACAGATTGCAAAGCCTGCCCAGCACCTGAGGCAGTGCCACTGGTGGGCTGAGGCAAAGGTGTCCCCCAGACTCCACTCACTGTCACTGTGTGGAGAGCACAGAACTGCCTGGGGAATGCTGAGAGCCCAGCTCACTGCCCACACACTGCCCCCAGCACCAGGGTGTCCTGGGAAAGGGGCTGCCATGCACAAACCTTCAGGAGTGCCAGGGAAGCATCCTGATGTCCTGGGATGACACCAGTGCAGAAATGCAACATGAATCCCTGATGCCCAGAAAGTGTCAATGGGCTCTACTTGCTCATTCCCTGCCATGTGCCTGCCTGAGTGAGGCCACCACAGCATGAAATCCAGGATGTTCTCATGCCTGGCAAGAAAGGAGATGAGAGCAAAGGCATAAAATGCCTCCAGAGAGGACTATTTAAGTGGAAGTTTAGAAATATAAAAAGCTCGTGTGTGCAGAAAGTTTTCATCTCTCCATGAGTACAAAGAATTTATTTTGGTACTACCCAAGGACCACATTAAAGGCAGCCACAAATGTGAAAAGTAGGGAATGCAGAAGGAAAAAGAAGAGAAAGGCTTTGTGGGACCACCAGCACCAAGGGGAATCGTGCAAAAGCTTTCCTCCAAACATCTTTCTGGGAACACGTAATGCTGGCACTGCACCAAGAGACAAGACTTTATTAAGGGAAAGTTTTCGGATTCCTGATGAAGTCAGTGTAACAGGCACTAAGGTTACAAACAGCCCACTGCAATGGGAAGCCAGAGCCTGCTCTGGACTGGGGCCAAGGAAAAGCAGGCCAGGAGCCCTGGGTGGTGAGGGCAAGGAGCAGGGAGTGCACAAGGGGGAACTCAACCCGCCCGGGAAGAGACAGAGCTGCATGTGAACAGTAGCAGAGAGAAGAGTGCTCCCTCCGTGTAATCCAGGGGACCCCAGGTCCTGTGGGGTCCCAGCTGCCCTGCCTGCCCCTCTGCAGGCTGACCAGCATCTGCCACCTGAAAGGAACCACCTTCCTGCTACAACACTGCTCTGAAAGACAGGAAATTCTTGTGAAGAAAAGAAGAGATGCTGCTGCCACCAGTGACCTTTGGAGCCTCCTGCAGCTCCCTGGAAAGCAGCTGGAGCTCCCAAAAGTGTGTCAGAAACTTGCTCCGAGCTGCAGGAATATCAGCAAGTCACTGGTTAAGTATCCCACTGCCCCCTAAGGCAGAACAGCTTATGCACAAAGAAACAACTCCCAGCAAGACCCCCTCATGACCTACTTTTAGGATTCCTATGACCTTGAGAATTCTTCACCATAACTACACTTTCAGGAGACACTGTGACCTCCTCCCCACATCACCTGGTGCTGCCAGCAGTGACAGCTCACACGCTCCCTGGGCACCAGCACACACAACCAAACCTTCTCCTCAGCACTGACCACCACCTTAGGGCTGCACAGTTTTGGTGGCTCTCAGCCCCTCTGTCCTTGCTGACAGGTTGGGACAGCAAAGGTGGCCCCACAGTTTTCACAGTTCAGCTGCTGGAGCTGGAAGGCTTCCCTACCTGCACAGCTAATAAAGCTGCAGCCGATGGCTTTATAAATATCAACTCATCCAGGTAAGGTTCTTACAGTGAGAGACACTCTAGAATTTACACAACCAGCTGTAAAATAGGATTTTCCTGACATTTTTCAGGAAAGTCAATGAGAAAACAAGCACAGGACCTCAGCAATCACCAGGACAGATGAAGCTTTACCAGAGTCCTAAAAATGTCCCAGCTGCCATGCAGGAAGGAGCCCAGCACTTACATGAAAGGAACAAAACCTTGCACATGACAATCAGGATCACCAGAGGCATTCCAGAAAGAGGGGCCATGGTCTGCAATGCCTTACCTTGCTGTCCAGCTTCTTCATTGTCACCAGGTCCAAGGACTTGAGGGAGTGGCCGGTGGGGGTGATGAAGTACAGGCAGACGTGGATCCTCGTGTCGTGGTAGTTGAAGAGGGACCGGCGGATCTTCAGCTCTTCTTGCAAATAGTTTTCAAACTGCGTATCAATGTACTCTACTATCGGCCTGTAACTAAAACCATCCCATTAGCAACCCAGGGACTGCACAGCAAACTTCAGCAGGTTAAAGGCTTAAGGAGTTCTCCTAGACATTCCATGCTACCACTTGAAATGGAGCTACAAGACTCAAACAATTTAGCCTTACAACAGGAAATGTGTGGTATTTGCACAGAGACCTTATAACCCAAAGGTTGCTGGAGATTCCTGAAGCTGCACTGAAAAGCCTAAGGACAGCAGAGCATGGAAAGACAACTCCTTCCCCAGACCAGGGCTGAGCCATCTGGCTGTAGCAATGCAACAGGACCAAGGAGAGACCTTGGAGTCCCACAGCCTTTACCTGGGGCTTGAACAAGACATCTGTGTAATTAAATGAGACAAGTCCAGAAACACCAACCACTGCCAGAACAGACAATTCCTGACTGCACTGAGGACAGTTTGTTAACTGCTCACGCTGCTGGAGGACACCACTCCCTGCTGGAAAGACCTCCTGTGACCTCTCTTTTTGGCTCTTCACCCAATTCCCTCTACACTTAGTCCCCAGAACTGGAGCCACTCCTACTCATTGACAGAAACACGGACACTCCTGCAACGCTGCAGGCAGAGCTGCAGGCAGCTCGTGCCCAAGCCTCAGAGGGCAGCAGATGGCACGAGACCTGCCTTTCGTCCTTGTTGATCTGGTCCCCGAAGCCCACGGCGTCCACGATGGTGAGCTTGAGGTGCACGTTGCTCTCCTGCAGGTCATAGGTGCGCGGCCGCAGCCGCACCGCGCTCTCGTAGTGACTCGCCTCCTCCGTCTCGAACGTGGTGTTGAACAGGGTGTTCATCAGCGTGGATTTCCCAATGCCAGTCTCACCTAGGGAAGCACAAACCCTCAGCTCACTGCAGCATGGATTTGTCAGAGGTACTTCAAAGCACACTAATTAGAGAGCAGAGCTAAATCACGCCGTGAAAGGTCACTACAAATTGCTCATGGTCAGACATGTCACTGTCACCCAGTATCTGCCTTCCTGAAGGCCTCCCATGTTTAATGCAAAGCCAACACTTGGGTCTCATCTCCCAGTGACTGTCACAGAGCACAGCAAAACACACCATCTTCCTTTTCATGTCCCCTGACTCTGCTTGGGATTCTGCACCAGAGAAACTGTGCAGAGCACAATCTTAGTAGCCACTGAAGGATGCCTGGGATGCATCACAAAAAGCTCCATCCCAGAATACTTGGCTGACAAGCTGTCTGCAAGCCAGAAGGGCTTTGAACTCTTGCTCCTGGTAATGAAACAAGACTCTGATCATTTCTAGATTGGCCTACTAGGGACCCCATTTGAACTGCTCATTCACTACACACAGCACTGTTGGCCACGGGAGAGGGCGGAGGCAAAACCCAAGGAGATCACCTGCGGTTCCCTGCTCATTTCCCAGGCAGTCTGTCCTGCTGCCACTTCAGCAGAGGCAGGCACTGCTGAGGAGCCCTGCAGCAGATACACTGGTGGGAGAGCAGGAGGGGGAGCAAGGTTGTGTTCCAAGGAGAGGCCATGCCTCCTGTCAAGGGCTTGGGACTCTTTCCCTCCTCCAGCACCACAGGCTCTGCTCTTCACAGGAGAACAAACACCTCTTGGTGCTCAGAGTAGGGCAGAAGCACATCCAGCTTCCTACCAGCTGTGCCTAAGAGCTGTGCAAGGAAATAAAGCCAGCTGGTGCTCTAGATGAATCCGAAAGGAGACACATATAGAACTCACTCCTGATGTCAGCTGCATTCCCCTCTTCAGTTGTGGGCACTGTTGGGAGTAGGAACTAGGAACAGGGTGGGGCTTTTGCTCTCTTGTCCAAAAAAACCCAAAGGCCAGATGAGAATGTAGGAGTATCTATTCTGGTACCCCCAAGAACAATATGAAGTCAAACCATATTGCCCTCTGCTGCAGTTACCCTTCTGCTAAGGAATGCTCCTTACTTATGGTGTGGATATGCAAAAGTGGCTTGGGGATGGCACAGGAACCTTGTCAAAGTTGTCAGGTTGTCACTGCACAGTCTATACAAAGCCAGAGGAGCTGCTGCCTCTGGATGTATTTTTGCTGGTCTAGCAGGTCACAATACTTCAGACCTCATACACTAGTACTCCAGCCAGACTGCCTGCCAGATCACATCAATACCAAAATTAAAGCCCACAAATATAATGAGGTTATTTTCAAGTCAGCCCCTTGCTCATAACCTCCAAGACAAATACTCTCCAGTCACTAAGAAGAGGAACACTCCCCCTTCCCTTCTCTAGCACAGAGATGACCCTGTTCAAGGCCTTTGACTCACCTGGGAAAGCACTGACCAGGCACAGCTCAGGCACCAACCTCCTATCCCCAGGTTTGGGGTGCAGGTTTACACTCAGAAATGACCAAGTTCTCACCAGCAGCTCTCAGCAAACCCACGGTGCACCTGACTGCATCTCCCTGGACAGGATATTCACCAAGAGCTGCTGTGCCAGCCACCCCAGTTTGCAAATGGAAACCCTTAACTTGCCACGCACAGTCTTCCCTTAGTCCTTCCTCTTGCAAAGCCACTGCAGGGAGGGGATGAGCAATTCCCCACAGAGCACGGAAATTCTCCTGGTTTGACTCAATGTGTTTTTTAAGAGAGTTTGGCATTTCTGGCTGGCTTAAAGTCACTGCCAAGGCTTGTGGCACAGCAGGACACACGAGAACCCCTGGCCCCAACCTGAGCCCATGTCTGTTAGCAGGGACTGTGCTCACCCACACACAGGATGTTGAAGCTGAAGCCTTGTGTGACAGACTTGCTGACCAGCTGATCGGGGAGGCTGTCGAAGCCCACATGGCCCCCCAGGGAAAGGTTCCTCTTCTCTTCATTCTGGCAAGGAGAAGAAGCTGGATTAGCAAACTGCACTGAGGTGGCAAATCAGATTGATGAGATGCAAGACCATGATTGTCCACCCTCCTGGGCACTGCAGAGCCACCCACACAGCCCCAGCACGGCCCTCAGGAGCTCATGGTCTGGCTCACCACAGCACAACCCCCTCAAGTCACCAACAACAGGAAGGAGAGGAGCTGGGAGAACTAAACTACCAGGCTCCAGAGAAAAGGAAACACTAATGTGAGCTCAGCCACATGCAGCTGGGAGGGATTAGCAAGGCAAAATCCACCACTGTGTGTTTCAGCACTCATTTCTCCTGCACCTTTTTTTCTTAAACCTTCCAGCACTGAGTTCAGCTGGACAGACCCTGCATTTTCCCCCAAGAGCTCCTCTCTTTTCCTCTGCTGTTGCCACCAGCAGGGAGGTTTGTGTGCTCAGGCACTGGGGGTGCTGGTCCTGCAGGCAGGGCGAGGAACCCTCTTGCTTTACCATCTGTGACCACGCAGCTTCCCACCGTTCCTCTGCTGTTCCTGTTCCTGCCTCCCCCGGGTGCACTTTGTCCTCCCTTCTGTCTCCTCCCTCCCCCAGATCACCTGTAGGCGCTTTGCTCAGGAACTAAGACAATAAAATCCGAGGAGACAGCTGCTCTATGACCTGTGCTATAGAGAAAGGCAGAGCAGAGCAGCTGTAAAGTCCAGCAAAAAGGAGCTGACAGAAGGATAATATCTGTTTCTAGTGGTTAAAACCAGCGAAGTTTAGATTTGCACAAATACTTCAACAGATGTGCCACCTCTGCACAACCAAGCAATGCTGTCTGACCCCAGGGGCCAGACCACCCTCCCTGCAGCCCCTCAGCCCCTCATACCCATCCCTGAAGGAGCAGGGAGACAGCATTTCAGAGCCCCAGTCATTCACCCTCACAGTTCCTTTGCTAAATGACTGTTTTTCTTCATCACCAGCACACACAGAAGATGGGGATGGAACAAATGTCTGCCCTTGGCCTGGCTCTGTTTCTTCTGTCTGTTCCTGACAACTGGAACTTAACGTTTCAGCACTAAGTCTGTGAGACAGGAGCATCCCTGAGAAGAGCTAAGCTGCCTGTCAAACTTGAAATGAAGTCAAGAGGAAAATAAAAGAAATGACGTGATAAGCTTTGTGTATTGCTCTGTGCCTGCAGTAAGACTGTTAAACAAAACACAGACCTTTGTTAAACTGCATCTTGAGTCAAAGCCTTCCTTAGCTCTGCCTTTGGGAGAACAAATAGTCTCAGCTTTGTAAAATAAACCATTTAAATCACAAGAACAACTTGTGAACAGCTGAAGCAGCTCCTGTGCCTCACATACAAACCTTCTGGCTGTCCTGGTTAGCATTTGGGACCCACTTTCAGATGATTTTAGCTCAGTGCTCTCCTGGACAGAAACACAACCAAGTTATAGCTGGGCTCCTGCCATCCACCCTGCTTCATCCCACCAGCATCCATCACACTCACTAAGCAGAAACAGCAATCCGTTAAAATGTCCCTGTGTAACTTATGGCAGCAATTAAGGTTTAAAGGTAGCCATGAGTTCAGGTGAATTAAACATAAAATGGGCCCCTAAAACAGAGAGATCTCCAAGTTTAACTTTCTTCATTCACCTGTCAGCACATGGAGATGCTAAAGATCAGACCCCAAAACACTGGGGGGAAAGTGAGTCTCCAGGCAGCCAAATGGGCTGTGGGTCTGGCATGGGATGGTGCAACCACCCAGGTGAGGGGAGCTGGGCACACGTGTGTGCTGGCAAGGGACTCACAGCTGCCCAGCTTTGCTTTTCCCCTGAAGGAAGAGACTGTCATAAGGTGCAAGAAACACCAGCAGAGCTCGGGGGGTTCCTCTCAGCCCCCCCCTCCTCCTGCCCGTGTCCCTCTGAGCCACCACCACGCAGAGCTTGAAATGCCAGTTCCCACCACTGCAATGCGGTGCCAGCCCGGAGAGCTGTTCCCACAGCCAGTCACTCGCTTTGATGGTTGACACTTTGTGTCTTTTCCTTTTAAATAATAAACAAAACCAAGCAAACAAAAACACAAACCAGAAGCCTGGGATGACATTTTGGATGGGAAATAAATAAAGGCTGCCGATGGCTATGATTAGGTTGAAAGTGCCCAAGGCTGGGAGGAGGTTTCCAGGCAACAGGCAGCACCACTGCTCGGGATTTTAAAACAGGCTCCGGCTCAGCAAGGCTGCATTTAAATAGGCTCCAGCCAGGCAGGGCTGCATTGAGAACTCAGTCATGCTTTGGCTGCTGGAAACCCAAACGTGGCCACACAGGGCTCCTTCTCTTCTTTTCTTGGCTTTTGGTCACTGTTCATTACGGGACAGGAATACACTTAACCAGAACTGCCCCCATCTCTCCGAGCTGCTAAACCAACAAGACAGATTTCAGTGAAATATCTTTTACCAGTGACCTTGAAATGCAGTTTCCTTCTATTTCTGTAAGCAGCAATAATAATCTGGTTCAAGTTCAAGGCACTGCCGATACCAAAGCAGAAAACCATTTGCTGTGCTTGCTGTTCAGCTGCCATTCAGCTCCAAGGGGATTTTGCTGTGTTAGGACAAACAATGCTAACAGCTGCTGGGAAGTAATGAGATTAAGAAAAGAAAGGGAAAAAAAGTTTTCACTGTTTTATTCTTTCCCTCCAACCCATCGAGCTTACAAACCTGCCAGCCCTGGGAACACAACCACCACTTCTGCTCACTTGTGGAGTTTGGTGTGTTGTCCTGCCCTGGAGAGCAGGACCCCTGGAGAGTTGCCTACCACCCTGAGGATAACCCCAAATAACCTGCCCCTTTGGCAGCTCCCACACAGCCAGGGTGGCTCAAGGACAGCTTGACACAGTTCACCTGCTAGTTAAGGCAAGGTCACCTCCACACTGAATCCTTTCCAGCAGGAGCAGCCAGGCTGCAACGCTCAGCATAAATAATCAATCCAGAACACAAATGCTGCAATAAATGAGGGCAGCAGTCATGCAGCAAAGGATTTCAGTAGGAGTTTTTCCACACTTTGTGCCAGTGATGAGACTGCCCTGCAGGACTGGAGCTGGCAGGTTCTGTGGCAGAGCCAGATGGCATCAGCCCTGCCCTTTCCAGTTGCTCTGGTCCCTGCACCCTCCCCAGCACCAGGGGAGAACCAGGTCCCTCACCTCACTGCCAGGAGACACCACTCTCCTGCTTCTGACTGAGCAGGACCCCATCCTGCAGCTGCAAATAACCACGAGGCAGCCAACCTTTCCCAAAGCCCATTTCATCATTACACAACATGATAATTAAGAGTTTGCAATGGCACCGAGTGGGAACTCCCACCACAAGCAGCCACAGCAGCCCTGAACATCATTTCTCGGGTGACTAATGGTATCCTATGATGGGTAGCTACCAGGGTTTGACTTGCAGCCTTTGAACGTGCTCTTCAAAGATTTCTGTGCCTTGAGCTGATCTTCAGGCTTGAAGCAGAGAGCCAAGGGGATAATTCATATTTTGAATCTGGAATTTTGTGGGAAATGTAAGATTCATCAGGAGGTCAGAGCAGAATTTATGTATTTTCCAATACAAAGTCCTTTAAACAGTTTCACAGATGCTCTGCCCAGGCAACAGGCACAGGAATTGCATCTGTGGGCACAGCCCCAGGAACAACAGCCATCCCAGAGGGGCATGGATCTTTAGCTCTGGTTTGACAGAGCATCACAGAACCCTTTCCTTGGCATGCAGCAGAAAGACAGACGTGCCCGTGGTAGCACAGATGGACACTCTTAGCTGAGCAGCACAGGAACTGAAACAAAACCCCCCAACACAGTGTTTCACTTCAGCTGCAAGGCACAGGCACCCCAGCCCCCCAGCACGCTCCACTGGAGGCCAGTGATGCCTTTGGGATGCCCAGTGGCACACCGGCCCATTCCTGTGGCATCACCAGCACAAAGCTGCCCAGGAACCAAAAACTGCACTTCAAACCCACACCAGCCTCCCAAGCCCATGCCCAGCAGGGTCCCCCAGGCCATGCCAGGCAGCAGGACCGCAGGGCTGGGAGCAGATGGAGCACTGCTGTGGGCAGCTGGCCACAAACCACAGCCACAGAAGATGGTATGTTATTTGGCCCTCGATTGCAAGGCAGAATCAGAGGGAACGAATCCAGATCCCCACAAGAAGGTCAGCACAGTATCACGTACTAATTAGGCTCTTCCTCATAGGCAGAGTGATTAAAGAGACCTGTGAGAAGTGCACAGGGTACAGCATCAAACTGTGTGCCTACGACTCTTCAAAAAATAAAACCCTCTCACAGTTTCCCTTCATGCTTCACCTCCCAACTGGCACCAGTTCCAATCTGCGTCACCACATTTTTCAGTAGCTTCTTCCAGGAAAAGTGGGTTTGTCACTGCCTGCACAGCCCAGGGGGGATGGCAGCAGTGGCACCAGCTCTGTGCCAGCTGCCCCTCAGCTGCAGAGTGGTCCCACCTGGGGCTCCTGGTGCACAGCAGAGCAGCTCCACACTTTCATATGTGCTGCTCCTGCTCTCCTTAATGTCACCAGGAGCACTATGAACAGGCTGGACCTTGCATAGAAAAGGCCATTCTGACATCAGCTGGTTAAATTAAAAATAAAAAATAGATCAGAAATATCATTTTCCAATTAATCCCAACCAGAAACCCTCCTTGGTGACATATGCCTGTGTCTCCTGCCTGAGACAACCCTCGGTTTGTTTTCCTGAGTGACGCAGGTGAAAGCATATGGGTAAACAAAAGTGTAAGTCAATGCACAATCATACATGGGAACTTTTTTTTAAATGGTAATATTTATTTTTAAGAACTTGGCATGATGGGAGCTGAAATGTAAACCCTGGGCCCTGCTACAGCAGACTCAGCATACAACCAACTGGTGAACAGAACCACTGGGGAAAACCAAAAATCACATGGTTTAGCTGATAACAGTGAAGACTCCTGGACTTGTACCCTGAGGGACAGCACAGCACCTTTCTGTATCTGAGGTGCCCTTTCCCATTTCTACACCACAACAAAACATAAGTGACAAAAATGAATAGCTGACATTTTCCAAGGCCAAACAGCAAAAGCCTGCAAGGGAAACAGGAGAGAAATTGAGTCCTTTCTTCTTTCTGCTACATGAAAAGGGCTTACACCTGAGCAGTGACCATCAACCCAAAGGTGTCTGCTGCTCCCAAACACTCCCTGGGGCACCTCTGCACTGCCAGCTTGGTGTGCCCCCAACTGTGCCCAGGCTCAGCTCCCACCCAGGGGGAGGCACAGCAGTGCAGAGAACTTCTGCCTTCCAAGGGCTCACAGACAGCTGTACTTCAGGTCCTTCTAATCCCAGACTTTTTCCATTTACAGTTTCTACACACACTTAGAAAACAGGAAGAGGCAACAACCCAATGTCTGCGTGGCACTTCTCCTCAGTGCTTCAATTCCCACTCCCCAGGCACGCTGCTCTTCCTAAATTCCTCAATCCTGGATCACATGAGACCTCACACAGCACCAAATGCTCCAGCACTTTGCAGCACTGGTCCCCTCCACGCTGGGGACAGCTGTTACCTGTGTGGCACCAGTGCCTGCAGCAGGTCTGTGGCACTGGGGATGCCCACGGATGCATCACTTCTCACCACAGCAGTACCTGGAGCCATGGATGGCTGTGCCAGGCACCTGGCAGAGTGCAGGGCACACACAGACCCTCTGCCCTTTGATTCACAATCAGATCAAAACAGAGAGATGAGCCAGCTCCAGCAGACAGAATGCAGGGAAGGCTCCGTGGCCCCAAAGGGCAGGGAAGGCCCCAAGGACCCTGATCTGCAGGGCCAGGGTGCTGCTGGCACAGCTGCCATGCAGGACAGAGCGGGCAGCGCTCCCAGGGGCTGGCTCAGCACCCGGCACAGCTGGGACTGTGCTGGGCACAAAACAATGACTTCACCTTCCTCATAGCCCGGCCACAATCCACAACAGTGCGTGCAACCCAGAGATTGATGCCTGCACCAGTGGGGTTTGGAGGATGCTGTTCTCTTGTCTCCTGAATGGAAATGCCTGGAATCAGGAAGTTCCTCTGTCCTGATGCAGGGAGTCACACTCTGCAGCTGAGCAGGGAAAGGGCTGAGGGAGATGTGGCTGTTTATTCAATCCAAGCAGAGCAAGCTGGTCCCATGTACCAGCTCATCTGTGCTGGCACTCAGCAGCTGCCCTGCCAGCCACAGGCACCGCCTGGCCCCTCCTGGGCCGGGCACTCTGGGCAGCAGTTCCACAAACCATGGAACAGAGAGGGCTGCTGCAGGGTCCAGCACACACAGGGTCCCCAGCCCAACCCACATACCCACCACTGCAAGACTCCTTATAAAGCTGTTTGTAGTTTTATCATCCTTTCACAAGTACACTGAGTCATGGAGCAGTTGAGTACCTGCCCAGAAACCTTTGGGCAAACAGTGTCAGAAGCCAAATTCAGCTTCTTTGTCCAAGCAGGCACTCCCTGGGGCTTGGCCCGGCTTCTGGATCAATGCAGAAAAGTCTGACAAACCACCTCTCTCAGGAGATCCTCTCCATCCCTGAACACTGGCTCAACAAATGCCACTTGACATTTGCAAAGCGACAGCAGCAAGTACAGACTCACATTTCCATGAGGAAAACACTCCTTTTGCCTCGCTCAGAGCTGAGGGGCAGTTAACAGCAACACCTCACCTGATGTCTGAAAAACACCTCCATAGTGCAAGCAACATTCACAACAGATGCTGTCACACATTACAATATTATCTCTCTGGTCCTCACAGGCCAAGGACTGGTAGATGTGTAACAGCACCAGCAGATGAGCTTGCACTTTGCAGTCTACTGAGCCAAAAGAGACAGCCTGAGAGAGGCAATGAGGCCAGACTTTAGGTTGTCTAACAACAGTCAGAGGACTCAGAGCACAGTAAATCTTAACAGAGGGCTTAGGTGTAGTAGGCATGACCTCATGGGTGCCTTTGGCACTGGAGATGAAATGAAGCTCAGCTGGGGCTGGCCAGTGGAGCTCTGGGCACCTCGTAGGCTGAAGCTGTCACCTCTAAATGCCACCTAATCTCAAACAGTTGCAAAGTGCAAACACACACTCCACTCTGAAGGCTTTTAGTTAATCTTAAGCATGTGCTTAAAATTCAGATCCCCATTGTGGAGCACTTAATAATAGGCCAGGAGAATAAGAAAGGACAAAAAAAACAAGCCCACAGAGAAAGTTTTAGGTGTGGGGCTCACGCTGATTTACCATTTGTCTTATAACAGTAACCCGCTGTGCTTCAGGTCCTCTGCTGCCCCTCACCCCTGCCCACCCTGGTGGTGGTACATGGCCAGTCAAACAGGAACAGCTGAGACAGTGCGAGGAGCCCTCCCTCCCCTGTGCCCATGCAGGGAGGGCACGGTGGTTTTTCCCTGCTGTGGCAGCCCTAAGGAGCTGTGATGCCCAACACTGCTCTTCCCTCCAGCACTGGCAGGGCAGAGCCCCAGTTCCTTCCCTTCCTTCTCTCCCAAGACAGAGCACAGCCACCTGAGCCACTCTCCACACACGGGACACTGTGCCAGTCATCTCCAGTTGCTGCAGGCTCACCACAAGCTCCCAGCCCACACTGAAGTCCCCCCAAAACCCCTCACACTAAACCAACACAATTCCCAGCCCCCCCTTTAAACTGCTCTTCTAAGAATGCCAAGAATTTTCCCAGACACTCGAGCCTTTATTCACAGCCCTCCCAGCTGCACTCCAGGCAGGCAAATCACCACTGGAAAACCAGATATGGAGTCACCACCAAGACAAGCCAAGTAAAAATTAAAGCCATTTTACATTACGAAAGCAAGAAGGCTCAAGAGCTGAGGTTTTTGCTTCTAACTAAAGGTTATGTTGCCTGATGTGATGCCTTTCTTGAAAGCTTTTAGAGCCATTTTTAAGAGCTATTCATAAACTCCAAGACCAGTGAGTGCATTGTGAGGAGCAATGCTCAGCACCAAGAGAAAGCAAAAATTTCCAAAACTCCCTGGTGTGGTGCCAACCTTTGCCCATGCCCCGTGTGCCCCAGGCCAGGCAGGGGCAGCCAACGCTCAGTGCACACCTGTGAAACCCCGAGTGGGCACACACTGCGGCTCCTCCCTGTGCCAGGGCGGGCAGGGAGCCAAGGAGAAAGCCTGGCACTGACGGGAGGAAACTCCTTAACTGCTTTCCTGTATCCAAGGACCTGGTGCCAGTTTGGGTTCCTGGAGCACTCCCAGCAGCCAGCCAGGCGCAGGGACCTGCAGGCTCCACCTGGTCCCTCCAACACCTGTGAGCACCAGCTGAGCTGCCCCCCTGCCTGCAGCTTCCCTTCTGCCTCAGCAGCCCTTCCTCCTGCAAAAAACCACAACAAACCACAAAACATAAAATAAAAATCCTACACACATCGACACATCAAATGGCACAGGCCTAAAACATCAGTTTTTGCTGACTTTCAGAGCCAAGTCTGAAGGGAGAGTAAAGCTCATCTTTTCTCACACCACACACATCCAAGATAATCCATTCAAAACCTGTGACTGCAACATCAGTTTTAATTTTCTGCAAACAAACTGACTGTTTCTGGCTTAAATTCCTCTCTGACTTTTTACACTACAAGCAAAATTCCCACATGCTTCCTTCTCTTAAGCTGTTATTTAGCAATTTCCCTATAACATTTACCAAGCCTAATCAATTAATTGTGAGGTCTTTCTTAAGAAAGGATTAAACATGCATTTTGTCCCTATCACAAGGAGCAAAGCAGGATTTACTGAGCATTATACACACAGTGCTTTGCAAACATGGATGTTGCCTTTGAGAATAAGGAAAGTTGGTTAAAACATAGAAAACTATGAAACCAAAAATGAAAGACATTTCCTCTGAAATGACCTTAAAGAATGAGAAAGTTCAGCTTCTCTGCAGCCTGTGAATTCCATCCCCATGTGCTATTCAAAACCAAGCAAGGTCCAAAACACAAATATAACTTTTTAAAGAGACTGAAGGAAAAGAACCTGAAGTAAAGACAAACAACAACACCTCACACTATGCTCCTCTGTTTCTTTTTAAAGTTTACTCAGAAGCTGCTGAGGTTTTGGATTTAATGGACTTCACAACTAACCCTGACAAGAGACTAATCTTATCACCTCATCTAGCAGAGACTCTCCCAAGTTCACCCAAGGCAGCAGCTGCACTCCCAGCTCACACTCAGCTGCTCTGACCAGCAGAATCTCTGCCCCTGCCCCTTCCCACCATCCCTCCACGAGGAAGAGGAGACTTGGCAGACACTGTGGGACCAAGCCAGGAGATAAACTGAGTGCCTGCCCCTAAGGAGTGGAATGGAAAAGGTTTGGGGCAGTTTAAAAGAAGTGTTGAAGAGGAGAAAAAGGACCCAGATCCCCATCACACCAAACATGCCACACTGGATATCAGCCACCAAGATTATTTGGTTTAGTTACCACTTAAAATAAACATGGCTAATTCCCACATATATTTCCAGAATTTATTGCCCAATTACACTAAATGCTATTATTCAGGATATTTTTAGAGGAGGGAGCAGAGATATAATGGGAACCCAAGAGCTTTGGTCACCACTGTATGCTTTTTCCCAGTTTGCCCTATGCACCCATCCCACAGCACCTCCACAAACAGCTCTGCCCAAGTCTCCTTGTGACACTGCCTGGAAGACACCAGAAAGAGAACATCCCACAAGACAGCACAGCCACAGCTCCAGGAGCTAAACCACAGTCATCATGCTAATAAAGCTGACTGCTCTACATCCTATTAGCACATGCCTCCAGAAAGCTTCAAAGTGTATTAGCACAGAATAGCTTTAACCTGGAGAACTAAGGTAATGGCAAAAAGAAGAGAAAACCCCTATTTAAAAAAATACATGCAGCAAAAATATAACCTGAAAGGACTATTCATTCTGCATGAAAATACAGAATAAATTTATATCCACAGATAGGAGCTGGAAACACCTTTGCTGTGGCAGACAGGGAAGGGGAGCGTTGCTGGGAGGCAGAGTGGCAGCTCCTGCTCAGGCAGCCCCTTTCCTGGGGCAGAGCTGAAAGCTGGGATCAGCGTGGATTAGGATGGAAGGCCCAGCCCAGCCTGCTGTGAGCAGGGTCTGGAGCAGAGACCTGGCGATGCCCCTCTGCCCTGAGGTGCCCCCAGGGGCACAGCCAGTGTCTAACACAGCGTGGATCATCTTCTCTCCCTGCAACTGACCTGGCAGCCCTGGCTGCTGCTGGAGCTTTGGTGCCCTGGCACCATCTCGAGCGCCAGAAACACCCTCCACAGCAGCCCAGAGGCCAGGGCATGGTTGCCCAGAGCCCAAGGGACACCTGCCCAGTCCTTCATGGGCAGACACAACCTCAGCTGAACAGAACCAAAGGATGGTCCTGCATCTGACAGCCCCAGGACTCCAGGGGCGTTCCCTGCGAGTTTCCTTGCACACAGAATGGCACAGACTCATCACAGCACCTTGTGCCACGCTGAGGAGGGAATGGGAGAATCCCAGCCCCTGGATGGAAACCCAGCCCAGGCTGGCAGGCTGCCCAGCTCCCTTGGACAGCCCAGTTCGGAGGGGCTGGAGCCAGAGAGGCACAAGCCCCGGGGCAGGGTGCTCCATGGGAACCTCACTCTAGTGTCTGACATCTCTGGAATTTCATGTGGTGGGAGACGGACACTTGTGGGTTTCACAAAGGAATCCGGACATCTAAACAAAGTGGTGCCCCCCCAGCCCTGACCCCACGGGCCCTGGGCAGCCACAAGTCACGAGCGGCGACCAGGGCTGTATCCAAGAATCCTGCGGTTCCCACCACCACCATCCTCCCCTGGAAATCTGCCCTGCCACCCCTTTTCGGAGGGTGCTGAGTCCCTGCTTGGGCCCACATTCTGCAACCAAACATCACAAGCTGGAGGTGAGCATGGCTGCTTATGCCAGAGGAGAGGCTCTGGAAGGAAAGCACATGGCTGGGACTGAGAACAAGCAGCACTTTCAGGAGTTTTTTCTCACTTGAGCTGCTCTGGGAGAAGAGATGGGCTCTCTCCGCTGTCTGACACTTTTATGATACAGTAATACAAATGCAAAGGTATAAACCCAGAGCTTGCTGCAGCTGTGGGCAAGGGGAGAAACAAGCACACTGTGCACGAGCATAAGGTCCACCTCAACAGAACACAGAGATGGGACAGGACAATGCTATTTCTAAAGGGTGCAGCTAATCTGGAACAAACAGGGCAGCTTCTCCCATCCACAACCTAAAGTGTCCAAGACACATGCAGAACAACCAAAGTTAATGCCATAAATGTGCCCCTGCCCCACAAAGGTGGGGTGAGCCAGCATGCCCACACCCTGCATGTTTCCCTCAGTCCCATCGCCTCCCAAATTCCTCCTCTTCGTTGCACAACCTGGGAAAAGCCAGTTCAGCATCATGCCAGTTCCTTCCCCTCCCAAGCTTGGAGCCAAAGGAGCATGAGAAGGAAAGGAGAGGAGTGTGACCATCCCTCCTGCAGACGGAACAGCCCAGCCCTGGAGCTCCTGCTCACACAGCAGTGCCTTGAGATGCCAGTGCTGGGGACAGGGACACCTGGGGACAGGGCAGAGCCTTCCCCAACAGCTGGGCACAGCACGGGGATTCTGCACAGGAGATCATATTTAGGGAGCCTGTGGCCTTCCAGCAGTGCTGGAGACTGGCAGACAGCTGCCACCACAGCACTGACAACAAGCCCTGGCACCGGGCTGGCCTCCTGAAAGGGAGTTATTCTTCAGGCTTTCAGTTGTTTTGCCGATGCTGAGGGCACACACAGCCTCAGCCTCCCCAGCTCCCGTCCTGCCACCCACTGCTGCCGTTCCAGCAGCTCCGGAGCTCCCACGCTCAGCAACACGGAGCATCTCTGCTGCAGGGGGAGAGCTCCGGAGTCACCACAGCACCAGGCAGGGAAGGGAAAAAACACAGAGCATCTTATTCTGGCAACATTTGTTCACAGCACAGACATCGAAAATAAGTGTTTAACTGGGGTGGGCTGTGGTTGAGCTAATTGGTCCTGTGCTTGAGGCAGTCAGAGATGGCTTTGTGTGTGAGGACAAGCGAGTCTCCCGGGGAAGGACTGCAGGGCTTGGAGAGGCAGCCACCAATCTGTCCCCTCCAGGGGAAGACCATTTTCTCCATCGCTCCTTCCCAAAAAAGCACAGGCTACAGGCAGAAGAGCTGGCCAGGGCAGCCAGGAGAGGGCTGCTCCTGCTGGGCTCTCTTCCTGGGGCCTGCCACCAGCCTGGACAAAAATCTGTCACTTGTGTTCCACACTGCACGGGGCAGCGCTTCAGTTTTTCCAGGCTAAAGGCAAAGGAACTGAATGGCAAAAACAGACAAGAAAATTTAATCTTGGAAGTTCCAAAGGGTGCCACTGGCTGGATAAAAAATAGAGCAAGGGGAATGTCAGAATCTAAGTCAACCCCATTTTCCACTGGAATTGAGCCATGGAAAAGTTTTCCTTGAGACTTTGATTAAAAAAAAAAAAATGTAAGCCTGTGCTCAGGACCTGCAGTGATAAGACTTCTGGCAGCTGCTCTGCCCTGGCCACGGTGCACAGAGCTGTTCTCAGCTCCCTCCTCATGCCCATCTTTCACAGACTAAGGTGTCACACTGGCCCCTCACAGGAAGGAGCAGGTTTAGGCTGTACAGTCATTAAGTGAAACCCTGAGCTTACAGAAAACAGCAGCAACGCATGAAGTTTACCACAACCCAGGCAGCTATGGCAGGAACAGGCTCTGTTCAAAGGCCCCTCTCCTCCCACAGAGCTGCAGCAGGTGACAAGGAGGCAGTGCTGTGTCAACAGGTAATGCTCACACAGCTGCCACACTGGCCACACCCGCCCCAAGCTCAGCAACGCGATGTGACAAAACAAATCCCATTGTCCATTTCCGGCAAGGAAGATGCTGTTCAGCTTTCCTCTGTATAAAGTGGTGTTTGTTCTGCAAGATCTTCCAGGGGACAATAATTTATAGTAAAGCTGCCAGTACCAGCCAGCTGCCAATCACTTGGATGAAGGGAAATCTCAGGACTGCATGTAGGCAGCTGCCCCACAACCACAGCTCACACAGTGTGTACCTGTGTCCAGTGCTCTCCTCACTGGGCACCAATGGGCATCACTGTTCACGGCCCCTGTCCATGCAGCCACAGTGTGCACACAAAGCAATCAGCCACAACATCTTCCAAAGCTAACTTCTCATACTGAACTCTTATCTCAGCCCAGCCTTGAGGCTGAGGACACCTGCTCCCTCTCACACAACACAGCTGCTCGTTTGGAGCCCAAGCAACTGCCTTTGCACTTCAACTCAGACTGTGGGCTAATGAAGATAGTTAAGCAACAGCATTTTGTGAGGTGGATGGGTTTGATGTAAAAAGAGAGAAAGCAACAGATTTGGAAGTTTTGAAAAAGCTTCTTAAAAGCCAAACAGTCACAGTCTCAGTCTCACGTCTCATCCCATTTACTCTCCTACGCACCTCCAGTCGCCTCTGTCACTCCTTCTCCTTCCAGCTTCTCTGGCTCCCTTCAGAGCTTCTGCATTTCACACACCTTCTGGCTCCCACTTGCACACGGTGGTTGGGCTGTTCCCCACTCAACAGCCCAAGATCCCTGCTAATACTGCCAGTACCTGCCCCAGCACACAGTCTCTGCCTGTGCTAGCTCAGCACTGCCCAGGCCGGGCAATGGAGAAGCTCTGAGCTTTGATGACAAGGTATTTCATAACTGAACCAACTTCATCAGCTTGCTTTCAGTCTGCTGGTCAGTAGCCTTGGCTCACCAGAAGCGATGCCTGCAGACCCAGCCCGGAGCAAGGCAGTGGTGAGCCACGTTCTCACAGCAGATCAGAGGAGACCTTCAGCCTCCAGGCTCTGAATCAAACCTCTCTCACAACACCCCACTCACAGAAACAAAGGCAGTGTTGAGCACCGCTGGTGTGATCCTGCGCCTCAGAGGGAGCCTTCCACGGGCGAGCTTCCTCTCATTTGCTTTTGTTGGTCATTTCCAACAGCAGCACTTGAAGGGAACTTTATTGTGCTGGAGACAGAGGCGTTCTGGAGGACTGTACAAGGGAAGCATCTGGGGAGTTTTCAAAACACATTATGCAAACCTAAGGGTCACTACATTCCAGGATGTCAGTGTCAGCTGGACATTATAAATAGCTTCACCCATCTGAACAGCGTGGCCTATTGTGTACCAAAACCCTCCTTTGGAGGCTTCTTGAATGTTACTTCCCACTGAAGATACAAACAGCTGGTAAAAATTAATTATCATCACCTGTGCTTGGCAGCAACAAGCTACTCCCACACAGACTTTATGCTCAGGAAACTGAGGCACAGTGGTACAAAGTGGCACCAAGAGAGCTGTGAGCTCTGCAGGAAGAACAACTCGGAACACCTGAATCATGAGGTTTCCATGGCAGTGCTGGAGAAACAGCATCAGAGCCCAGACACGTGCTAAGGGTGAAGGGAACGGCAGCTGGGACAGACCTCTGCCCCACATCCCATGGAAAAGAGACACTGCTCTCCCACCCACTTCTGCCAGATCTGTGGGTCCAGGCAAGAGGCAAACTAAGGCCATCAGATCACCAGACCTGCTGGGTCTGTAATGCCCATAAACTCATCCCAGCCCCTGCCCAAAGGAGCAGAGCTCCTCCTAATGCAGTTGGGCACTCAAGCCATGCTGGAGCCCAGCCACTTCCCTCTGGTGCCCAAATGAGAGCCAAGCACCTTCGGGAGCTTTTTCTTATCCCCCCTTTCTTTTTTTAAAAGAAAAGTGACACAGTCCTGATGTAAGTACACCAAGCATTCACTACCCATGCCAAAGAATGCAAATTAAGCTTAATTTTCTCCAGAACTAGGCAATATTTTCCCAAAACACCTATGAAAACCTGCACAGGCAGCAGCAGGCACACCAAATTAACATTAAAGTTATCTATATATGATATTAATTCAGTAAGAATTGCGGTGAGACAGTCATGGTGTTTCCATTCCCTGACACTGGCTCTACCTCAACCCCCTCCTCCCAGAGCCTACAAACACCACCTGTCCTAAATAAGAGCCCCAAATCAATTCTCCTTTATGCAAGTTTTACCTAAGGCACAGTCTTGCAAATTCATTCTTGAGCTGGAAACTTTTGGGCCAGGATTCAAAGAAATGAAGCAGAGTTTGAGATTCTTGGCAAAAAGCAGTTTACAAAGAAAACAGTAGCAGGGACTTGTTTGTGCTCAAGCTGCATGCCCATAAATCAGCCAGCCACTGCTGCGGTTCCCATTGCTTCAGCAATATCACACCAGACTTTTTTACTTCGGAGAGCTGCGCTATTTAATGCGGTAAAAACGCTTTGAGCTCTGGGAGGCTACAAGACGCATCACCGAGCTATTTCACGAGAGCAGCCGTCCAACAACAACAAAAAATTCAAGCTGTAGACAAAGAATAGTTTGGAGCCGACACAGATTTTCGCCAGATTGACTTCCGACAGCAGTTATACAACCCGCGGGCTGCGGAGAGGCGGCGGTGCCGGGTCCCGCTCCGCATTTGCCGAGCGGCGCTCCCTGCCCGGCTGCGGGACCAGCAGCCCCGGGCTCTGCTCTGCCCGCCTTCCAGCCGCGCATCCCCGCGGGGTCACGCACACACCGCTCAGTTACTGCCGCACGGTGTTTGGACACCCGTGCCGTGTAAACAAGCCGCGTTTCCCAAGGTCTGAGCCCGTTTCTTTCCGCCCCCCGTCGCGGGTGCTGCCCGCCCGCAGGCACACGGCGGGACACGCTGCGGGAGCACCGCGGGCATCCCGGCGGGGGCAGCCCGGGCATCCCGGCAGGAGCCTCCGAGCATGACGGCACCAGACCCGGCTCCAGACCGGGACCTTGCACCAGCCCCAGCCCAAGCCTCAGCCCCATTCCCAGCTCCAGCTCCAGCCTCAACTCCATTCCCAGTTCCAGCCCCAGCCCCATTCCCAGTTCCAGCCCCAGCCCCATTCCCAG
>VWZD01000166.1:1080912-1148278 GCA_013396695.1 Sakesphorus luctuosus
CATGCTGCCCGTGCGCTACCTGCCCGTCCCCGCCGCGCCGCCGTCCGAGCCTCCCACACCGCCCTCCGAGCCGCCCACGCCGCTGTCCGAGCTGTCCCCGCCGACCCCCGAGGACGAGCCCGGGTCCCGCTCGCCGGGGCTGCGGCGGGGGGCGAGGGCGCCGCGGGGCAGCGAGGACACGGTGGTGCCGCTGGAGCAGGCGGAGCACCAGTGGCTGGTGCTGGCGGCCGGCGGGCAGTGGACGCAGCAGCTGCACGGGCTGCTCTTGGGCGATGCCAGCCTGGCCGCCCGCAGGGACTTCGTGTCCGGCTTCACCGCCCTGCACTGGGCGGCCAAGAGCGGCAACTGCGACATGGTGACCAACATCATCCGCGCGGCCGAGAAGGGCGGCGCGAGGGTCAACGTGGACGCGCGGTCCCACGGGGGGTACACGGCCCTGCACCTCGCCGCCATCCACGGCCAGGAGAAGGTCATCACCATGCTGGTCTACAGCTACCACGCCAAGACCGACCTGAGGGACTACAGCGGGAAGAAGCCGCACCAGTACTTGAGGGAAGGGACCTCCCTGTCGGTGCGGCGCCTCCTGGGAGACCCGAGCCTTTCCCAGCACACGGAGCACTCCGTGCCCATCAAGAAGTCCACAAAACTCGCGGCTTCAATCTTGAGCTCCACCAGCACCGTCCTGGGAGTCATATCCGATGACATGGCTTTCTACGATCTCACCAAGGGACTAAGGAAGCCCTCGACTTTGAACAAGCTTCTGTCTGCCACTATGGGCCCGAGGAGGAAGCCAAAGACCAGAGGGGGCTTCCCTTCGTATTCCTCCCTCTCCGAGGTCATGGAGGAGGAGGAAGAGGTCATCGTGAAACGCAGACCCGTTTCAGAGCTGTTCCTTGGCCACTAGCCACTGCCTTACAGTGATCAGAACTGTTCAGTAACGAGGCTGCTGTCTCAATTTGCTCTCGCAGAAGCAGTCTGGGTTTCTTCTCTCCGTGTCTGTACCTTTAGGTGTTTCACTAAATCGCTGACAGGGTCTGGATACAAAGTCCACAGGATGAAAACCCAGCTCCAGATGCCTTTGGGAAGGAACCTGCAAGGAAATGCTCTGCCTGCTGTCTGTACCACCGTGCTGATGTACTGGTGGAGCCCACACACGTTACGCTTGATGGCTGAAAAACTAAAACAACCTCTGTGTGTGTGGATGGGTGGCAGTGCTTGAGGTCCAGCCTCCTTGGCGAGTGCTGCTCGCTGGAGAGCAGAGGAAGGGTGAAGGATGGCATATTTTACACTGTGAACAGCAGGCTGGTGGCTGGCTACTTTACCATGGCTTGTTATCCAGCAGGCTTCAATTATCAGAGGGAAGATGTGTAGTTTTCTATGAAGTTTCTGATTATTTTGGTAGAAGAAGAGGGATATTTCTATTTACAGAAATTGTGTACTTTTTTAAAGCAAAGTTTCTCACTATCAGAAATACTAACAACAATCTCAATTGCTGCCTGATGCATTTTATTAGATGAATGACTTAAAAAATAGAACCCCAACCTTCAGCACTCAAGTCACCATGACTTGTCTACCTCAGTTTAAAAGCTTGGTTAGCATTTAAATTTTTTTTCTCTTCTTGAAAGACTTTTTGAGTGGGTGGTACTAACCCCAAGTCTTGATGACACTGTGAACATTTAAACTTGACTATAGTTCAATCAACTTAATCTGAATAAAACCTTGTTGATAGTTGATAGTGAAAAACTAAACTGACAAGCTGGAAATCAGAACCGGCAGAACTTCTGAGTAGCCAACTGGAAACAAAGTTAGGCTTGTATGTCTGATTCTTTCTGTTTTGTTTAGAACTTGGCCTTTGATTTTGACCTATTTACAATAAATATTTATAAACATTGGGCTTTATGTTATGTTAGGTGTTTACCATGGTTGAATGTCTGCATGGTCTTAGAGCGATGTTTATCTTAACAGCATGATTCACTGACCTAAACCCAGCTCTTCTTCTGTATGATAAACATAATTGTTCTATATATAGAACCACACGTAGCTCCAAAAAGCATGCTGACTGCAGGTTAAGTAGTACATTTACAGTGAGATTATTACTTTTTTAATTACTGCTTGGTTAAAGTTAACACAGAGAGGCAGAGCTGGGAACAGGAACTGTCCCACTCCCGGGGCCAGTCTGCTAAAACAGCAACTTTGCTCTAAAAATGGGACCAGAAACTGGTGTAAATCAGAGGGGATGAGACAATTCAAGGTGAGGGCAGTGCTGTGCTGGCTCTGCTTTGCAGCCCCAATGAGTGTTTTGGTTTCCACACTGAAACACTTGTTTGCATGCTTTGCCTTTCTTTCCAAGTCAGTGACTTCAGGAATGTTTTTGGTTTGTTGTTTGTTTTTTTTCCCACCTTGAATTAAGCCTAGTGCTTGTAATTGGCTATAATTGGCTTGTCCCAAATGCTCACAAAGAATGCTGTAGGACTGAAGGTGCAGGCACTGCCCTCTTTCCTTCAGAATGCTCTCCCTGAAGTCCCTGGAGTTGGTGACGTTCCCTGGGAGTGTTGTCAGAGCTTGCTGGGGGTCTGATGCACCACTCCTGGGGAGAGACTGGATTATGCTGCACCAGTCTGCTTCTGTATTGAACTAATTAAGTTGTTAAGCAAAGGTTAATGATCAAGCACCTCATGACTTCTATATCTGGAGTAGGGTTTAAAACCAATAAAATCCAATTTGCTCCGTAGCTGTTGGTGTGACCATTGCCCAGCGAGGTCCTTTGAAGCCTGGTTTGTGCTGCAGTGTCAGCTCAGAGTTCCCAGCAAAAAGGGGCTCTGTTTTAAAGTGTCTTTCCAAGTGTGCTGACCTGAAACACTGGTTTTCTGCATTTCCTGAAACACAGAAACTGTTTGTGCATTGCTGTCACCTCAGAGGCACTGGCAGGGCTGCCACTGCCTGGTTAGAGCCTTTGTTTCGGTGGGAATTGCAAACACTCTGCAGTTTGACTTGCTCTCCTGGGGAAGTTTGGTCAACAGTCACGGCTGTGGGCTGGATACCTGTTCAAACATCATTGCTGAACTTCTAGTGCTCCCTCTGAGTAAAGCCTGCTCGAGCAGAGGCAGGGGTCAGGAATGGGGGTTATGTGTTTAAAAGCCCAGCTGAGTAGCCTGTAGAGCGTGGCTGTGACTTCACCCTCAGGAAAGCAGGGAGAAGGTTTCACTGCTCCTCTATTGTTCCGTCAAAGAAGTCATAGCTGAGATAAGACTTAATTGCACCATGTATCATCAAGGAAATTCCGCACTACTCCTTCCTCAGAGGCACTTCGGGATGAGCTGGTGTGATAGAAAAGTGCCCAGCAGCAAGAGCCCTGCCAGCCTTGCCCAGGGAGTGCTGCAGGCTCGGCAGGAGGGTTGGGGCACAGAGGGGCAGAGCTCGAAAGGTCGGTGGCTGCTGTGGGTGGGGTGGGCCAGGCTCTGCCAACGAGTTTGTGCTGTGACTCAGCTCATTCTTCTTCCTTGTTGAGCAGATGAAGGAAAAGATAGTGTTTAGGCAGGCTGGGATTAGTATACCCAGAGTGGTACAACTTCAGGTGCAGACAAATCCTGAGAGGGACTGGGAATGCTCTGCTGGAATCTTACAGACACACACAGTGCCTTTAGTCTGAGGTGACACCAGTCTGTCAGCCTGGCTCGGGTTTGGTTTCCTGTGTGGCCGTTCACACTGGGGAAGGGCCTCTGTAGGGTGATCAGTGATCATGGGAGTGTTTTACTGCCAGAGACTGTTTTGTGAATCCCTCAGCTTGACCAATTCTCCTCCATTTCACTGTCAAGCCCAAATCTGGCTGAACACAGTTGAATTTTCACCTGTGAACATGGGCTGTGGGGTTTAGTCAGGAAGGAACAGCTGGAGGAGGACTGTGGGTCCCTCAGCACCCTGGCCTGGGGCAGGGGCTGTGCCATGGGCTGGGCATGCAGCCTTTTGAACCCCTGGCCCCCCAAGAGCTGGGGGCTGCCTTCCATATCATCAGTCTTAATGTCAGGAAAGGTAAAAAACCAGAAATCCTGAGCCCCCTGGGCCCTGCTCCTGTCCTGTGGAGAGGGTTTAGTGCTGGGGAGGGCTGGCAGCTGTGAAGGCTGGTGATGGAAGGCACAGATAAGGCACAGGACTCAGGAGCTCAGGTTGTATTTTCCCTTGGTTACTACCCTGCCTACTTGCCACGTCTCAGTTTTCCTGCTATAAAATGGAGATAATCACCTTGGTCACTTCTTCAAAGCACGGTCAGTCCTGATACTCCAACTGAAATCAAGATAATGTTGTCCGAGCTGTAGGCAGCACGAGCAGGGGAGCACCCACACAAACACAACCAGCTCAGATTTTATTCAGCAGCACTGGAGATCAGCAGAGCTCATGTTTGCTTGACCCCAGCTCTGTCTGCTAAGGATGGCTTGGTTTGTCTGTCCCTCAGCACATTGGGTTCTGACGAGTTTCAGCTCCCAGACCTGCTCTGAAGAGCTCTGCAAACAAACCTCAAGCTGTGATTCCACACGGAGGGACAGACTTTGTCCTCCCGGATGTGTCTGAGCAGCCTGAGGCAGCACAGTCGGGCTCAGGCTCAGACTTTTTTGGCCACCTCCATTCCCTCGTGAGTGCTGCAAGAAAACCTGGGCTATGAAAGGCCTGGGAAATGCTCCTGCACTGCAGAGGAGTCTCAGTGAGGTTTCAGCTTCATCACAAACCCAAGGTCCAGCAGAAGAGTTGCTGAGAAACTCCACCAGACCAGCAGGAGCTGCAGCCACCAGCTGGAGGCAGAGGAGGCCTTTTGAGACAGCTCCCAATTCCCCAGTGCTCATCCCTTGCTCCCATTCCTTGTGTTTCCATTGTGACCTACATTCCTTGGATGCATTTGTCTCCCAATTTGCATATTAATCTCAGTAAAATGGCAACATGGCAGCTTTTGCTCTTTCCAGTCATTTGTACTTTTGTGGGACCCCCAAATTGAGAGGTTGTTAACAGGGACTTGGCCGGAGTGTAGCTGGGGCACGAACAGTGTGGTGTTTGTTTGCTGCAGGGGGAGAACAGGGACAGAGCAGGACAGCACAGATCCAAATTCTGCATCCTAATGAGCAACATTTCTGTTCCAGTTCCAAGGTTTGTTTCACTTATTTATAAGACAAGGCAAATCATTAAGCACATTGAGCCCTTTTACTGTGTGTGTAACCCCAAACCAGGCAAAATGATCCATACTGTTCATATTAGCTCAGCTTTAGTACATCTTCCCCTTCTGTGAAGAAGAAAATAGAGATGTGCACAACAAAAATGAGGCTGGCAGTGATCAGCTTTCCCTTCCTTGGTAGGACTTCTGCTCTGTGTTTGCCCCAGGTAGAATGTTCCTCCTTTTCTTCATCTGAGAGCACAAGTTTCCAGCCAAACCCAAACCCCCATTTCCCAAGAGAAAGATCATCCGTGCCCATTACTGTGAGGCCCTGCAGAGCAGGAAAGAGATCCCAGCTCAAAAGCACAACAAACACTGTGGACTCACTGCTGGCACAAACCAAATAACCTCCATTTGCACTGAGTGGAACAGACTCCCAAAGGCCAAGCCTTTGATGTGAGGTCATGGTATCTGGTGCCAGGCCCTCCCCAGGTGCCTCCAGGCACCCTGCCTGTCCTCACCCAGTGCCTCCAGCACGAGGCAGATGGTCACACCACGGTGGTCACAATGACAACCTGCAGCGGTACAGACACTTTCTCACCATGAGGGTTGTGTTGTATTTCCTCCCACTCCTGTCCCACAGCAGTTTCCCCTTTACAGCACAGCACTGCAGCTCCACTCTGGGCTGGGCCAGCTCTGGGCTGGACCAACTTGTGCCTCTCCAGGCACCCCTGTGGCACTGGGTGACACTGGTGACAGTGACCTTGTCAGGAGGGAGAAGCTGCACCCCAGCCAAGAGCCCTGCAGGCACCAGCCATGTCACTGGGAGCTGTCACAGGGCAGGGATGTCTTGAGTAATTCTTTCACAAGTGGTTCCCAGCTGAGGTAGTTTGGGATGTTCTTGCTCTTCTACCACATGCTGAGCCCATTAGAAAGACCTCTGGCTCTTCATGCACATTTTTAGAAGTGTCTCTTATTCTCCAAATCAAGAGACCAGTGCAGCCCATATTGTCTCTGTGGATTTATCTGTGAGATGACTCAGCTTCAAGGCTCATGTGGTATTTTAGAGTCTCTCTGATAACCTTTAATGTCTCTCTTCGTTTAGCACTGAAATTCATGTGCTGTTTCTCAAGAGCCTTTTGTGAACCCCAGAGGTTGCATGATTCCTACAGGCTGATCATTCTTTAATGTCTATGTGGGCTCCCTTCAGGCACAGATTAGTTTTGCAATGCTGCTCGGAGTTTATTTTTAAAAATTTATTCACTTGGTTGCCATGAATTCCCAGAGCAGAGAGAACATCTTTTTACTTATTAAATGCAGCTCTCACAAGCACCAGATAGATCTGTTGCAGACACATTTGCAGTAGCTCCTGCACCCCTCCATTCCTTAATTAGTTCTACATAAAGAAGTTCCCCAGCATAACACCCCAGTGGAGAAAATGAGGCAGGGGTTTAAAACAAAACAAAATAGTAAACCCCCTTCAATTTAGTGCCCAAGAGGCTGAAACAGCAGCTCCTGATCCAGCAGTGACTCCCACACACTGCAGTGGGTGTTAAATGAAATTCTAAAATCTTTCCAGTTGCTGCCAAGACCGATGGGCAGGATGTGCTGGTGCTGCACTGACCACTCCTCCACCCCACACCTGTCCCAGCAGCCCAAGCCCTGCCTCAGGCAATGCAAGCCATCTTCTTATCCCCAGCTCGGGCCCACCTGGTTCGGCCCAGCAGAACAAAAGCCCCTGCCCTCCTTTTCCCACACTCTGTGTGTGGGTGGCAGAGGAGCTGCAGGATCTCCTGAAGTCCCCCCGGGGTCCCACTGCTGGCACCCCATGGGGAGATGCAGCTCCGTGTTCTGCCTGTTCCCCCCTCCCTGCTCCTCAGAGCTGCCAGGTGGCTCTCCTGGGTGCAGCCCTCCCCGGTTCCCAGCTCAGCTCTCTGCAGGGCTCATTCTCCGTGCTGCTGGGTCATGTTACCCCTTCCCTGGCTGTCAAAGGATCAGCCTTGCAGGTGCCACAGGGACTGCCAGGGCTGGGCAGCAGTGGGGCATTCCTGCTGCTCTGCAGAGGGGCAGTACCAGGCAGCTTCTTCATTCCTCACATTCCCCCCTCACACACACCTGGCTGTTTGCACAGGGAGCTCAGCAGGTCTCAGCACAGGGCAAGCCAACAGGTCCCCAGGGCTCTGGGCAGAGGAATCAGTGTCATTGGCACAAGCCACACATGGGAGGCCGAGGAGGAGGAGTATGAACAGTGGGAATGTACAAGCACTGCACAGGCTTTCATTTCCACAGTCCTTACATTTGCAACGTTTGCTTCTCCAGGAGGACCACCAGTTACTGCTACTTACAGTTCAGGTCTTAAGTTTGTCTTCTGATGGTAAAGGGTGAGAAAAACCTGTCTGGAGCAGTGTGGGATCACAGTGTTGTAAAACAAAGATTTCTGGCCATCTTGGCTTATAAAGTGCATGACTTAAAGTTGGGGAAAAGCTGCCACGTAAACAATAGTTATTGGTATGGGGATGTAATTAGTGCTCTAAATACCAAACCTTTGGCTAAAGGCAGTTGGATCAAAAGCAGGGACTCTGAGCCTGTGTAAAATGGGCTGAGCCACAGGATGATTCACCATCTCCAGTGCTGGGACAGAGCCCTGCCAGGCCCACAAACAAGCTCACTTTATAAGTTCTACACAGAGAAAGGATTCTAAGTGAATAATGTACACTGATGTGAAGACAAGATCAGCCAAGGGATGTGGACACTGCTTGACGTGACCCTCTCTCCCAGCAGCTCAGAACTGGCCAGAAGTGTCTCCTTTCTGCTGGAAGGAGATGCAGCCCATCATCAAGAACAGGCTCTCTCTTCTTCCTGCAGGGAATGACTGTGATATTGAGCCATCAAGGAGTGTTCCACCAGTGCCAGAGGAACCCAGGGCTGCTCGTCCCATTCGTCTGGGAGCAGGTAAATGACTATTTGAACATCAGACTGTGGTTTAAAAAGCCCACATCTCAGTATGTTGGTGTGCCAGGAATGGTGCACGTGGCTGAAGTCCAGAGGGAACCATCACCACTACCCTCGGAATAAATCCATAACAAATGATCAGTATCAAAATCGTGACCCACCTGACAGTCCAGACCTGCCACTGCTTCAGAAAGGGGTCTCTGCTGGCCAGCAAAGAGGTTCTCGTGCCATCACTGTGTCCATTGTTCACTTTGCCTGAGATTCCCAGTTCTAACAGTAACAGGGAGCAAAGACACACAACTTCTGTGAGAGTACAAGCTGTTTCTAATTGTTGCTCTTTGAAGCATCCCTGTGAATGCTGGTGTGGAAGCAGCAGCAATCACCCTCCCCATGACACAAACTCCCAAAAGATAAGAATTTAACAGGGCAGACCTATTCTTCCCCTTGAAGACAAGCTCTGGCTTTGATTACCAAACAGGTGTTTCCCTCAACTAGGAATAATAAGAATAAAGTGCAACTTTGAGTCAGGCTTCTCAGACCATGCCAACAGCTCATTTTACATTGCTCACATATTTTAGAATTCTCCACTGAATCCACCAGTATCACTTTTGTTATTTTAAAGACCATTTTCAAAAGGCAGCTTTACATAACCAAGCCTGTCTTTAGGGCCTTCTGAGACCCACTGAGCAGATCTACTCACAAGATCTACAGTGTCTGGGCATTTTTCTCCAGGTATTAAGGCAGCAACCACAGTACAGGTGGCAGGTTGGTCTCTGTGCTCCTGGAGTCCTTGTGCCCAGGGAAATGCAATTCCAAAAGAGAAGGTGCCTCAGGAATAGGATAGCTCTCTCAGTGGTGGTGATACCATAGTCAGGACACACACCACTAGCAAAATATTTCTTGGGACAATGAACATCTATTTTGGCTGTGGAAGAAACCTGAGTTGAATTAGTGGCTGCCTTATTCATGGTCTAGGTATGTGGCTCAGACAAAATATTGTTCTCTTTGAATACTTACAAACAAACAAAACACGCTCAGATTTTAAATACAGCAACATCCCTGGTCTGACTCAACACACAACACGTGTTTAAAAGGTTTTTGCCAAGAGATTTATATAAAGCCTCACTGAAACTGAGTATCTCCCCCAGTGGTCCCACCTGCCCAGTTTGCAGCAGAGCTTTTCTCCCACCTTCAGGCTTCTTGTGTATGCTGACAATTGAGAATTACTTAAAAACAACCCCTGAAGGTGCTGCTTGAAAAATAAACACTTCAAAAGCACAGCGAGGACTTTGCAAATGACTGTGCAGGAATTAGCTCAGAGTTTATGGTTCCCAAAACTGTTCACCCAAGCTGCCTTCATTGCTGATTGGCTCTGCTGTCAATGAGGACCACCCTTTTCCTGAGCTCCTCTGGACAGCCCACCGGGATGACACAGAGCCAGGAAAGACTCAGGGATGGCAACTGCCAAGAAAGGAAGTAATTCATTTTTTTTATTACAGTGTATTTTCACTCTGTCACACATACAACAGTAGAAGCGAGTGCAGGAGTTTCACTGAAATGGTCTGTAACACCTCCTGTGGCTCTGAGCAAGCTCTGATTCAAAGCTGAACTCCCACATCATTTTTTTATTTCAAACATTCAACCCACCCACAAGAGGCAAATATTTGTATGGCTCTTTTATTGAGATTATGTCAATGTGGAAACAGATTGGACAGACAACCAGAAGGGTAAATACAAGCCAAGTTAGCGGGAGCAGCACATCCCATTAGTCGTGTCCCAGAGGGAGTCTGTGAGACACTGTCAGCTGGCCTGGCCAAGTGGAAGGCACGTCCAGAGTGTGCCCAGAGCATCCCCTGGGCATCTGAGGATTTGTCAATGCCGTGGCACGACCAGGACTGGAAGAACTCCCCAAGCTGTGCCACGAGTGCCTGTGGATTTCCAGGGCGACGTCACCAACACCAATGTGTGAACAATGTGGGTGTTACAGGGGGAGGCTCTGCTCAAGGGTTTCTATTTGCTCTTCCAGAAACTTCATCTGCTCCTCAAGGTCCTTCTGCTCAATCAGCAAGGAGGTCTTGGCTTGAACAAAGTGCCGGTAGCTGTGGAGCTGCTGCTCCGTCAGGTACCGGGCGAGGATGGCGGAGACCACCCGGCCCCGGCGCTCCAGGTGCTCCTTCAGGTCCTTGGCGTCCTCCCTCTGCCGGGAGAGGAGCTGGAGCCGCTCCCCCAGCGAGTGCTGCAGGGGGAAAACACACCGTGAGCACCAGCACTCCTGCCAGGCTCCACTTCTTCAGCTGGAAGCCACAGCTGAGTTAATTTAATTGCTTCCTCTTGTGGGCTTTGTGCTCCACTTGAGTTTTTTCTGGATTGAATTACTCATTCTTGTGGTTTGTAAGGTAAAGACATGGTAAACCCCATCAAGGCTCACTTCTTCCATGCTGCCCTCAGGAAAAAAAATCAGTATATTCTGGGCATTTTGAAGTATCCTGTAACCATCTTCATTCAATTAGAAGCTCTTTAAGGCACATATCTTTGTATTTTGTGCCTTGCATGTGGTCAGAGTGCCAATGATGTATTAAAAAGATAGAGTGGCTTCTATTAAAAGGTACATGCAATAAAATAACCATAATGTAGACAGTAACTGTTCATCAAAGGCTTCTTAACAAACCCACAAGAGTCAGGCCTTGCTTGTTCTACAGGATTTTTATACCTTTCACATTTAGCCAATTCTCTTTCTGCTGTAAGGATTGTCACAGGAATAACACTGCTGGAAAATGCCACATTTCAGGACAGTGTCCATAAATCCAGCAATGGTCACTATCAACAACCCAAAAATGGAGCCAAAGACTGAGACTGCTGGGTTTGCTGCCATCAGGGCAAATGCAGAGAGTGGGAGATGGTTGTAAAAATGCTGGCACATAACCAAGTCCTTCTCAGGCATGTTATTCAAATGTTTGAATAAATTTCCAAAATGTATTTCCAATTAAGAGTATAAATGTAACACTTGAGAAACACCCCCCTCCCTGCCAACCACAAAGCCAAAATCTGCGTGAAATACTGCCCAGAATTATTCCCAGTAACACAACTGACATTTTGGAGGTGGTAAATCCTGACTCTCCATGTCACACGGCATGGAAGGACCTTTTCAGTGCTGTTCTGCCTAAACAGAGCTGTGAGCTGTGCTGAACTGCAGAGCTGCAGGGGGTCAGCAGCAGCACAGCGCCAGAAAATCCCAGTTTTTCTAACACTCTGCTTTTCCAATCTCCAAATAAGGGAGAACAGCAGGTATTGTGTTGATAAAAACATGTCTAAAAGCAGTAAGGACAGCAGGGAAGCTTCACTCCTGGGATAAATTTGGCTTGTCTTCTCTAGCAAAAAGGAGAATTTTCAGACTTGAAAAGATTTCCTGGTGACATGAGGCAATTCCTCATTTTCCAGCAAAGATGGCTGGTTGAGTTAAACTACAGGGTGTTTTATCTCAGTTTATGACCACATCATATTCCTGCTCACTAGAACAAGCCCGTGAAGTGAAATACAATTTCCAAGGCAGTAATTCCTGCAATGGAGAAAAATACTCCCCCAAAGCTCTGGGGAGCTCAGGGAGCAGCCTGGGGGCCCAAAGGTCCCCCCATGGCTCAGACCCTGGCAGGGCTTTGCTGTTGCCCCCCAGCACCTCTGCAGAGCTCCCTGTGCCCTCCTGGGCTGCAGCACTGAACCTGGGCCACAGCAGACCTGCTCCACTTGAGTGGAGACACGGCCCAAGCACTGCCTGGGGGATCTCATGGAGCTCAGACAAACAGGTGAGCACAAGGAAGGGGTGACCCAACAGCTCCACAGCCCACCTGCCCGTCCCTCACCTTCTCCTCAGGGTCTGTGCTGCCATCCACCCTGCTCAGGGCGTTCTGCACCCGGGCCAGGCGGCTGGACAGGCACAGCAGGAGGTTCACCACCTTCTCCAGGTCCCCGATGAACATCAGGTAACGCTCCACCTCGTTGGGCTTGCACAGGTCCCTCACGGTGGCCTCCAGCCCCTCGCCCAGCTGGGCACATTCCCGGGATTCCTGCAGGACCTGCTCCCGCTCCTGCCACAGGCTCTGCAGGTTGGCCCTCAGCCTGCCCATGAGCTCCAGCTGCAAAGGCACAGAAACATCACCCAAAGCTCCAGCTGCCAGAGAGAAGCCACAGCAGTTCTGGAGAAGGGATTTTCTTCACATCGTCTTTGCTGAATTCTTGACTTCTGAAAGAATTTTAAGCTCCAGGAAAGAAAAAGTGAAAAAATACAGTATTTTCTAAGCCCTACTTAATTCTCAAACTCTGAAAAGCAAATCACCTTAATGGGTGATATAATCCCCCAGCTCAGAGAGCTTCCAATCTGTCAGGAGGGAACTCAGTAAAGATTACAACATGATTACACAGAGCTGTGCTCTGAGACATGAGCAGGAGTCACAGCTCGGTGCCAAGCTTGGGAAGAACTGACTGGAATTGCATTTCTCATTTGCACAGAAAAAGTCAGATCCAAGCAGATCACCAGAGCCTGAAGCAAAGCAAGCAGAGGAGGCTGTTTGAGGGGAAATGTTGATCTGGAAAGAGGCTTTGAGAGCAGTGTGGGAGAAGAACATCTCAGTCCTTTGGAAGTTGGACACACCACCATGAGCAGGAGCAGCAGTCAGACAGTGGGTAGTGAGGAACATCAGCAGGAGGAGCTTCAGGAAGGCAGATTGTCATCACCTGAGACAGAGCATGGCCAGGTTTCCAGAGGGCAGGAGGCCCATCCGACTCTGCAAAGCTACACAATCCCCCTTCCAAGCTCCATCCCTCTCTCACAGCCCAGCTACGTACAGCCTCCCATATTCCCTGCAGGTATGGAATTAACTGGACACTGGAATGTGCAGGAACTGCTGCCAGTTCTTTGAGTAAAAAGTATTTCCTGTTTAGGCTGCCAGTTGTAATTAACTTTGCAGATTTTGATTTGAGTGCTAAACTGTGACTCAGCTGCTGCCAGAGCTGCCCTTGCAAAGAAATCTTTACCCAACCCTGTGTGCTTGTTCCAGGCACATCCACCCCCAAGACCTGCTGCAGACAGGTATGTGTGGTGAGAGATCTGAATCAAACCAGGCAGGATTGAAATACCACCATTTATGATCAATAAGCCAATTTTCCAGGACTTCACCTACTGGCAAAAATTGATTCAAAATTACCTGTGAAACATTTTTGGGATAAAAATACCCATAGTGATAATGACCTTAATAATAATTTCTTTGTCATGATGGAGAAACAGTGGTTTCTCTGATGGCCATCTACATACTTTCTTAGATGTGATGTCATCTGGGTCCTCTGTGCTGCCCCTGATCCTGTCCAGGACTCGGTTTCCCTTAGAGGCAGGAGCTTTGCTCCTTTGCTTGGCTTCATTTTCGGGTTCAGGACATTCTTCTGATCCATCTCTATGACTTTGCCTGCCATTGGAACAAAAAATAAACACTCATAGCAAACACTTAATGTTTTCTTCTCAAACCTTGTGTTCATGGTTTTACCCATCTTGACTTCAGAATCACTCCCCTCTCTTCTCAGAGGAATTTTTCTAATTTTTTAAAAGATATAGAGCAAAAGATTTGCAGCCTGTGTCTGCCATGGTCCCTTCAATAAAGCATCATTAATCCCTTTTCTTCCATCATATATCCACAGCCTCAGGTATTTCTTGATGTGTAAATCAGAAAGCTAAAATATTTTGCTAATGAAAGAAAAATAAAATAATATGTTCAAATTCATCTCACTATGAGTATATGCATGATATTCATACACGAAAATAATTAAAATATCAGGTAACTGGTTTTGTCTACTTACTCATCCTCCTGTACAGGCTGCACATTGCCCTTTTTCCTGTGTGATTTGTCCAGCATGGAAATGTTGACAGGAAACAAACCCTCCATCAGGTCCAAAGCAGTTTTTCTCTCAGGATGAGGCATGAGAATGTCCACCAGAGACCTGTCTTTGGCAGTGATCTCCAGAACAAGCTCTTGGCACCGCTGGTCGTGGGGACACTGCAGTCTCCTCCTGGGCAGGTGTGTCCCTGTCTCCAGGGGAACATCAGCCTGGGAGCCCAGCCCTTTGGCTGGGTTGTTGTCTCCTTGGAGAGGCTGAGCCAGCGCTGTGTGGAGGTGCATTCCCTGCTCTGGCTGCTCCAGGACACCATTCCCACCCAGAGACTGAGCTCTGCATTCCCCCCCCACTCCAGGGCCTTCCCTGCTTCCACCTCCTGGGGCAGGGATAGGGGTTTCAGGAGTCAGCTCCTCAGTGTCCTGACAACGTGCATGGCCATGTCCAGCTGTGTCCTCAAGTCCATGATTCTCAGCTCCAGCTTCCTCAGGATCATGGAAACTAAGAAAGAAGAGAGTTCCTTTTATTGCCTCTACAACAGATACTTTTGCAGACTGTTTATGAGCTGTGCTCAAATGTGTCTGATATTACAGTTCTGTCTGGAACTTCCAGTTACTTTCATGCTGACCTGCTAAACTAGGAAGTTCCAGAAAAACTTCAGAATATTGCTAAATATACAATTATTTTTTCTAAGCTCATCAAGCCTCCAGAAGCCTTTGGGATATTTTGGAATGACTGATACAGTGGAAATTCTTGCACTACCCCAGAGTCAGCATCACTGCCTTGCTGAGACCGAGTTCAGATGGTTTTCTCCCCTGATTATCCTCAACCCAGCAAAGCAAATATGGACAGTTACAACACGACCTCCCTTGTCAGTGGTGTATAAATGGCACACTACTTTTTTCTCCTTTAAATACCCCCACCAAAGCCCCCATTCCACCCCTCTGATCAGGCACATTCCCCAGGCCGGGCTCTGGAGATGCTGTTTTCTCAGAGCTCGGAGGAGGGAGCTGTGACCCCAGAGATGGAGCTGTCAGGGACAGAGCTCAGGAGCACTCACATCGCCCTCTTGTGCTTCACACGGGAGAAAGGGCTTTAAACTGTCCCCAAAGGTGAATGTTCCCATGTGGGCAAGGAAGGAGCCCGAGAGAGAAAGGCAGGAGCAGCCTCGGGCTCAGCTCTCAGCCTTACCTGGGGGAGCTGGCCCAGCCCTGGGGCGGTGCTGCTGCACAGCTGGCACATCTGCACGTGTCCTGCAAGGGAGAACAGCAACTGGGGCAACAGCACTGCAGGGAGGCACCCCCTGAACTTTGCTCACGTTTGTTATCCCCAAAACAGAAGCTCATGGTAGATGTCCAAGCAGGTTCATAGAGGCTTGTGCTTTTTAGGCTTTTGTTTTATTTTTAGTTTCTCTACCCTTTTTTAAATTGAATTGCTATTATGCTCTTCTTAGGTAGCATCCATCCTTTTCCCCACAGAAATTCAGAACATCTGGCAACAAAATACATCTCTAGTCCCACAGCAATTCAGAAGGTCAGTATTGGTGTACATAGGTCAGTCTCTTCAGTTGGGGAACTTTAGTGGCTTATTAAATAATTTATTTTCTGACCCTTTTATCTTCTTTCTTCTCCTCAGCTATACTGACAAGCTACTCTCCTTCAAATTCAGGAGCCAAAAAGGTTGGTCATTAATGGAAATCTCTCTATAATGACCTTTTCTGGGCCAGGGCTCCAATGAAGTTGGGTCCTTCCCCACCATAACTGCTGAACACAAACAGCCCCATCCCTGGGCAGCACATGTTCCCTGCAAAGGCATCTTCCGAGCCACAGCTCCCCTGGGCACCCTGTGCCAGGGCCTCCCCACCCTCACAGGGAAGGTTTCATTCCCAATATCTAATCTCACCCTGCCCTGTGGCAGTTTGAAGCCATTCCCCTTGTCCTGTCACTCCAAGCCCTTGTAAAAAGTATCGAGTCCCCCTCTGACTTTCCTGTAGGGCCCTTCAGGTACCGGGTCTGGGTCTTACCTGTGTGGCAGAAGGAGTGGCTTCTGCTGTGCCCTGAGCTGTGCCAGCCCCAGGATGCCCTGCCTGTGGGAGCCTCTCAGCTGCAGGGCAGCTGCTGGTGCAGCTCCCGTGGGCTTTGCTGGGCTCATTCCTGGTGGTGCAGCTCAGGGGGGTGACAACAGCCCAAGCAGGAAAAACATCTGGGGATTTCTCTCTAGAGAAAACTTGGCAGAAAACCTCATCATTTTGCATCTTCCTGCTCCCTTCTGGGTTGGGAGTCTTGCCAGGATGGCCACTGGGGTGTGACAGCCTCTTCTGCAGGGGTGGCTGAGGCAGTGGGAGGTGTTGGGGAGCCCCTGGCCTTTGACTGATCTTTCTCTCCATGTATTCCAGCAGTGCAGTGTGCTGGATTTGTTTCAGCTCTGTCCTGGACATACTGGAACTGGAAAGCGCCCTTCCTCCATTCTCCAGAGCCCTTCTCCTGGCTGCCACGATATCTTGCTCAGTGATTTCATCCCTAACTTGACTCCAGGATACTTCCTTATCCATGAGCTGATCGAGCTTCTCTGGCTCAGAATAGCAGAGTTTCTTTTCCTCTTTGGTTACCCTTTTCCTTCCCCCTGCTTGACCTGTTTGTGGTCTCCTTATTTCTTCCTCTCTATTGAAACTTTGCAGGGATTCCAGATGAGAAGGGGAGCAAAGAACAGGTTTGGTGTCCTCGCTTGCACTGGACAATGAGAAAGACCGGAGGTGTTCAATTGATGGCCTTTTAGAAGGTTTCTGCCTTAGTCTGACAGGCAAACTCATCTGTAAGTCTTTTCTTTTAAAGGAGGTTTCTCTGAGAACCTTTTTCTGAGCCACTTTGAGTTGCTCTCTGTAGTTGTTCTTGAAGGTCTCCTCGGTGAGTGAGGCAGGACCGGCAGGGCTGAGATCCTGCTCAGCTCTGCACCCCCAGTGCTGGCAGGGCCTCTGAGGCTGCTGCCTTTCCCTTGGCACCTCTGCACCCCGTGCTGAGGCAGCAGAGCTGCTTGAAGGGATTTCCTTCAGAGAGCCCCTCGAGTGCTCCTGACTGGGGCTGAGTTTGTTGGGGGGTGGGCTGTGGGTGGGTTTCCCCCCAGAGAGGTAGTAAAGCAGGGGAGTCACCTGCCTGGTTATCTGTTCCCCAGCAGGGCCCTCCCGGGGCTGCGTGGAGAGCTGTGGGTGAGGTGCAGGTTGGTGTTTCCCAGCAGGAGGTTCCTCCTGTTCCAGACACGTGCTGAGGTCAGGACTGCTGTTGTTAAACTGTTTTCCTTTCTGGACTTCATGCCCCAGCTGAGATGTGGAGCCTTGCTTTGGTCTGAGCGAAGCCACTTGGCTGGTGCTGTCCCAGCCCCGCTCCCTGCCCTGCCCTGGCCCCTGGGGCTGAGCCTGCTCTGCTGCTGCAGCCTGGCAGCTGCAGGGCACTGCCCAGCCCTGCCCTCTGCCCTGCTGGCCCAGCACTGCTTCCCTGGCATCTCTCCTGGCTTTTCCTTCAGAACCACAGCACTGAGTCCCATCTGTACAACTGTTCAGCTTCCTGGAAGCGTTTTTAATTAGAAGAGCATTTTCCATGTATTTTAAGCCACCACTGTCCTCAAACACATCTTGATCCATGTCTGGATGCCACTGGGCACAGAGCAGGTCCTGAGCACAGGGCAAGGACCCCTTTCTCTGGCAGGATCCTGGCACAGTGCTTGGCAGAGCTGCGCTCCTGGCATCTCTCTGCACCCCACAGGGACACTGTTTGCCTTCCTGTGTATCATTAACAGTGCTGGGCTTGGAATGTGCTGAGTGACAGGACTGGGAGTTCATCTCTTTGGGAATTTTATTAGCATGAACTGAATTATAAGCTGAAAGTATTTTGGGGACATTCACCACAGAGTCTGTCTTTAGATATTCTTGAAAAATGAATGAGGAAGGTCTGCTGAAAACGTGTGGATTCCTTCTCTTTGCAGGTTGTTGGCGTGGGCACCATCCTCCCTTCTCCTCTGTCTTCAGCCCTTGAATGTTTGGTGTAGATACCTCATTTGTCGAATCAGAAGAAAGGCTCTTGTTTTCCAGTGTCTTTTCCCTGGCAGGCCTTGTATCTGTAACTCCATCCCAGTGCTGAGCCCATGGCCCCTCCCTGTGTGCCAGCTCTCTGTCCTGCCCCTCCCACTCGCTGTGTCCTCCAGAGCTGGCTCTGCCTCTGCAGTGCTCAAGGTGCCTCAGGATGCTGGAGGTCCCGAGCTGGGAGGGAGGGGAGGGCGCTGGTGCTGCCAGAGGTAGAACTCCCTGATGGGAAGTGCCCCGGGTGGGAGGGATCCCAGAGCACTCAGGGGGACTGGAGCCGGGAGGGATCCCAGAGCACTCAGTGGGACTGGAGCCGGGAGGGATCCCAGAACACTGAGGGGGAGCTCTGGAGCTGGGAGGGATTGCAGAGCACTCAGTGGGACTGGAGCCGGGAGGGATCCCAGAGCACTGAGGGGGAGCTCTGGAGCTGGGAGGGATTGCAGAGCACTCAGTGGGACTGGAGCTGGGAGGGATCCCAGAGCACTCAGAGGGAGCTCTGGAGCTGGGAGGGATTGCAGAGCACTGAGGGGGAGCTCTGGAGCTGGGAGGGATCCCAGAGCACTGAGGGGGAGCTCTGGAGCTGGCAGGGCTGGTCTGGGGGCTCACGTGTGGTGCCCTGGGTGGGTGGTGGGGTCTGAGCTCAGGGGGCACAGCAGTGAGGTTGGAAATCCCTCTGACGTACTGCGAGTCCATGTACGGCTCCTGCTCGGGAGGCAGAGACAGGGTGGGACACTCAGGAGCGTTGGATCCCCCTGAGAAAGAGCTGTAAGCAGAGTCTGCTCTGCCAGGGAGGTGCCAGGGACGGTCTGTGCTGCCAGTCGACTTCTCTGGCAAAAGATGCTGCTGATTTTCAGGGGAGATCCCGGGCTGTGCCAGCCCCCCAGTGCCAGCTGCCCTCCGAGCCCAGCCTTCCACTGCATTCCCAGGTGAAGCCATGGGGTGGTACTTCCAGAAACCAAAGCCTGACTAAAAGTTCACAGCCGAGTTTTCTCTGTAGTCACATTCCAACAATATCAAGAAGATCCTAAAAAGAAAGACAAACATGTGACAGACTCAGTGGGGGGACTCTCATGGCACATCTTGGCAAACCTTTCCCAGAGGCTCACAGAGAGTGGCTTGAGACTGACAGAGCATCCTGATGAGACATTCTGATGTCAGTAAAAAGTCACAGATTTAAAAGGCAGTCAAATATTTAGGGCTGGAGTGAGGAACCCCCCTGCAAACATAGCAAATGGACTACAAAAAAGCACCACCTCAGAGTTCTCGTAGGACAAATCCAGCCCTTTTACAGAGTCTGGAAACCAGATCATGTTTATCAGCAGCACTTAACAGTTCCTCTCTGACTGCTGGACATGATGCCCCCGGGTTTAGTTTCACAAATGGATCTCCACAGGCAGCCACTCAGGGGGCATCAGAAGATGCTCAACCACCAGAGTGACCCCTCAGCTGCCTCTGCCAACCTCAGACCCCCAACACACTCACAAGCCCCCCATAAAAGACTGGACCTGGCACCAGAGAGGTGCTGCCCACTGACCTTGTTCAGTCATTCTCATTTAAACCAGCTCTAAAGACTGATTAGTTATGAAAGGAAAGCAAACAGCCTTGAAAACCTCCCCCAACAAGCTGCTCCAGTGACAGGAGGGGACACAAAGTGTTTCCAGATCCCTGGAATACCACAGTTTTGATTTCCTCATAAAGGCTGAACGGCCCAGCCCCAAATCTGCCATTCCCAAAGCCATATTTCTGGGCAGGGCCTCATAAAGCTGGCAGAAAGACAGGATTTAGGGTGATAGTGCTCTTTAATCAAAAACCTTTGCATTCCTGCCTGGTTTCAAAGACAGTCCCTGGTCATTCATCTTGAGCCAAAGGATGAGATGGACAGGAGCCAAAATACACAAGTTAATCTATAAATGAAACTTGGACTGGTGTGGCACACTAAACAAATTAACCAGTTTCTGGGAACTGAAAACAAACTACCACCACACAGTGGGAATTTCTGCTGGGCTTTGTTTGAAATTTCAGTAAGAAACCAACCCAAGGATGCCTGGAGGAGTTCTGTCCCTCTTTACAGATGATCTAAAGCACAACTGTGAAATTCAGTTGTGTGTCCCTGACTGGCAGGGTCACAGAGGAGATGAAGGATCAATGGCTGATGATGACGTTCCCCATCCTTTCCACCACAGCATACTGAGGAATTTAAAGAAATAAACCCCCTTAGATACCTGGTGAAAGAGAAACCTTGGCTTTTCTGAAGCCACAGAGGAAAACAAGCAGCTGAGTGGGTGCACTGGCATTAAGTGCAGGCTCAGGCTGTGCCACAGTTGCCATCCCAGCCTGGGCACTTCCCCTGGAGCTCTGCCCCACAGCAGTGACCTCTGGGCTGCAGGAGCTCAGCAGTGCCTGGAGCTGCTGGGAAGTGCACAGGATCAACCCCCTGGGACCACATTCCAGAACAGACCCACCAGGCAAATTCCTCTGTCATTCTTATCTCCCTTGCTTTAATCCCATTTTTCTCCCAGTGGAACCTCTCCAGCAGCTCTGCCACTGACAGTGCTATAAATAGACTGAGCCAAGTCTTTGTCTGGGATGTGCTGGCACAGATCCATGGAAGTTCATGGAGCCACCCTGATTTACAATGAGAATTGGGCTCTAAGTTTCCACAGCAATGTGGAGAAAGAGCAGTTGTGGTTTGTTTATGTCTGTCAGTGAAAGTTCTCCTCTGGTTTCCTACACCAGTGACTCCCAACATCTCTTTTCCTGACTGTCATTTCCAGCTGACAATACAGTGAAGAATTTTTCACTCAGGTTTTGATGATGATACCAGAAATAAGAGGAAATAGAATTCCAGTATCTTAGGGGACCGAGTCAGGGCCTCTGACTGGCACTGAAACACACCTTGGGGAAAACTTCTCAGATTTCTTCTGGAGAAGGTGTTTCCTAAACCCTGCCAGCAGAATCCTTGATCTCAATGTGTTTAAAGAACTGTGTGACAACTGCCTTCTCTTTCCCATGTGAGAGAAAAACATTAATGTGCTTAAAACTCATCTGACATGAACAATGACAGGATTGTTCTCAGCTGGGAGGTGGGAGCTCCCTCAGGGACTGCTGTCTCTGGGCCTCACAAATGCTCTGGCAAGGCTGGAACACAACTGCACATTCCAGACAGACTTGCGAGAGTTTCATTGTAAACCACTGAAAGCAAGAACAAAAATGTTAAATTAAAGTATATCAAACCAAACCCACGGGAAGATGAAGGGAAGTGGATTCAGTGTAGGATGCAGGGAACTGTATCAACTCCATGCTCAGGGAAGGAAAAAAGCCACTAACAACCTATTAAAGTACAAAGTTGTTTGCTTGTTGATTTTTGTTGGTAAAAACAGGTTAACTTGACTCCCATCCACTGGTTTATTCTCTTTGCCTTGCAGAGCCCAGAGAGAGCACAGCCCTCAGGGTGAAGCAGTTGGAAAATATAAAGCACCCCCTCCCCCTTTGCTTTATCCACCTGACAAACTGGAGAGATGGACAAACACTTGGAAGAGAGACTGAACCTCCCTAGGGAATGGGGCTCATCCAACACTCCCCAGCAGGTCAGGGGTGAGGAAGAACAAAACCCAGGGCACACAGGATGCTGTGCATGAGGCTGGGCTGACTCTGGGCTAAGATAATGATGTCAGATGTCTCAAAATGAGATTGTTCCAAGTTTCCACCACAATAATGATAGAAAACTGATACAATAGTAGCGGCAAGGCAGTGCCAGGAAATGCCCACGGTGCAGCTCATGCTGTATGATCTCTCAGCCCAGCTCCCAGTGCTTGCATTAAAAACTCCTCACCCAAACATTATCAAACAGTCCCCAAGTGTTCAGTGCCAGTTTGTGCCTGCTGAAGTCTCCAGTCCCTCCCAGAGCTCTGTTTAACCCCAGTGCCCACATCAGCCTCTCCTGTGCCCAGCAGAGGTGCTTTGCATTGCACAATTTCGAGTTCTTTGCAACCAACACAGCAGGTCAAACCCTCATGGCTCTGGCAAATTAACTCTGTCCAGGGAAAACCAATGACTCCAGACTGCAATCAGTTAACAAGTTACCTGCTTTTTAAGGGCAAGATTGCTTTTATTTACAGGTTGGTCTTGTTTGACCTCATTTAGCCTGGGATAGGTGCCATAACTGATCCATAACTCACCCACAGTTACATACAATGCTTGTCCAACAAATCATCCCTCAGCAGAAACACAGGTATTCTCTTCATGAAGTCTCTGATTTATCCTCAACAACCCAGGACAAGCAGCCCCTGGCACCAAACACAGCCCACACCACATTTGTGCACCTGTGCAGGTCCCTTGAAGTTACCAACACAATCTTTCTGTCAGAGAACAAGGAGCTTTGCCCTTCAGAAACACAAGCAGAGCTCAAACCTTCATAGCTCTCTTGTTGCAGCACTGCCCTTTCTAAACAAATGGCTCCCTGAAAATAAAGGGGAAAACCAGAGCTACTAATCCAGATCAAACCACAATACTTGACTGTTCTCCAGGCAGAGAGATGGACAAGTGTGCAAAGCCCAAAGCAAACTCTGGGACCGACCTACCAATGTTATGTCATGTTCAAGACTGCGAGTGACCTGTTCCTTATCGAAGGGCAAACACCTGATGTCAATATTAACTGACATTCCTCAGATTCCACCCAGCTGCACAGGCTGCAGCACCTGACCCATCTGCTGACAGCCCCTGAGGTCTGATTGCTCCCCAAAGACCATGGGAGACACTCTTGCTGTAGCAGCTGATCCTGTGGCTGTCCCAGGGCAGCCTGGAGAGCCCAAACTCCTGGGGAAGACAGGGACAGTCTCTGGTGGCCCTGACACCTTCAGCAGGTCACTGCTTGATGGTCCAGCACAGGTTCCCACATCTCCACTCTTTACTTTCTTATTTTGACATAGGAAACAGAAACTATTCCTTACCAGAGGGTGTCTGTTTTCAGCCTAATTCATCCAGCTGTTAAACATAATTGTGCTGCCTTTGGGCTGGGCCAGACAGCAATGTAATATCCAGTTACTACAGAACACTCCACTGGAACAAGAGAAAAACACCAAATAGACACAGCACATACTGTATCAGACTGCTCTTTGGCAAATATTTCATTCCAGTATTTTCCCAGAGCTTTCATTTGGACAGAATTCATAAGGGTTTGTGCCTAATCTCACTAAATGTATCACTGGTTTCCACAACAAACAATGAGAAACTGGATTAGTAGTTAAAATAATCTGGAAATATCCAATAGTTACATTAGTGCAGGTTTAATGTGGGGGTGGGAGTTGCTTGGAATCATGGGCAGAAATCAAACCCCTGGTCTGCAAAGAGCATCAAGAATCCCAGGATGGTTTGGGTTGGAGGGACCTTAAAGCTCACCCATCCCACCCCCTGCCATGGGCAGGGACACCTCCCACCAGCCCAGGGTGCTCCAAGCCCTGTCCAACCTGGCCTGGGACACTCCCAGGGATGGGGCAGCCACAGCTGCTCTGCCCAACCTGTGCCAAGGCCTGCCCACCCTCACAGGGCAGAATTCCTCCTAATATCCCCTCTAAACCCACCCTCTCCAGCCTCCACCCAGACTCGCTGCCAAACTCACAGGAGACGCCAGAGAAAAAAGTCTGGGGGGAACATAAATTCATTCAGGGAGAGGCAGCGCCCAGAGCTTTAGTGAGACACCTGCCCAGAGCAGGTGGTGCCAGGACACGTGCCCACCCCTGCCAGCAGGTGATGCCAGGACAGGTGCCCACCTCTGCCAGCAGGTGAGCAGCTCGGGGGCAGTGGCACCAAGGGGATGTCCTGGTGACACCAACCAGGGCCCAAGGGACTCCCTGTCTGCAGCACTTCACCCCAGTTAGTGCCCACCCAACAGAGAGGGGGAGTTTCTGCAGGTCCACCTTTCCACCTCTGATCTTTCCTACAGAAACCTTTCTGAGGTCCCAAATCAGCCCTCCACAACCTGCATTTCACCACCAGTCTCAGACAGTGCCTGTGCTGGGGGATCACTGAGTGCAACTGTCCCAAGGTCGCTGCTTTCTGGGGAGAAGCTCCACCTGCCAGAGCCCTTCCCTCACCTGCTGAACAGGGACCCAGATGGTACTTATTCTAACCCCCTCCATGATCTGCACACTCAAGGCTAGAGCAGAGCTGTGTCTGAATGGACTGAGGTGACACTCCAGACTGCCCATCCACAGAGGGGTGACACTGGTCCCTACTCACTGTAACACACTGATCATTTTAGCATTTTAAAGATAAATTTTCTGCTGCAAATTCAGTTCTTGCCTTGTCCAATGATCTGGCTACACTCACACATTTCCCATGAAAATGTCATCTTTCATCCAAAGAAATCCAGAGGACAAGCCCTGAAGTTCAGGGCAATCCTGAGTGCTAGGACAGCTTTCAACCCCAGGTTAAACATTTCAGAATGTTGTTTTAATGTTTTCCAGGACACATCCTGCTCCCTCCTCTGTTTCTGGGCTGTCACAGAGGGAGCACATGGACTTTGCTCTGCGAGGGACCTGAGAGCCAAGTCAGTCCTTGCTGGGGAGAAAGGATGGACAGAAAAACACAGCACTTGGACATCTGGTTTTCCCATGTTGTGCTTTCTTCTCCTTCCACCTCCTCCAGCTTGTGCCTGGCCCTGGACAGGCTCTTGCAACGTCTCTGCCCATCCCTGCAGTGGGACCAGTGGCTCTGCCAGCCCTGTGCTGCCAGGCTGGGGCTGGGCACACTCTCTGCTGCTGAGAGCTCTCAAACCACCTGTGAGCAGCTGCCACGATGCCACCAGCACCCACACTCTGCACATGGGGCACGAGGGCACAGGCAGCTGGCACTGCCAGAGGCATCTCCAGCCCCCAAACCCACAGCCCACACAACCCTGCACCAAACCCTGTGAGCTCCAAGGCCCTGTGTGGTCCTCCAGCTGCTGGAGGGGCACTGCTGAGGTGAAGGGAAATCTGCCTGTCAGGAGAGAGTGGTGAGATCACCCCCAGCACGGGATGGGCACAGCCAGTGCAGCCCCAGAGGTCTGCCCAGGGGTGTCACTGCCTCAGCCCCTCCCCACACACCCAAACTTCCCCCCCCCAGATTGCCCAGACAGAATCGCTGCTCTCCAGACTTACAGCAAACAGCGTAAGAACAGAGTAACCAGATGGTTTTTTCATTTTCTTGCAAATACACAGACAGACGGCACAGAAACTGCTGGGGCCAGTTTGTACCAGGTACAGGCATCTAAAACACACACACACTGACATGATGTTTGGTTTAGTGAGCCTCACAAAGTTCCACGGTTGGGTTGGAAGGGACCTGAAGGCTCCCCCAGTTCCACCCCCTGCCCCGGGCAGGGACACCTCCCACAGCCCAGGTGAGAGTTACCCCAGAAACTGAACGCACGTCCACAGTGAGCACAGGCAGGGCAGAGTTGGTACCTCCACTATTCCCTTCAGCAAAGAGCAGCTGATGCTCTGGGGCCACATTCCAGCTGTGCCTGCACAGAACATCTGCCAGCCAGCCAAGCAGAGCTTTGGCATCTCCCAGCCTGAAGAGTTTCCAGTGCAATGTTGGAGGTGGGTCCCATCTCTCACCTGGTCCCCAGGCCTGGGGGGTCCCAGAGGCAGCTCCAGGGGCATCCCGGCGGCACAGCACCCTCTGCCCAGGCTGGCAGCTGCCCTGAGGCTCGTGGCATTCTGTCGAGGGCAGAGTCAGTGGGGAAGGGAGGAGAGCAAACACTGGGCGGGGATATCTCGTTATCTCACCAGTCAATCATTAACGGAGGGGCCGTTTCTGCCTGAGCTCTTGGCCAGCGGCCACGGCTCCCACGTGGGCACGGCTGAAAAATTCCATGGATATGCTGCCAAGGCCACAGAGGAGAGAGCAGGTGAGGCCTCTCTGCTCTGCGACCCAACACACTCCTGCACATCCCACTGGGATGGCACCACCCCATGGGCTTCCCTCACATCCCACCGGGATGGCACCACCCCATGGGCATCCCTCACATCCCACCGGGATGGCACCACCCCATGGGCATCCCTCACATCCCACTGGGATGGCACCACCCCCTCAGCATCCCTCACACCCCACCAGGATGGCACTGCCCCATAAGCATCCCTCCTATCCCTCTGGGATGGCACCACCCCATGGGCTTCCCTGACTCTGCTGCCCTGGCCTGTGCTGTCCCCAGCCCGGGGGCACAGGGCACATGAGCCCCTCCTCTGGGGCAGTCAGGAAGCACTTCTAACAAAAACTAATTAAACTCAAAGTAGATTTAATCCAACAAAGGAGTTAGATCTGATTTGCTTCAAAGATTCTGTCCTGTTTTCTGAGGGTGAGAGCAAAAGGGTTGGACAGTGGACGTTAATGCAGCTCAGGGCAGCTCTGGAGCTGTTTTACACTGCAGGGGGTTTGCGGGACTTCTAAATTATTTCTAAGTGTTTTGTCCATGGAAGGGCACAGAAGGCACACAGATTGAGGTTTTCACCTGCTTTGAGTGACTCTGAGTCATCTCAAGCCTCTGCACTGAATGTTTTCTGCCTCCAAATATACGTGATGGAGCCTGATACAAACATTTGATAATGTCCTTATCCAGTGAGATGAATTCCTTCGACTTCCCAGCTGGGCTTAAAAAATAAGCCGATTTTGTGCCTCTATTTTTTCCTCAAACTAAGCTGCCAACTGGATAATGTCATGCAGGCCACAGCTCTGCAATTTATTAGGCATTGTCTCTCAAGGGAGAAGTGGGAATTCCTTCCCCATTTCTTACAGGAATGATCTGCTCACCTGTGGCCATGTGGCTTTTACCTGCTGGGAAGGAGCAAAGTGGCCTCCAGTGGGCCAGACTGAGCCTGTGGCTGTGCCCACCCTGCCCCTGCCCTCCTGCCAGGCTGTGCCAAAGGCACCTCAGAGAGCTTGGAATGGGCTTTGCTGCAGGGAATCTGGAGAGGACAGGGATTGGTTTGTTGGGAGAGTCTCAATTCCACATCTCCCGTGCACTGAGAGTCTCTGGAATGGCTCATTTAATCCATGTTTGAGGTTCTTTGGGCACAACCACCCAGGCTGCCCTTCAATGTCCTGTGCACAAAGAGGCCACCCCTCCTCAGCCCAATTTTTTCCCCCCCAGCACATAATGTGGTTGGGAACTCTGAGTATGGAGAAGGTTCCTGGGAGGTTACTCAGTAACTAACTCAGGGTTTAGTCATTGCATTAAATCCTGTTTTCCCCCAGCAGTGACTTGGTATCTGATCAGCCGCTCTGCAGCAGGAGGAGAGGGGACATCCTGGAGGAGAGGGGACATTCCTGCAGCCCAAGCAGGACCAGAGAAGTGCCCCTTCCCTGTACTCTGCGTTGGCAGCCGGTGCTGCCCAGGGGCCCTGCCAGCCCCCTCAGGGCTCATTTCATCCCTTGGCATCAGCGGGGGCACAGATGGCTGGGCAGTCACTGCAGAACTGGGTCAGGGGCAGCACTGAGAACAAGGCAAAATAACAATCCTGGGGTTTAGCACCAAAACCATCCAAGCAACAGCAGCCTAATGGACAAATAAATCCCTGTGAGATCTCACCCAGCCCAGCCTGCAGGTACAGCTGCCCCACCAGGGACCTCACAGCCAGCAGGGCAGAGCACTGAAAGGCATTACATACTCATTATTTTTCCACTGGAATCCAATACTTTCTACAGGAGATAATCCTTTGCATGACATTACAGCAAAACCCAACAATTTTTGCACATTGCCCATTATCTAGTTAATTGGTAATAGTTCACAGAGGAAAGGTAACATGAAGTCCCTCCTATTGTTCCAAGCCATGCTGATGTTGTGTGGATCAGAGACAGGTCCCTGTGTTCCTTCAGGCCCTCTTTGATACAAAATGTTCTGTGGTCACAGCAATTGAGAGGAGTTTCCTTTCCTCCTGCTCCTTCCAGGGCTGGTTTCCCAGTTCTCAGCACTATCAGCAGTTGCAAGGAGCAGCATTTGGGCTGGAGCAGAAGGAAGCAGCTGTGCTGGGGAAAAGCACACTTGCCAAAAATTACCTTAAATTGACCTGGCTGCTTTTAGTCACGTAAATCTCCTCTGGGAGTTTTGACTGAGTGAGGTTACGGGATTAATATATAATAAATAAATATATATAATAAAAATCTATAAAAGTGCTTTGAACTGAGCACTTCTCAGACACAGAACTGAGGAAAGCTCCTCCATGGGCAGATTTGGGGCTGTTCAGCCACACAGTAAATTAATAGCAGAAGTGGAAAGAGCACAGCTCTTTATTTCCAGTTCCCTGCTCCATTGACCAGAGCAGCTTTCCCTGTTGATAACTGTGCCACAGGCACTTTGGGGGGGCATTGCCAGGGGTCACCTCAGGCTGTGGCTGCAGATAAAAGCCCAACAGCCCCAAGAGCAGCACATGTACAACCTCAGACTCTGTTCAGGAGCAAAGAGGTTCTGCTGACCCTCCCAAACACCCCCAGGACACCCTGGAAATGCCACCACAGCAATTGTACCAACCTTGCAGCTTTCACAGACCTGGATGGCGGTTGAAGTGTCTCCTCTGGTGCCCGAGATGTGTCCTGGGGAAAGGAGAGCAGCTGGTGGCAGAGGGACAGGGGGGCTGGCACGTCCCTGAGTGGCTCCATCCATGCACTCCCCAGCCTGGCTCTGGCTCTGCATCTGTCACAGACCTGGGGCTGCTCAGCCCTTGCTGGGAAACCACATGGAGGAAACATTAGCTGAGCTAAAGAACAGATGCTGCTCACAGAGAAAGGCAGAGTCTCCAGTTAATCAACTTATTTCAGCCAAGAGTTTGCAGGGAATTCTCCAAGCTGGAACTGGAAGCTTCAAATTTCACACTGGTAGAAGCAGCAGAGAGGTGAATTTTGCCAGCCAAGATCTGCCAGGAGCTGCTTCCTGGCATTGGCCCATCACAGACACCTTCAGTCTGACACATGAATTGGTTAAGCAAGAATTGCTTCAGTTCATACCAGAAATCACTTTTTCAGCTTATCTACAAAAAGCTTGAAAGTCCCAGGTTTTGTTTTGTTCCACATGAAATGATCCAATTCCACCCCAAATCAAACCTTTTATTTCAAGGTATTCAGGACATGCAAAACAATCAAAGAATGACCAAACAGTGACGTGGGGAGCACTGTACCCAACAGCTGGTAAGGTGGCACACATCTCCAAGTGGGGCCTGGGTTTGGGTGGTAACTCCTGCTGAGCTCTCCCAGCTGTGCTGGAGGCAGCTAAAGCAGCAGACACTGTCAGGACAGAACTCTTGTCCCCATAGTCTTAACAGTTAAACTGTTTTGGGGCTTCTACAAATGGTCTCGAGCAGCAGGGACAGGAGGGAGGTTTCAAATTCTGACCATGCTCCTTTCCTGTTTTGAAGTAGCCTGTGCATGAGCAGGGGCAGAAAAGTTCATGATCCAAGAAATAACCTTACCCAGTGCCATGCATGGAATGCTGCCCCAAGAATAAACTCCCAAAGAGGGGAGATGTCACTTCATATTCAGGGTGAAAGGCACAGGTTTGTGTGTTCCTGAAAGCTCTGCCATGAATCAGCATCTCCTCACATTTCCTGCTGCTTAGTCCAACAAATGTTCATCCATTTGCCAGCTGGAGATATAATTTGATGATTTTAGAAAGAAACATGAATAGTGTTCCAGCTGTCTGAGAACAAGTCTCAGGATAACACACTGTCTTGTCAAGGTTAAAAAAATAATCTGACAATCCTTTACAACCAGGAGCTCTCATCCTTTAGAGCTCAGACTGAAGATCTGGCAAGGATCTCCATGGCCCCAAGTGCTTGGCTTGGATTCACTGGTGAAATCCCAGTATTCTAAATTTAGGACTGAATTCAAATCCCTGAACAATCACTTTGCACAAATTCAGTAGAGTTGATGGATTAAAGTTTCCATTCACCCACAGCTTCCAAGGCCAGGCTTGACATTTCCCTGGTGTGACTTCCCCTGTTTTTTCTGAATTGCCTCCTTTATAAAGAATTAAGTCTTTTCAGATTTAATATTTTTAGACTTAACTGCAACTTTTAGAAAGGTATGTAAACAGCTCAAGGAACCTTCTAACATCTCCAACTGAACTAGAGCAGTTTTCCCTTGGCATTACCCACAACCATAAAGGTGAAGACATGAGCCAATGTGAAAATGGAGAACATGAGTCACTGGAGCAGCAGAAGGGAAACTCTATCCCCTTTTTGCCCCTCTGATTGTTTAACTCCACATTGTTGTGGAAACCTAACAGCAGTTTCTGCAAAAGTTCATTTCTACTCTCTGAAGTTTTTAATTCTGTTACTTGGTCATATTAACAATTCCACCATGAGATGTTTGATCTCAGTAGTTGGTTGTATTTTTTTGCAAGAGCCAGGAGGAATTTAAAATTGAATTTATACAACAGAAGTCCAGTCAGATATATGTCTTATAAATTCATCTGTGCTCAGAAATAGTATTTCTATAACAAGAATAAAAGGGAAGCAGAAACAAGTTTGCAAAAAACCCAGTAAAAAAAGGAAAACAGCTTTATAGGTGGAAATTACAGGTACAAGATGTTACAGGTAGAACAGGCTGTTTCATTTTCTTCCAGTAAGTTTAACAAAGTGGAAACTGTAATCGGGTTCTTAATTTTAAGAAAAGCCAAGATTAGTCTTCCCTGTCTTACCATTAATATAAACACATTAAATGTGATTATAAAAGCCATGTTTAGTAACACAGTTTAGGCCACAACAGAAATAAATCCCAAGCCTTCCAAATCTAAAGTCAAGCTGTGCAGTTTTTAACCCAGTTCAACTTTTAATAGTTAAAAACTCCCAGTGGAAGGACTAATACTGCAAACACCTCTTCATTAAAAGGCTGGACAGCACTTAAAACTTCTATATTAAGTTAAGCAAAACTGTACAAAGCAATCAATTTTTACACTTCCAAAATACTTACTACAAAGTGATCAAGGAAGAAACTATTTATTCTTTTAAAGCCACGGGACAGGCAAGTCCCTTTACAAATAAGCAGCTTAGCAGTTGTATCAATTTTTTGTCAATAAATTTTTGCTCCCAATTAAGTGCCACCTGCTGGCCATTCCTTTTGGGTACTCAGTTTTACTGTATCGTGACTTTATCCATGTATTAGTTGGCCAAACCAACCCAGAATTTCAGTCAGCATCAGATCTTTCCTCCTTCAAGAATTTCCAGAGCAGGTGGAGGTATTTTATGTACACGTGTGAGTGCCTGGATATGTGTTCATACACACATTTATAAAACTGCTCTAAGTACTGGAGTCTTTACGTCTGCTGAAAGAAGTTTGCACAAACTCCTTTGCTGCAAGCAAAGGTTTCTGCCCTTTCTGGCACTTCAGACACGTGGGAGGGAAGGAAACGGCCAGAGAGGTGCAAACAGGAATGGAAAAGCCTTGTGGGCTGCCCTGCTGTGCCCTGGCACTACTGTCCCAGGAAGGAGGCCATGGGGTCATCAGGCCTCTGCCTCTTCATCCTGTAGGCCTCCATCTCCTCCTCGGTGGGCTCCCTGGCCTCCTGCTGGCTGTTGTAGGGCCTCTTCCTCTCGTCCAGCTGCAGCAGCTCCTTCACGTGCTGCAGTCGAGCCTCCTCTGCATTCAGGGCCTGAAAGGGCAGCAAAGGACACAATTCCACAGTGAGAGCTGAGCCCAAAACCCAAGGAAGGTTGGCCTGAGCTCCTCTGATGGACACACAGCAGGCAGAAGGGTGGAATGAGCAATGCACATCTGTCTGGCCCACATTTCATAGTGTTTAACATAAACTGACAGTAAAATACTGTTTAGCAAACAAGACCTTTAATCTCTTCCCAATTGTCAAAATCAAGTCAAAAGCTCCTTGGATTTACCTAAAATGTAATCAGGATCCAGCAAGTCCAAAAGCAGATAACAAGCACAGGACCTTAGGGGGCTGGATGGTTTGTTTGTTTTCTGGTGTATGTTTGGGGGTTTTGATTTGGAAATCCTTTGTGCTGTTCCTCAAACTACTCCTGTTGGTCCTTGCCACTGACAGAAGTGCATTTGTGCAGTGCTTTGACTGCCCCCAGGTTCAACTGGTCTCCCCTCTGGATCCCCCCAGGGCAGGATCCCCTGGGGGCAGCTCAGCAGTGGATTCACACTTTGGGCCTGGATTTACTGCCCCAGCTGTGAGACTGGGCTCAAGCCTGGCATAAAGAGGGCTAAGTTAAGCTTTGACAGTGCCTTTGATCTCTCCATCTCTCTTCAAGACACAAATCGCTGTTTTGCAATGTCTTTTATAATCTACAGCTGTAACAAGTGCCTAGACATGAAGTGTTCTATGTCATCTGATCTATGTCTTCCAAAGCTAAATATTTATTGCATGTTTGCCTGAGAAACAGGGAATGTATTTCAGAACATCTGACAGCATTTTAAATGTGGGTTAGCTCAAAATTAGCATCCCAGAACATCCCATGTTATAGCACAAGAGAACTACATTACAGCCTTCATAAAACTGATGTTGTAAAATATATGTCAAGTTCTTTTTGCCACAAAGACACCAAAAACATAGTGCACCTTTCTAAGTTTTTCTTGCTTCTTTTTCTCTTCACCCTCACTGTCTGAATTTGAGCTCTTCTTGTGCTTCTTCTTTTTCTTCTCTTTCTGTTTCTCTTGGTGGATCTGTAAGGTGGGAAACAAGTTCCTGTTAAGATTCAACTTGCAACATTAATAATGTCCAAGCCACTAAATCCAAACTTCTATCAATGCTATTTTAGAGCTCAGTTTTCCATAGAGATGTTAATGATCTAATTATGCAGTCTAGTCATTTTCAGGCTCATTAAGGCTCCACATAATTTTGTAGTTATGCATATCTTTTCATTTCTTACAGTGCTGAGGAAAAATATGTGTATTGTGGGAGTAGGAAGCCTCCTACCTCCATCAGTGTCTTGGGCTTTGCCATGTGTTCTTCCTCCCCAGGCTGCTCTTCCAGCAAACCTGTCTCTGCATTCTACACAACACACAAGAGCAAGGATGCCCAGTTAATCAGCACATCTGAAAGGGGAAGCACAGCAAAAATCCCACAACCCCCCAAAAAACGACCCTCCCAAAAAAGCAACAGTCTAAACTTAAAATAAGGAAGATTAATGCTTTTCAGCCCTTTCCAAGTGACTCAGAAAGACAATACTTACTGCAATTTCCTTCCCAGCTTCTCCTGTGCAGTAGGAGTACTTGACAAAGGAGTGGCAGCACTTGTAACCCCACCTGCCTTCTTTCCAGTATGAGCCCCAAATGCACTGCAAGGGAACACCCACAGCAGTCAGTCCATGCTGACCCTCCTGGCAGAGGCTGCAATTCATTGCTGAGCTTAGATCCTGGTATGTAAATTATCTAAACAGTCCAGAAGGAAGCTGCAAGAAATGCTTCTGCTATTCTGCATCACCTGTACAGGTACACACCCTGCCAGGAAGGGAAAAGCACCAGGATGTGGTCAACTCATATTCAAAGGGGAAGGGAAACAGAGCAACTTCCCCTTTAGTTCAGGATTGCCAAGGCAGCTCCACAAATCCACATCACAACCATGACAATTTGCAATTCCTCCTCAGCAGAAAAGGGAGAGCCATCACATTTGAGACAGGAGAAATTTCTGTGCTGTATTCATTATATTGTACTGTATCCTGCTATACCTCAATGGGAAGGCATTTGGTTCTTCTATAATTTTAACATAACCCAGGGCTTACTGTGTGGTTGTTGATCTTCACATCCTCTTCATACTTAGAGCAAGCAATGGCTTTCTCCTGTCCTTTGATGACTGTTCCATGCCTGGAGTACTCCACATAATCCTCTGTCTGAGCCAAGAGCAGCTCAGCTGGTGGGGCATCCAGGTGCTCTTGCCCTCCATACTAAAATGCAAAGAGAAATGACATAGAATAAGGTTTAAAACCCCCCCACTTTTCATGTAGTTAAGCAAACATCTCAAAAATGGCACCTTCAGTACCTTGTGAAGAAGGCATGGAAGGGGATGGAGACAGTTTGATCTTTAAGGAATAGTGAAGACACAAATACATCATCTCCTGTGGCCACTGTGGTGTCTTTTGGTGTTTAAGTTTGTGTGGTGGTTTTTTTGGTTTTGTTTTATGCCCAGAGAATGACAACAGTGATATTCCTCACTCAAAGCAGGAAAATCTTCAGACCAATCCAAAAGGCTCTGGTACAACCAGAGCAACATTTCCTGTCCCCCTCCAAACTTGAATGCTGACAAGGTTAGAATCTAAATGGATTATTTGGATCTTTTTCAGTTGTCCAATAAACAAGTTGTTAAATATACAATAAATATTTATCTACAGGATGCACCCAAAACTTGAGTTGGAAAGAAATTCAGATTTCTTCAGTGGAGAAATTCTGACAGGTAAGGGAAGAGTTCCCAAAAATACAAAGAACTACCAGCAGATCTTCAAAGGTTTCTATACTAATTAATATCAATAATCTAACTAATGAGACAGTGTGTATAAATATAAAAATATTTTTGTAAGTCTAAGCTGCTGAGAACAGCTGATCCCCTTCCCATAGGATTAGTAATTTTATTTGTTCCCCAAGATCCAAACTCAGCAGAATTCTCATTAAATAAAACCAAATGTCTCTCACCTTCTCTAGGATGCTTTCTTTCTGCTGTGCCTTGAAATCTTCTTTTTTCACTTTGAAGGACTTATAAAGGAGCTCTAATTTTGTAGGGTCTGCTTGCAGATGAACTTCAGAGCCCTTGTCATAAGCCTCCCAAGCAAACACTGTGGACACAAGAGGTTTCACTCAGCATTTACTCTCAAACTGACAGACACACTCCAACTGCCTTCTTCAGTTCTGAAGCAATTCAAAAGATCTCAATCTAAAAAGCCTTTGCTTTTGCAAGAAAGCAGCATTTTCAGCATTTAAGCCCATTTCCATACCCAAGCCCCAGAAAGCAGAGCCCACTCACGCTGAGTCTGTGCCATGGAAATGGTGTCTCCCGTGTAGCGCACGAAGTTGTCCCCGGCGTAACCAACTCTGCAGGGAGGAACAACAGGGGCTGAGCACCCACCAGCTGGTTCCCTCTGACACACACCCACAGCACTTCAACAGCAAAGGAAAAAGTCTCTTTGTGCCCCAAGAGGGAAGAATGGAGGGAGAAGGTGAATTCAGCTTGTCCCTGATACAAAAGCCCTGCTCCCTGTGGAGCCATGGAATGTCAGAGAGGCCCCTGGAACACCTGGGTGTGTTCACAGGGAAACACCACAGACCTGCAGCTCCTCTGGGATGCCCAGCACCACCAGTCAAACCTGGGGCTCACTGCACAAGGAATGTGCACAAAGCTGGGTGATGTTCTTGCACAGTGATTCTCAGCTCCTGATCTGTGACTCTACTCCAGCCCAGCCCATGTGTTTGGCTGTCAAAGCCTGGGAACAACTTTATTGCTGTCTGTAGAGCTCAGACACTTCTGCACACCCCTGGAGGGATGCACAGTGTGCACATGAAACACAGGCTGAAGATCCAATAATGTTAACAACCCAATTCCCCACTCTTTCAGCTCCCCAAAACCACTCAGAAAAACTTACAAAGCTGTGGCAGAAACAGAATCACAGATTCAACGAAGGTCAAATTATGACTCGAGAGAGAAGTGAAAGCATCTGTATCTGAAAAACCAGCATTTACTGGCACTATTCTAGCTGGGGGCAAACAGAGGTGGAAAGAGCATTATTTGCTGTCATTTAGGCACTGTCACTCCACTCCAGGCAGTGAGCTGATCCAATTATCCTGTGCTCTGAGTGCATGTTTTACTCCCAGCCTGTCTGCCCTGTGGGGTCACAGCACAGCACAGGCCAAGTGCCTGACTGGGGTTAAAGTGAGCCAGCCCTGAGTGCAGCCAAGAGCAGCCCAGGGCAGCTTTAATTAAATTGTCTAAACAGACAATGCCAAAGCTTTCAGGCCTTTTCTATGCAGAATCCACTAATACAGGAGGAGATCTTGCTCCTAATTCAAACATTTAGTCAGGTACCACAGCCACTCCTTGCTTGCCTCCAGTCTCGAAGGGATAAAGCTTAAGATTTAGTTACTGAAATACTTTACATAAACATCATTACTGTTCACAGCCATCACTTCTGGACACAGCAGTGTTCTGGTCCTTGTACAGATCATTACACTGATTAGTGGTGCCTGAAGATTAAGGGTCAGGCACAAAAATATCACAAAAAGTACCACTTTTCGATACTAAACCAAAAGGTGCTCCTAAATAAAACAAGGTTTTTGCCTGTTTACTACAACTTCTATACATAACTGACTAGAGATTAATTAGTAAAAGGATATACAGGTAAAATAAATACAGAACCATTAATCTAATTTTGAAGAGTCTTGCTGGACACACAAGAATGACCCTGTTTGAACTTACTCGTCTGGGTTCTTGCCCGTGTTGGCATATGGGTTCTCCCTCATGGCTCTGGTTTTGGGATCATAGTAAGCAGAGTTTGGATCCAGATTCCTCAAGTACTGGAGAAAGAAACAGCATCCAAGATATTTAGTATTTATGATTTCAAATGAACTGAAATTACTCCTTTATCCCCCAGTTTAGACATTTTAAAAGTTCTATCCATTTAAAAGGATGACCTTGATCAGGTCATAATACGAACAGGAACAGAACTGAAAACAGACCTTAACCCCAAGACAAACACACACACAAAGTCACTTGGAAGAGTGTACAGTTGGTTGAAATTAACTCCTATGGATCCAAATGAACATTGGGCAGGAATTCTTTACTCACTTTGGCGATATCTTCCCGAATCCGCAGGTTCCGGACCGTGATACGTCTCTTGGAGTCAAAGTTCTGCCCTGGCATATCAATGTCATCTGCATATTTATCTTCATCCTCATCTTCACTGTTATGATCTCTTTCCTGGGGAGAGATGGGAAAGTTCTAAGTCATTCACTCTACTGAGAATCTGGTTTTAGTGGTTTCACTACAACTCTGCACTCCTGGGAGTCACCAGCCAGCAGAGTTTCCCTGGGCTTAACTGTGCTGTCAGACTAACACACACCCAGCACCCCTCAGACACACTCCTGGTAAAGGATTCCCACTTCTTCACATGCAAACAGTTACCACAACACAACTGTGATGATATTAAGAAAACAGTTATCTCGGGCAAAATTTACCACATTAAAAACTAGTTCTGTGTTTGTATCTGTGAAGGTTTGACAAGACACAGGAATGGAAACAACCCCCCTGCATGAAATCCAGCAAGCTCTGCCTGCAGGAACAGGCATGGACACACCATCCAAACCCTGCTGCCACCCTCCTTTCACTGCTCACTAACTACAGGTCCTTCCTTCTGCCCATGGGGTGATGCAGGGGGAGATCATCTTACTGTCTGTGAATTGGGCTCCTCTTCTCCCCACTGGTGTCTTGGGGAGTTCTGCAGCAAACAAAGAGCACGTCAGCAAAGACAAGAGAGTGGGAGAGGGAGGATGGCAGGGACACAAAGGGCAATAAAAGCAGAGCTCGATGCTGGATGCAAAATACAGTTTAGCACAGGCACAAAATGCAGAAAGACACAATGTTCTAGGGCAGAGCTGTAACTGTCTACTGTTCTACTGGCAGAGCTGTAACTGTCTCCGTGACACACAAATGTTGGAGGCCTTTTCACTGCACCCCCAACTCATCTCCAGTTCTTTGCAAGAACAGCAAATTCTGGAATTGTTGCTGCTGTTTAGAGCTTGCTGTGCCTTTGAACACTGATGGTTTAGACCAGAATATTTCATATCACACAAATATAACCGAGTTGCAACTCTGAAAGCTTAAAAAATAATCAAGAGGATAAGTACTGAAGGATTTAGTTAGGATTTACAGGAGTACTAAAAGCATAAACCAGAAGGCATAATTTCAGCTGGACAAACAAAGCCTGACTATTTTTTTAACCTGCTTAGCCTCTAAATTGAAAATACTTGCAGGAATAAAGATGGAAACAACTGTGAGCCCTGAACAGGGACCAGCAAACTGGCCAGCACTAAACCAGCCTCAGTCCCCTCTATCAGAGACACTTCTCAAGTTTCAAACAAACTTCTGTTCTCACAGCTTCACTTTATAAGGAATAAATGTATGGAAGCCAACAAAGTTTGCTGTGGTGTGAGAAGAGCCATGAAAAGAGAAAATCTCTGAGTTCTCTCAGAGGGCCCAAGTGCTGCAGTTGGGCTGGGTGAGGGTGAGCTCCCTGTGCCACCTGGTGCCAGCCTGCCAGGGGACAGCACAGCTGATGGAACGGAGGCACAGCTGGGGGGAGGCTCCTGCTGGGTGCTGTCCCTCTTAAAATATTGATTAAAAACCCACTTCTGACCAGCAGGTCTCTGGTTTTGATCTTTTTATAAATTTAGAATATAATCAGAAATGCCTTTTAAAATGAAATTTTATATCAAACAATATCAAAAGCATTGTCTATGATCTAAGAGGAGTTTGTGGAAGATGCAAACTCTGCAGTTCTCAGCCAGAGGGAAATACATTTGCTCAGCCTTAAAGAACCAGACACTGCAAACAATCCCAGCAGTGACTGAAGAAGCAACAAGTCGGTTTAAGATAAAGAAAATATCTTCCTATTTCAATTTCTAGGCATTCCTAAACCAATGCACAGTCACAGTCATGTTACCTCAACATCAGCCAGATTTTAACTCTCTTTAAATGCAAAAAGAGCATTTCATTATATGAAAAAACTACTACTTGAAAAACAAGTTCTTCTGACACAAAATTCCATGTAATTAATTTTATCAAGAATAACAATCACACAGAATTTTTGCCCTTTGGGGGAAAACAGCAACTCTCACTTGAAAGATACTTCAAATTCTTGAATGTGGTAAGAAAACTTTTAAATCACTGAAGGCATAAACCCAACAGCAAACCCTGCACAGAGAGCAAAAGAGTCAGAAAGCAGAAGTGATTTGTTGTGCAGTTATTCAGCCAAACCAAAACCAAACTAGGGCTTAGTTCACTTACCACCTGCTCCAGCTTCCCTGATGCCAACTCCTCCTGCAGCTTCTGGGCTTTCAGGGTGCGTTTGGCCTGTGCAGCAACAAACGTGTTTGTTCAGTGTTTGTTTAGCACAAGGCTGGATTTTAACACACTGCAAGGGTTCCTCCTCCCAGCCCTGCCAGGCCAAACACCCAACCTTTCCCCATCAATCCCAGCCCCTACATACCAGATCAACCTTGGAATACTCCTCCACAATCTTCATGTGCTCCTCTGGGTTATACCCGTTCCAACGGTCCCGTTTCCCGTCGTAGTCAAACATCAGCTGGGGCTGCACATGCTCATCTGGGGCAATGTTCATGCCTGTGTACTTGGCTCCAACTTTCCTGGGCCTCTGAAGGGAAAAGGTTAGATCAGTCCCTGAGACCAAAACATGTTACTCACTCAAATACCCTTTTAAAAACACCACCCATGGAGCTCCTCCAAAGCCAGTTAAATTCAGCCTGTGAGCCTGGGGATCGTCCATAAATGCTGCTAGTTCTGCACTTTGATGCAGCACAACTGACTCCAAACCCCACCAATTTTTAGTTTTACTTTCCACAATTAGGAAAAAAATCAGAACAGTTTCTGGGGTGGGTTCTGACACGGAACAGAAAACGGGCACAGCAGCACTTCAATTAATACAAATTAACATGAAGAGTTAAACATTTTCACTCACTATTGCAGAGCTCATTGCAAACAGAACTGATGAACAGTATTTCCCTTCATTTTTCCTACAGAACAATTTCTTTAGAAACTTCCAACCTCAATGCCCACAACCTTTTTCTAAATGGCTTTTCCAAACTCAGTGGGGGTTTGTTTTCCACAGCCAGCAGTTTTTCACATGTAACCTGACAATGAAAGCTGTGTCAGGAGCACTCCTGTGGTTTGCAAACCATGGAGCCAGGGCCAGGAGTGCACTTTACCTCCATGCAGTCCTTCTTCTTGTGTGTCAGGGCCCCACAGTTCTCACAGGCTCCCTTTCGGTACCTGGTGGCCACGGCGTTCTGGGCAGGGCACAAAGGACAGAGTTACATCAGCCTGGCAGCTCCCAGTGCCCCCAGTGACAGCCCCAGTGCCCCCAGGGACAGCCCAAGAGTGCAGAGAATCAGAATCACAGAATCAGTTGGGTTGGAAGAGACCTCTGAGATCAACAAGTCCAACCCTTGATCCAACCCCACTGTGATCACCAGCCCAGGGCACGGAGTGCCCTGGGCTGGTGATCACAGTAGGGTTGGATCAAGAAGTGGTGGGTTCTCACTCAGTGCCACATCCACAGAATCACAGAATGGATTGGGTTGGAAAAGACCTCTGAGATCATCAAGTCCAACCCTTGATCCAACCCCACTGTGCTCACCAGCCCAGGGCATTCTGTGCTGATCACAGTAGGGTTGGATCAAGACGTGGATTCTCAATCAGGGCCACATCCAGTGTCATCTTACACACCTCCAGGGATGGAGAATCTGCCCATTCCAATGCCTGAGCACTCTCTCTGCAAACAATTTCTTTCTGATATCCAACCTAACCCTCCCCTGGCAGAGCTTGAGCTGTGCCCTCTTGTTCTACTGCTGGTTGCCTGAGAGAAGAGACCAACCCCCCTGACTACACCCTCCTGTCAGGGAGTTGTAGACAGTGTTGAGGTCCCCCCTGAGCCTCCTCTTCTCCAGGCTGAACACCCCCAGCTCCCTCAGCCTCCTCACAGCACTTGTGCTCCAGTCCCTTCCCCAGCCTGACCCTCCCAAACCCCAGGCAATGCTCTCATTGCCATCAAACACCTCACTTTGCTCCTGAACAAGAACTCCCAGCTCCTGCCTCCCCCAAACCCACAGAACCATCAATTATTTCCCTGTGAAATCAAAGCAGGTCTTTCTTTTCTGGCAAGGCCCTTTTCCCCACCTCTTGCACTCCTCGTTTGTACCAGTCCCCAGAGGAGTTGTACTGTTTCTGCTTCTCTGGCTGAGGCCTCTGGTGCTTCAGGGTGGGCCTTTTGGAAGGGTCTATGTACCAGGGCACCGAGGAGATGTACTGGGGAATGTGGGGATTGATGTCCCTGCAAGAGGCAGAGGGCAATAAACACATGGCAAGGGGAAAAACCTCCCAGCAAGTCAGCCTGACAAACAACTCTCCCATTACAGTTCAGAGCTTCAGAAGAATTAAAGCCCAGTGCTTTAGGAATGGTAATAAAATAATGAAGTTGGCACAATGGATTAAATGTGATAAACACAGAGATTTCACCGAGATTTTGTTGCCCCTTAATTGACCCAAACTCCTGACTCCAAATCAAATTACTCTGTGTAATGTTACTGAGCACAAAAAGAGCAGCATTTCTCTTCCCAGAAGCAACAAACCCTCTGAAAGCAAGAGAGGAGAGGGGAAGCAAGAGAGGAGAGGGGGAGTGGCTCAGGGACACAGGGGGGCCTCCCTGCACTGGCCTTTGAAATACCCCTTGTAAAGCAGCTGCATAAATGGGGCTTTTTAGCAGAACTGTCAGGAGCTCCCAGGAGATAAACCACTCCACCTGCATTGTTTTTTGTGAAAATATGTTTTTTGAGGATGACTGGAATGTTAAGAGAAAATGTACCAGGTTCAACTGTTTATTTCTGCAATAACTTGTGTATAAATCCTGTGTCTCCCTCCTGGGAGTTCTGTGACCACCCCAGGAAAAAAGACACTCTGAGCAGCAGTTTAGGAAACCCACAGCTGTGACCAAACTCACTTTCCTTCTTCATCCACCTCGGCGGGTGCATTGCCCAGCTTCCTCTGCTCCTCCAACTCCTTCTTCTTCCTCCAGTCTTCCCTCGTCATCTTCTTGGGCTCCTCCAGGCTCACGTCGCTGGTGCCCCCCGCGGGGGCGGCGCTGGCCACGGCCCCCGATGCCATCGCGACTCCTGTGTCGGGACAGACGGGGGGACAAATGCGGGGATGAGGGGCCAGCGGGTCACGGTGCGGGACGAGGGGCTGCCCCGAGCCCGGCCTCGGATCCCGATCCGTGCCCCTGATCCCGGCCCTGCATCCCTGACCCCAGTCCTGTATCCTGTCCGCAATCCCGACTCCTGTCCCGATTCCTGTGCCTTATCCCGATCCTCTATCCCTGTCCCCGATCCCTGTCTCCGGCTCTCTATCCCGCTCCCCGTCCCCGTATCCCAGCCTTCTATCCCGGCCCTCTATCCCGATCCCTGATCCTGGCCCTCTATCCCGATCTCTGTCGCCGAACCTCTATCCCGACCCCTGATCCCGGCCCTCTATCCCGACCCCACTCCCCGTTCCGTGTTTACCTGCCGGGCTGCGCCGCCGCCCCACAATGCCCCGCGGCCGCTCCGTCTCCTCTCACTTCCGGGGCGGGGCCTCCTCCCGTGCCGGCCCCGCCCCCGCGCTCCGGGACAGCCAATCGGCTGCTGCGCGTGAGTCGAACCGGCCAACGGGCGGCGCGCGGCAGGTTTAAAAGGGACGCGGTTGGGGCGCGGGTGCTCGGAGGGGCTGGGGCGGCGTGGGGCGGTACTGACCGTGACCCTGCTCCTGGTACCGAGCGCGGCACTGACCCCCGTAACCCACCCCGATACTGACCCCGCGGCTGCGCCCGAGGTGAGCGAGGGGAAGGCAGGAGAAGGGAGTGGAGCTGGAGTAGCAGGAGTGGCTGGGGGGGCTCAGCCTGGAGAAAAGGAGGCTCAGGGAGGACCTTCTCTTTCTCCACAACCCCCTGACTTGCCGGCCTGGTTGGTTCTGTGACTGGAGCTTTCCTGCAGGCCAGTGGGAGCAGGAGCTGCCCATGCCCAGGGGGTGCCCGGACCTGTCTCAGACCAGGAGCGAAGGGTTTTATCGCGTGTCCCCTGAAGGGTTATTTTCGGGTGAAAAGATGTCCCTGCTAGTAAAACAACTATCTGTTCCTACAAGTCAGGCCAAGGACTGGGCTGCTAATCTGGGAGAACTGTTTTTGCTGTGAGGAAGCACTTAAACACTACAAAGAAGGGCCAAAGCAAGCCCGAGGGCTCTTTGTGTAGGCCGCTGGTGAGGCCTTGCTGCTCTCCCGGACTTCCCAAGCGCCTGTGGGACTGTGAGCAATGCAGCAATTGTGCCCTCAGCGTGAGGGGCTGTAGCTAAACTGCTGTGAAATGGGTTTGTTCCCCCTCTCTGGGGACCACCAAGGGACAGCTCTGTCGTTTTTTATGTGGCTTGTTTACAAATTGTGCTGTGGTGGAGGAAAGGACAAGGATGACTCGGTTTTGCTGTGTGGCCTTTGCAGGGTGTCTCATCAGCCTGAGGATGATCTTCGTGGATCAGGAGAATGGGGACGTGGTTGCTCCCAAGAGCCAGCCAAGGCTCCCTTCAGGATCCTGTGGGTATTTGCTGCCCTGGGGCAGCAAGGGGGCATAAATCATCTTTTATTAGTCACTGCTTTCAGTATTTGTCTATTCATGTATCTCCTTACCTGACCAGTTCTAAGCTCACCAACTTTCATAAAATGAAGACAACTCTGTGCTTTTGTCATAGATGTGGCTTCTGCTCATGAGTTATAGATGGTGAGCAGAGGTTTTTATGACAATTAGTTTTCCTGCATGTGTACACACTGAAGCTCTAGGGCTGATGTGGTGCCAAAGTTTGCTTTTTTTCTTTCCCCCACTCCAGCAAAGGCCTTATCTGAAAGAACAAAATTTAACACTCCCCTTCCTAAGAAAATCACTGCAACCCCAGCCATGAGTGGCTCTGTCAGGAGGGCTCTTGGGAATGTGAACAGAAGTGAAGGAGTCCTGAACAAGAGGACTAAGATAAGTCAGCCTTGCCCTGTGAACAAAGTGAGTACAACAACTTTTAGTGCAGGAGGGTGGGGTGGAGGGGGGAGTGTGTCTGAGTTTGTCCTACTCACATGTTGAGTATTAAGGGTTTAATATGAGCTCAGATGTCCTAGTGCAGTCACTTGTTGCCACTGCCTGTAGTCCTGCCCTGTATAAACTGAGCTGCCACCTGTGCCCCTCTCCAGCTGCTCTGTGTGGAAGGCATGAGAGCTGAGGGCTGTGCTGGGGGTGCTGGTCAGAAGGGCTGAATGGCACAGGACACCCACCACAGACATGGCACAGCAGCTCAGATAATGTGACTTTCTCTTTTTAAGGCTAATGAGAAGGCTGGATTGGAAAGCTGCACTTCAGTGGCTGAAGAAGATTGTCCTGAAATAGAAAATATGTTTCCTTTTGATCCTCAAGGTAAGAACTATGGGTGTAAATATTAGAAATAACAATAAGGCTTTTACAACTGTGGGCCACAGGAGCTTGGACAAAGTCTTGCAACGTTGTCAACAGTGCCAGCAAAGTCAGCACTGCATTTCTCCTGAGTCCTTTGTGAAACATAAAGGTGTTTGCTGCTTCCAAAATCCCACCTCGTTCTTGTTTAGGTATTTCTGACTGTGGTAGCTGTGCCCCAGGGGTGTGAGACTGAGGCCATTGTTGTGCTTCTCAGGGTGTGTGCCAAGGTGGTGATTGGTAACTGAAGAGATTCCCTGGGCTGGAGGATTCAGTAGTTGAAGATGGAACTTGTAAAGCTGTTCTTAGGCCAGCCCATTGCAGGTGTTCTACCTCAGTCCTTCCAAGTGTGTCCTTACAGTTGTTTTCATGTGGATGTGTGTGCAAAGCTGTGCCCAGGCCCTCAGTGTTGGTGAGGTGTGTGCTGTGCTTGCTGCAGCCACTGGAAGTTACAGAGTGTAGCCTTTTGGTAAGGGTTGGTGGTGGGACTGCATGGACTGCTCAGGTGTAACTGCAGATAAACCCCCCAAAGAGGGGACTGTTGTGTTGTTTGTGGTTGGTTCCCATTTGATTTAATGCAGGAGAGTTTGCAGTTTCCCAGGGTGCTGCACACTTACAGCCTGTCTTTCTCAAACAGACTTTGAGAGCTTTGACCTTCCTGAGGAGTACAAACTCAGCAATCTCAACCTGTGTGGTGTTCCCCTCATGATATTTGACAGGACATATGAGAGATGTGTGAACATGGTGCCATCACCTGTGAAGTTTGAACAGTGTGCAGGGGAATCCAGTAAGTGCACAATGAGCATGACTTCAGTACACACCCTGCTCCTCAGTGGTTTGGGAGGGAACTGCAGCAGGGAATTGCTGTTGCTGTCTAATCTGCCAGGGCAGTGCCCTGGTGTCAAACAGCTCCTGGTGCAGTCAGGCTGGGTGGGACTGGTCAGCCCTGCTGGAACAGGTGGTGGTCTCAGTGCTGGTGGTGAGTTATGGCTTAGCCCAGCTGGCACTGAGCACCACACAGTGCTGACCTGCCCCTCTGCTTGGCATGGGCAAGAAGTAGAAGAGAAAATGTGAAAAAACTCCTGGGCTTGAGAGAAAAGCAGTTTAATGACTAAAGCAAAAGTTCTGCATTCAAGCAAAGCAAACCATTAATAATTCACTGCTTCCCATGGGCAGGCAGGGACAGCAGGGCTCCCTCACAGGTAATGGTGGCTTGGGAAGACAAATGCTGTAACTCCAGATGTCCCTCCTTCCTTCTTCCCCAGCTTTATGTACTGGACAAGGTGCCATGGCCTGGGTGTCCCTTGGGTCAGAGGGGCCAGCAGTGCCCCCCGGTGCCCCCCCCCAGTGCCCCCTCCCAGCCCCCTTGCTGGTGGGCTGAGGAGCAGAAAAGGCCTTGGCTCTGTGGGAGCACTGCTCAGCAAGAACTAAAACAGCCCTGAGTTATCACCACTGTTTCCAGCACAAATCCAAACCAGCCCACAAGAGCTACTGGGAAGAAAACAAACTCTGCCTCAGTGGAAAGCAGCACACTGAGCAATCTTTTGTGGTGCTCTGCAAACTGATCAGTTAGGTGGGATTGGTTTATACCATAAAACAGTATTTCCCTTAGTCATTCAGGGGGTTTATTTTGAGCCACTATGAGCTAACCTGTGTTGGTGTTTATTCTGAGTTTGAGAAACTGATTTGATTTCTTTCTGACTCCCAGCCCTGCTGCAAGAATCTGCTGACTTCCTGGCTACCCTGGACGAGCTCACGGTCGACATGCCCCCTCCACTCTATGACTCTGAATGTGTGTTCTGAAGCTTCTCTTGAGTTCCAATTTTGTGTAGTTCTGTATTTTAATAAAGTTTAATATAACCTGCCCAATATTGGACTTGTCCATTCTCAGTAGGCAGTAAAACAGAGCTGTGAGGTGGTGTCTGGCCAGCAGTTTAAGCAGAGCCTGGATAAGCTTGCAAGCAAGACTACAATACATACATTGTTGTGAACCATGTCCAGGAGCTGGGCCCTGCTGGTTAGATTATGGGTTTGTGGTAGGTTGAGGTTCTTCTGACCTCACTGTTTGCATCACTTCATCCCTTAAAAACATGCAAGGGTTTCAGCCCAGTGTAAATCAAGCACTAGAGCTGGTCTTGCACCATTTTCCCTTTGGACTTTTGCTCTTCACACACAGTGCTTGTCCAAGGTGCTGTATGCTGGGGTTTATGCAGCTGTGATCTACTTTGAATTGTCACAGCATTGTGTGGCTCCAGTGGCTGGGAGCTGTTGTGAAACTTCAAAGAATTCAGAGGAATATCAACCTAAACAGGTAAAAGATGGAGTTGAGCAAATCCTTTATAGAGATTCCAGGTTTTGGTTGATCCTTAACTGCATTTTAATTCTTTTTGATTCTTAAATAACTTGTCTGTCTCTACTGAGATAAAAGTTTGGATACAGTCTGCCAGCCACAGGAGTTACACAATAGTTGCTATAAAAGACAGTGACAAAATGCAGCTTTGACTTTGTCTTTTTCAGTTCTGACAAGCTGGGAGGAAACAGTCCAAGCTGACTTGTACAGAAAGATGCCTGTAACTGGTCACACAGTGCCCTCCTGTGGCCTCTTGTTGGGCAGCCACATGGGTGAAAAAACTGGGTGTGTGAGGTCCCAGAGCACAGAGGGGTGAGTGAGGCACAGGGTGGATGATGTGACCCTAAATGAACATAAATGTGGGTTGTAACTGTGTGTGTTGAGACCAAAGCATGGTGCTTCTGTTAATCTTCTCTTAACAGCCATCTGGGATACTGGATCTTAGTGGCCTTGAGCAGGAATCCCTGGCAGTGTTCCCATTGCCTGGGTGTTTTTCCCAGCTGCAGTGAGTGTGTGCACCTCAGGAGAGGCAGAGATGGGCTGTGCCACAGGGCAGGGTGGGCAGAGCACCTGGGGATGGGAACTCAAGTCATGCTGTTCTTTCCTCCCTGGAAAACTCCTGGCTGTCCATGGGGACACAGCCCAGTGTGAGCCTGGCCCTGCAGCAGGGGCTGTCCCAAGTGCAGGGCCCTGAGAGCCCCAACCCTGCAAACACAGCTCTCCCAGCTGAGGGGGAGTAACACGGCCAAGGTCCCTCCTGGAGCAGCCTGGGCAGGTGTGAGCACCCCTGGGCCCTGCAGGTGCCTCTGGGCTCTGAGGGGCAGTGACACCGGGGTGGCTCCACGTGCTGGAGAACCATCAGTGTGACAGGGACAGGCTGCAGTGTGGCCAGGTCCCAGCAGGCACAGACACCCTGTGCTGGGATGTCCCACTCAGGGATAGATATCGGCTTTTAGTGGAACTCATGCCTAGAAGTGACTTTTCTTTGGCTGTTGTTCCAGTGCAGGTTCTGCAAAGTCTCTACAACTCAGATTTGGAAGGAGAACAAAACCCAAACAAAACCAGCTTGAATCTGCTCTTGTTTGGCCTCAGTTTTCTGTAAACTGGGTGACCAAAGCCATTGCAGCTTCAGCAATCAAGAAGCTAACATCAGGTTTCACTAACATCATGTTTCACTAACCTGCCATCTTGTTCCTTAATCAAATACAAGGTGCTGCTGGATTTAATAGTTCAGAGGGCTTTGCATTTCATTCAGCATCACAGCAACCTCCTTTTAAATGTATGATTAGCCACAACTGGGGGTCTGGACTTGCAGCTTGTGGAAACTCCAGGCAGGAGAAATAAGTTGTGATTCTCTCTGCTGGGTTTTGTTTGTTTTCAGGAAATGTATTGAGGTCTGTTCATCTAAACATACACAGCAGCAAACAGCTCTCTGCTCTGAACATCTTCTCAGCCTGGAAGCTTTGTCCATCCTGTTTTCTTCCTGAGGCTGTTTAGGTGTTCCCTAATCACGTTCCTTCTTAATAACACACAGCCTTGGAGAGCTGCTTCCAGTGGCTGTGTGAGCCTTTGCTGGGAGTAGAGCCTATTATGCTTCATCTCCTGGATTTTGTGAAGCAGCTTATAAATTCTCTTAAGGTACTTTAAATTGTCAGTTAAAGACTCCCATTATTACGAAACCAAGACTTGTAGTTCCAAAGCTGGCTTACAAACCTTGCTCTGTCAAATGTCACTTTGTAAATGCGTTGTCCCCTGGGTTCAGGAGTGTGCTGACCTACCAAAGCACATATGAGAGAAAAAAATCAAAATGAAAATGGCAACATTCCTGTGCAAAATTGATTCTAAGAGCACAGCACTTTTCTAAGAATAATTATTCCACTGGAGGATATTCAAAACTTGCATGTTGCAACCAGGTACTGGATTTTGCTTTTTGCCTTCAACCCAGACTTGCCCCAGCCTTTTTTTTTTCAGATAAGAAGTTCTCAACAGCTTCTGTCAGTGTTTACAAATGTTTCTCTGAAGTGTTTGCTTCTTCTGTGCCTGTCTTCCCATGCCTTATTCTGAGTGTCTTTTGAAACTAGCAAGGATCTGGAAATGCTTTGCATTGAAATCTCATTGCCTTGAGGAAGTTCATGTTCTGCTCCAGCTGTGTCCAGGTCCCCCCACCTGGTGTGTGTGACCATGCTCTGACCCAAGTCTTTTGCTGCTTACAGAAGATTATTATCAGAAAAAGCAGAGGGGCAAGGGCCTTTCCTAGTGCTGGAACTCAGCCAGTTCTGCCTGTCCTTCTCCAGATTTTTTTTCTTCAGTTGGAACTTGCATCCTAGTTTTCTGATCAATACAGGGAGTGACACATGATTTGTCCTCCTGGTAGCTTCTACAATATGCTTGAAACAGGCCAATGTTAGGAACTTGATGCACTTACCTGTGGAACAGCCAATTCTTGGAGTATTTTGCCCTATTTAGGAACCTGCAAAAGTTGGTGGGAATTTGTTACCAATGTCTCTGTGCTTGTGTGACTGTCCAGGCTGAAGGGCTGAGTGTTTTTTTCTGGTACTGCCACCAGGAATACAACATTGTGCTGTGATGGGCAACGCTGTCAGACACCAAAAGTAAGAGTTTCAAAGCTGCCTGTGTGACTTCAGTACCCAGGTTCTATTTTTAGGTGCAACTTGTGTGTCTGGAGGCCTCCTTTGTACCTGTCCCCAAAAGGCAGAGCCTCAGAACTGCCCCAGAGCTGCTGAGCTGTGGTGGCACAGGTGGCTCGTGGCTCTTGTGTCTGCTCAGATGGATTCTCTGATAAGCACCTGTTTCTGGGCAGCAGCTCAGCCTCCTCTGCTGTTCCTGGGCCTCCTTGCTGTGTGAGAGCTCATGTGGCAGCTGAGGAGGAGCTGTTTGGTTTCTATTTCCAATAGCAGGTACTCAGATGAGTGCTGAGAGTCCAGGGTTCACGTTTCATGGTGCTCAGCTCTGCTCTGGAGGTCTCTGTCCAGCAGCTCAGAGCAGAACTGAGCAGGAGGCTTTGCTGTGCCTGGGCAGGAGGGCATGAGCTGGTGGCTTGGTGGTTATGCTGCTGCTCCAGGGAGGAGGAAAACTGGTTAAAGATACTCCTCTGGATGGATAAACCCTTCCCTCCTTTGGGCTGTGTTTGGAGAAGAAGGGTCCCTTTTTCTCTGTGCTCCTGCCCTGCTGACACTGCTCTCAGGCTCATTCCCTCTGGTTCTGTGGCTGGGTCTGCAGTATGAGAGGCTGCTCTTTGCTGTCCCTCCTGCTCAGAGCTGACTCACTTCCTGCCTCTGCAACCTTCCTGTCTTCTGCCTGCAGAGAAGCCATCTCTGGAGCTTGTGGCAGAATTGTACTGTGCTGCCTGCTCCTACTTTGCAGCCTTTCTTCTCACTCGAGCTGGCTGGCAGGGCAGCAGTGGCTTCTCTTTACCCAGAGAAACGCTGCACTCATCTAAGGGAACACCACCTGTCACAAGGGCAGGGTGCAGGCAAGCCCAGGGTATATCGCAGGCAGCCCAGGGATGGGGCCAGGATGGAGCTGTGACAGCCCAGGGATGGGGGCCAGGATGGAGCTGTGGCAGCCCAGGGATGGGGGCCAGGATGGAGCTGTGGCAGCCCAGGGATGGGGGCCAGGATGGAGCTGTGGCAGCCCAGGGATGGGGGCCAGGATGGAGCTGTGGCAGCAGAACAACTCTGACAGGGTTCTAAGGCACCAGGACAGATAATGTGGCTGTTGAGGGGCACACTGAGCAGGGCTGTGGGGGCTGGGGGCTGTTCTGAAACAGCCCAGCCCTCTGTGCAACTGTGGAGCAAAATTCTTCCTTTAGGGTAAGAAACATGTCCATGCGCTCACGCACACAGACACACTCTGGGAAGAAGGTTAATGCCTCTGTCTGAATCTCTGCAGGCATTTCCTCCTGGGAACATTTCCCAGTTTAGCAAAACATGTCATGGAGGGTGGCTGCAGCTCTCCTGCCTGGACACGTTCCTCTCTCTCTTGTGAGCCCCGTTCAGGAGCAGAGCTCTGGCCTCTCTTCTGGAGGCTGCACAGGTCACCAGGAGTGCACAGAAGAGCTATTTCTGCCAGCCCTCTGCACTCTGCTACCCAAGCATGCCTGACAGCTCCTCGCTGCTTGCACAGGAGGTGGGAGCACTGTGTGCTAATTTATATGCCCATCACAGTGGGCTGTGAAATGGCTAATCAAACCCTACCTGGCTTGTGATATGGCCATGGCCTTTGTAAATGTGCCATGTGGTCTATGAATGGTGCATGATTTATAAAGTGTTTCCTTCTCTGCCAGCCTAATCTCTTTTCAATCAGCTGTATTGGATATTGAAGCAATGAGACAGAAATCAGAGGGAGAGCTCATAAAATTTGTAAGTCAATTCAGCCTAAAGAAACCAGACAACTAGATGCACAAAAGAGAAGAATAATATAGATCTTTGTATAAGGTTCTGTGTCATAGAAAAAGACCCAGAGAACTCAGCTCTCAGGGTAAACCAAGTAAAAGTTTGCTTTTATAGTACTGAGGGAGAAATCCCAGTTTCTTCAAAGTAATGTGGATTTCACTGTAGTTTCCAGGGGGACTGAGTTCCAGCTCCTCTTGGAATTCATAACTCACGGTATTATCTCACTGTCTGTTACAAAGAAATACTTTAGACAGGGATGAAAGATTTATGAAATCATGCACGAAATGACTGGGTGTCTACTCTGCTTTCTGAAGGCTGTATTGTTTTGAAAGGTATTTTATGTACAGGACCTGATCTGTCTCTGATGCCTGCACGTTTTATTATACTGCTGCAAAGATTTTAACTAGCTTGGGAGAGCTCTTCCTTCTGGGAGGATCGTCTTTCCCAGTGAAAGGAGGAAGTCAGCCCCTTCTGTTTGACACAGAATCCAGGGAATGGCAGCAAACAGAGCAGAGAAGCTGCAGCTACCTGGTGTTGATACCTGGGCTGTGATTTAGTGCCCTCAGAAAGCACTGCATGACCACTCTGTGTTTCTGGTAGTGCTGCTCTCAGGGCTGTAGTGTCATCTTGCTTGGCCTAATATAATATTGCCTGAAGAAATTCCAGACACTGAATTAGGGGAAGATCTAGACTTCCTGTCAAAGAAGAAACTCAGTTAGTCAAAACTTTGCAGATGAGATGCTAAGCTGATAATAACCTGCCTGCTGTCAGGAGCAGTGCAGGGTATTGCCCCCTCCCTCCCCAGTCACTGTGGACAAGCTTCCTTCTCCCTGCCCTGCCCTTGATCATTGCATTTGTTTCACAAAGCAAAGGGAAGGACCTGTCCTGCCATCTCTCCTTTCCAAAGGCCTGTGTAAATGATTCAGCTTTACTGAACACTCTCCTGCTTTTTCTTGGGAAATGTGCCAAGGATTGAGGGATGTTCTTCCCTCCCCAAAGCACTCAGGTTCCGTTCAGCTCCTCTGCTTTGGGTTACCCAGCTGTGACATGTGCACATAATGACACCTGCCTTCTGGGACCCAGGAGACTCCAATAATCTTTACTTAAGGAGCCAGCCAAGATGTACTGCTCAGCAGGGAATAGATCCATTTAGTTCAGTGTCTTTTACGGAGAGGTTTTAAATCCGAGGCCAGGGCAAGGCTGCTTTTTGAGCACTGCAAACACAGCTGAGTCCCAGCCTGACACATCCCTGCTCCTCTCTTCCCATGCAATGACTCACACAGATTCACTTAAGCCTCCTTATTGATAAGTCCTACTGGGGCCTTGGCTTCTCTGTGCCCAAACGTGATTCAGGGCATCATCTGAGAGCTCAGACATGGTATTTTATTAGCCTACACCAGGTCTCTCCACTGCTGAGAAGCAAAATCCAAGTTCCACATGCTTTTGAAACTTTGGGATCATTTTCCATCTGGATCTGGGCTCAGTGTCAGTGGATCTGCTTTCCAGTGTTAATTACTGTTGTTCTGAATTTTGATGTGGGCATTCAAATGGTGAGTGGTTTTGTGTCAGAAAGCTCCTCTCTAGTGAAATGTCTCTTGTGCCTTAGCCTGGCTGGAGAGCTGCAAGCTGGAGCTGGGGGTGAAACAGAGGATGGTCCATACTTTTGCCCTGAGTATGGACAACCTGAGCCTCCACTCAAAGGAATGTGGTTGTTAGCAATAAACCTTTTCCAAATTTTTCTCTTCTCCAGGGTAGTTGGTCCATCCATGTGCTTGCTTTCTTGGTAACTCCTAGGGTGAGTGCAGCAGAAAACATCAGAGCTCTCATGGAAAGCACTTGCCATGTTTTATGCTCTGGGAGTGTAAAGCAGATTAATCCCTGGCTGCTTGCAGGCATGCAATACCTGGGCAAACGTTCCTAGTTGCTTCCAGACTCATGGGTGGAGTTCATGTCTTCATCTTCAGAAGCTGCATGTGAGGGAGAACATGCTGGGCTCCCTAGAAAAGCCCCCTGGCCTGACTGAGGTGGAGGCAGCCAGTGCAGTGGGTGTGATTCCCTGGGCGTGGATCCTGGCACAGCACCCTCTGCACTGGAAAGTGCTGGGGGTTCAGGCTGCTGGTGGATATTTGCTCTTCCAGGGCTGAGTCCTGTCAGCCTGACTGACTGTGAACTGGGTTTGGGAACATCTGTCTCATGCCTGGTAAACAGGAGTCCACACTGAACACAGCAAGGCTTGCCAGCTTTGCTGGAGCAGCTGTGGGATGTGTGGGCACCAGAGCTTGGAGCAATCCCTCACTCCCAGGAAGGAGCTGCCTCAAGGCCATGGTGAGCACATGGGATGGAGGAGGCAAGCCGTGCTGCTGCTTTGGCTGTTATTTGTTTGGGGATAAATAAAGGCATTTAATTAGCCAGGCATGTAATTCTACACCTTTTTAATAAGCTGAATGCACGCTCTGAGCATCCTGATGCGGGTGTGGAGCAGCAGATTTGTTTGTGCCTGTATTAATCAGTCACAGTGTTTTGGATACAGAGGTGTCAGACTGCGAGTCTAATCTCCTCTCCATTAGGGTCTCGCTTCTGATTTAGACTTTAAAACTGTATTCAAATGAGGTTTTGACCGAAACTGAATCAGTATGTACTTGAAAGCTGAAGAGCTTATCAGGCATCTGATAATGCTTTCAGGATTTCCCCAGCTCAGAGCGCACAGGCAGAAGGGGGAGCGCCCGACCAGCCCTTCCTCCTGCCAGCACTGGGGGCTCTGCCCTGAGCCCTCCCCTCTCTCTGGGCATGGGCTCAGCCTGGCACCCAAAGGTCCCAGGTGGGTTCTGAGCAGGCACAGGGAGCCCTTGGTGCAGCTGCCCTGGCTGGGTCAGCAGCAGAGCCCTCGGTGCTCCCCACTGAGCTCACCCTCCCTTATCAGCCCGGCGATCCGGAGGGGCTTTCCAGACCTGCCCCTTGTGAGCTGAGAGGGGGAATGAACCACATGCAAATGACTCTGATCCCCTCCCTTTATAAAGTCAAACTGGTTTTGAGACGCAATCAGATCCTCCCAGTGTGGGTGTCCGAGGTGGTTCCCTTGGCCTGCCCTGGGTGTCTGTCTGTCTGTCCGTCCATCCATCGCAGGGATCAAAGCCCAGGGGTGTAAAATAGAAAATGAGAAGTGCAAACCTGTGGTGATTGAAGAGGAGGAAGGAAAACGAAAAAGCTGAAGAATGGGAAAAAGATAAAATAAAATGATTTTTGGGGCTTCCACTGTGAGTAAGAGCTGCAAACCTGTACGCTGATTTATTCTGCTTCTCTTCTGCCTGAGAGCCACCAGCTTTGGGTGTGTGACAGGTAAACTGGGCACTAAAGATTGACTCAAAGGGCCAAATTCTGCCTCCATTCCTCCCATTTTGAACCAGAGTAATTCTGTCAGATTGGGTGGATTTACGTTCTGTAAACAGCAACAGAATCAAGATGGTGTTTGAAGCAATTTTGAGTGATATTTATGGTAAAGAGATGAGAAATGCAGAACTCCTTTTCAATGTGGTTGTGTCAGTGAAGCTGCACATTTTCTACTGCTTCTCTTCACCAGGCAGGAATTTTCCTCCTGTCCTTCCAGTGCTGTTGTGACCATTCCAAATCCAATGGAATTCAGAAAGAAGGGGTAGTGGGAGTGTTAAATGCATTAATGTTTTCCTTGCATTATGATTTATGTTTGTTCATTTTTTCTTTAACTTTGTGTCTTAACCCACTTAATAACTATTTAAACAGGGAGAGGATGTGAGTTAATTGATGTCTGTATTTTTCTCTTTCCATCCAGTGTCACAGATTTTGGAAGTCCCCTGTTTGATTGCCTGTTTGGCTGTACCTGCTTTTCTTTCGCATCAATCCTTTGCTTTTTTGAGGGTGATTTATCTATTTTTTTTTCTTCTGTGTGCTCCAAGCTTATCTAAGCATCCAAAAATTTGGTTTACAGCACGAAAAAAGGCATGGAGGAACCTCCACTCTCTCCTCTGGTGGAATTTCCAACAAAAATTCCCCGTTGGGTTAGAAAGGTGCAGAGGAGGGATCAGATACCCTGTTAATACAGCTGTTACTGCAGTCATGTCAAGGTACAAAATACATGTTTTAGCTGTCTGCATTTTTCTACACTGTTTCATCCTGTCCTCTGAAAATACATTGTAAAACAAAAAGATGGAGCCCATAAAAGTTTGTGGCTTTCAATACATAAAAGTTGCTGAAATTGCCTGCAGGGCTGTGACCTGCTATGGCTGAGTATAAATGAGACTGTGTTGTTACTGTACTGTAAATATGTGCTGTAGGGATTACTAAAAATAATACTTAGTATTAGAGGGCTTTATTATTATTGCTGAGGGCCAGAACTTTTTAGAAATGTGAAATAACTTTTCATTATTTCGATATTAGTGTTTAAACTACTGCAATGTATATAGATGGCTGATGGTGTAAATGCTGCTTTTCTTCATGATTTATGCCTGGTATGTAGTTTGGCATGTATTCTTTCTTCAATTTAGTGAAGAAATGCAGAAATAATCAGTAAGTTTTAGGTCGAAAAATGAAATGGAATATGCAATCATTTTCATCTTTCATGAAGGAAAATGGTTGGTTGCACAAAGTACTGTGTTGGAAAATGTGATTAAAATGGAGACAAGAGAACTGAACCTCAGGATAAGCAGAGAAAATGGAATGTTTGTTATTCGTGACATAGACATTGGCACCAGAAATGGAACTATGGCTTGAAATTAAAAATGCAGCCAGGAAATAACTGGGAGTTTCAGAGAGCATTTTGGGGACAGATGCACTTGCTTGTGACAAAATATGTGCTTGGGCTGATCTCATTCATCATCAGATGGGATTTTTTTTCATATACAAATCAGCCATTCCAGATTTGGGTTTTTTCCTGGTGTGGGGCCAGTGGAAGTGTCTGTGGATTTGCAGGGCTGAAGGCATTGTGGACCTGAAGCTTTTGTCATCCTGGGGGCTCAGGAGAAGGAATATCTGCAGGCACTTGGCATTGCCAATGGTCCCCACTGGTGTGGTGGGCACCTGGGATGGATCCTGGAGCAGGGGGTGGTTGGCACACGGGATGGGAGCTGAGTGGCAGTGGCAGGGCTCAACTCAGGAGCAAAGCTTATTAGGTATGACTTTTCTTTAAGCCTGTGCTGAAACTTTGGCCCAGAAGGATTAATGGGGGGGGGTGTGAGAGCCCTCTGCCTGCAAACCTGGGTGTTGGCTCTACTGAGAGAGGTTCAAATACCTGGGGATGAGATATGGGCAGTGTTGGTACCTGGGCAACAGAGCCAAGACTCTCTGGCGGGTCCCTGTTCGGTGGCAGCTGGGAGTGATGGAGGGAGAGCTGGGTGGTGGAGGAAGGGGGGGACTGGGTTTGGGGGGAGGTGACCTGGGGACAGGGCTGGCTCCCAAAGCCCAGCACACCCTGCAGCTCCTGTAGGAACTGCAGTTATTGTGGAGAGCAAGGGACAGGCCAGGGAGAGCCACCAGCCCCTCTGGGGACGTGGGGACACTCCCATGTGAGGATGTTCATGGAATGTGGGAGAGGGAAGTAAAGGAATGGACTGGAAAGGTCGAGTAAGGGTTTTAAAAGTGGTCGGTCTGGGATTTGAAGGTTGCACTCTGGGCTCCCCAGGCTGAGCAGAGGTTCCTCTCTGGCCAGTGCCCAGGCAGGGCTGGGAGGCTGGGCTGGCAGTGCTGGCACAGGGCATGGGCCATGGTGTGCCCACCCTCTGGCTGCAGAGCCCACAGCCTACACCTCAGACCCTCAGCCTGCTCTGACCTGAGAGCTCCTGCTGGCTTTGACAGCTTGGCTGCCTCTGGTCTCACTCTGGTCCTTTCTGGCTGGGAGTTTTCCTCTTTTTTTTTTTTTTTTTAAATCTCCACATCTCCAGAATAACTTCATCTTCCGTTTGGCCTCTTGTTTGAACTACCCAGGTGTCAGTGGAGCTGTGAGGTTGGGTTTGTATCACGAGCTGTGGGGAAAGTGTATTTAACTAAACAAGGGTGAAGAAGATGCTTTATGCTCCTAATGAATTGTGACCACAGTCATATTTTATTTCAAGTTCTCCAACGGTGTTAATTAATTACCACCCATGATGAGCTCATTTGGATAGTATTATCTGGATTTCATGGGAAGCTGCAGTACATCACTGGCTGGTTAAAAAGCACTAAAATTTCACCCTTTGGTTATATGTGCAGACAAATGTAGATGTTGTATTAAAAAGGAAGTTTGAAATAGCAACATAGAGAATAAAGTAGGGGATGATAAGGAAAATGCAGAGAATTTACACATTGCATTAAACTGATGGCTTTAGGATCTTTTCCTGTTAAAACAGATTTAATTCAAAAGGAAACTTCTGGAAGAGTAGTCTTCAGGCAGCTAACATCACCTAATCACTCTGCAAAGCTTTGCCTTTCAGTGTAGCAGTAAAACTTTATATGGTGATTGTCTATTAAGTTTCTGTCTTGTAGGAATAATTAATTCTGGTGCAATAAGATCTCCAGGCCATGAGGTGCTGAGGGACCTTGCTGAAATAGGAAAAAATGAATGTTTTTTCAAGAAGTAGATTTATGGCCTCTTGGAAAGACCTCCCCACTGCTCCTGCAAAGGCAGAACAATATCATTTTATGGGCTGTCTGCTTGTTTGCAAGTGCACCAATTTAATCCTTGAGTAAATGAGTTCTCAGAGGGAGAGAATTAGTCCTGGAATGAGACTGAAAGGATGAAGAATGTCACATGTGAAGTTGATAAAGGGTCAGAGCAGAACGTGGCTGAAGCTGGCACTGTGTTTTTTAAGATGAGAGAGAACTAACACACTGCAATGAGATTAAACTCAGCAGACAAATTGAGAGAGAGAATGTGACCTTTTCTCCTACTTTGTTAAAAAACCTATAGAGCCTTATTTATCATCTAAGAAAATCCATGCTACACCAAAATAATTCAGTCTATTTCAGCCATTGTTTTAGGTAAATTTCCTTAAAATTAGTTTTTAAGCTAAAAGATTTATTCTGAAATCCCCTTGACCCCTGAATATGTTATTACAGACTGGAGGTGTTGAGGAGGACCCTACACAAGAAATGGGTGAGGACATGAACTGGTCTGGAAAATTCTCTTTGCTCAAGAAACCCGTGGTAGCTAAAAAAATATAAGTTGGAGAGAATGTGTGAGAACACCCACATTCTGTGTTTCCCTCAGAGCTGTTTCCTTGCCAGGACAGACAAAACAGGCAACCCTTATCTGAGGAGGTGTTTGCAAGGGCAGAGGAGCATTCCTTTCCCACGGAGGGCAGGGCAGAAGGGGCAGAAGGGGCAGGGGCAGCTCCGAGGGCAGCGTGGGCAGGCCTGGCCCTGGGATGTGGCTGCTCAAGGAGCCCGGGGGAGTGTGTTGTTTCTGCCCCCAGCTGGGAGTTCCTGGTTATGTAGTGCTCCCAAAATAAACCTCCTTTAAGGCTTGGAAGTCCATGGCTGAGCTCTCTGCTCACCTGCAGGTGTGTTTTGCAGCTTGCACAGGCCAAATATTTTTTTTTCATTTACCCCAAAGGGATTTTTCTTTTATGATATGTCACCTCACTGGAACACAAAGAAGGATGTTTAAAATGTTCTAAATAATTCTGAAATTTTTTTTTGGAACTCACCCAACACTGTTTCTGCCTGGTGCTATAGAGACCTGAGATCTCATTCACAGGGGATGCATCATCAAACATCTTGTTCCACCTCTTTTCCCTCAAATTTCCATGTTTGGGGTATGAAGTTTAATGAAACTTGAGAGTTCTCTTAGGTTTGTGAGAAGTGACGAGGTGCTCCCTGTCTGAGATGTCAGGCTGGATCTCCAGTGTGTCTGAGCAATCCTTATCCATGGGCCAAAGCTCCTGCCTTTGGTGAGGTTGTCACATCCCACAGAGCTGGGCCAGGGCACAGCTGGGCAGCTCTAATGCTGGAGCTTCCTGCCCTTCTGCCACCCACACTGAGGGCTCGCAGGGGTGCACCAGCTTTCCTTCTTCTGAGCTTCTGCTAGGATTATTTTGTTAACAAATTGCTGTGTGGCTCTGGAGGATTTTACCTCTGTGTCTGTGGTGATGTATTAAAAAAAAAAAGAGAAGGAAATTTATAACTTATCTCTTTGAAATTCTTAGAGGCTTCCAGAAAAGAGCAAAACTTTATGCTGTTATACTCCTTGGCCATAAATTTCTGGTTTTGTTACTAGGATTCTGCTCTGTGTTAGGGCACATTCTGTCTATGTGTGTGGCCACTTCTGATGTCAAAAGAAAATGTAAAATAGCCTATTTTCTTAAATGAATGTTCTGGAGCTGTTATTCTGCATCTGCCCTGCAGCGTGGGCAGAGCTGCCTTGGCTGCAGTGAGGGTGGCACAGCCCCTGGGGAAGGGCAGGGCTGGGGGAAGGTGGCACAGCCCCTGGGGAAGGGCAGGGCTGGGGGGAGGTGGCACAGCCCCTGGGGAAGGGCAGGGCTGGGGGGAGGTGGCACGGCCCCTGGGGAAGGGCAGGGCTGGGGGGAGCTGGCAGGGCTGGGAGAAGGTGCATCAGGACCACTCTTAGAGGAATGGCATCGATTCTCAGCTCTGAGAACTGAATTCCATGGGTTGTACCTGGATCTGCTGTCAGACCCGTGGGGCTCAGTTCTTCAGCTTGGATGTTTCTGTCTTCACACACACAGGAGATCAAAGAAGCACCTGAGCATTTGCTGACTCTTCTGGGGGGTGAGAGCTGCAAGGAGGAGAGAAAGAGTAACTCATGTGAATGATGTGAGCAGGGAGGGCTCATTGCACGGCCTGGCTCTGCCATGGCAAAGACCTGTACAGTGACTGAATCTTCTGAGCTGGTGGGCTCTGTGTTGCCTCTCTCTGTTGAATTAGCTCTGTTCTTTCCTCTCCTTGTTATCAGGTTACATATAAATCCTGGAGACATCCTCGATGGAATGCTGTCCCCCTGTGCAGCCAGGGCATCTTTTGGTTTGTCTTGTACCAAATGCCCATTTTCAGAGCAAGTTGTGACTGTAAAGTTGTGACTTTGCACCAGCACCAGCCCCTTACACAAACACAGATTTCCTTCAGTAATGTGCTCCCAGAGTTTGCTTTAGGGAGCTTCAGTCTAATCAGGGATGGCAGCATGTCCTGTTTGAAGGCTCAGTAGCACAAACATCCCCTCAGAGGGACATTCATTCAAGTCACAGGTTGATGTTTTTCTTCTTGGAGGACCTATGCTAAAATTTTTCATCCAGGGATCAGGAAAATAATTGTGGTCTTCAAGCATGTAAAGAGTTATGATTACCAATGAGCTGTCCACTGCTTTCCTGCAATAATAACACCTTCCTAAATTCCGACTCAGTAAAGTGGATAATGCACTGATCTCATCTCTGTGGTACAATGCTCTTAAAAGCACAGAAATGCTGAGCTGCCCCAGGTGCAGGAACAGCCTGCTCAGCCAAGCACCTCACAACTGTCATGTGCCTTTCATTCTCAATATGTATTTACACTAAAAATAATCAGCTACAATCACTGTTGCCTGTGGATACAGCTGTACCTTCATACTGATGTACTTTTCATATAAATTTTTATTCTAAGAGTGAGAGAGTTTCTTTGTGGCTGTCTGAGATGTGTTGTGCCCACCAGTCTAGAAATTAGTTCTTGGAGGAGCTCACCAGTTCCAGCAGCTCCTGCTGTGGGAATATCCATTAAACAAGATGGAGAAACACACAAAGCAGAGGATGATTATTGAAATTTTATTTCATCCCTATCAGAAGGAGGAAATGAAATCTGAGGTCAGAATTAGCAAAATCCACATAAGAAGAGAGAGACGGAGCTTTCACAATGTGCAGGGGGTGTGGTGGGCAGGAGGTGGCTGAAGGTGCAACACTTGGTGCAGTTCCTTCCCTGGGGAGCCCAGGCTGTGGGCAGGGATGCAGCAGAGGAGATGATGGTGGAACCACACAAGGCCATGGAGGAAATCAAGATGATCTTTGGTACCAGAGTCTTTGCAGTCCCAGCTCTGTGAGGGAACAGAAACGTGGTGTAAGTAATGCCTTTTTATGTTTTCTTGAAAGCCTCCAGTAAGTCATGAACTACTAACAGCCCTGTTGGTGTTGTCTCAGACTGAGCTGAAGTGGTTAAACCACAGAGGGTGAACAGGTCCCTGTGGTGTGGGCAGGGAGCAGATACAGGGCTGGCACCCTGGGAAGGGCTGGTGCCTGTGATGGCACAGGGGGCTGAGGGGGCTCCCTGGCAGGGCCAGAGCTGTGTGTGCCCCCTGAGTGTGGTTCCTCCCTCCCTGCTCACACACAGGGCATCACCACCAAAAGTTGGCAGCCACCTCTGTGTGGCTGAACCTCCCCAAGGCCACGAATTCCTGTGTCCAAGTGAAAGTCAGGAAACTTCTGTCTAGCCTTGAGCTCCAGGTGTGCATGAGTATGGCCTTGCAGGTAGGAAAGCAGTCACAGAGCCTGTGTGTAATGAAAAAGGAGTTGGTATTTGTGTCCTGAGCAAGTTCTGATCACAGTTGTTTGTGGGGAGAACGGTGGAGGAAGAAGCTGCTCCCACAGTTCATTATTCTCAAGCATTTTTTCTCTCTCAGCTGCCTGGATGTTTCTGAGCTCTGCAGCTGCTGCTAGGTGAGAGCACAAATCCCAAGGAGCAGGTACAGAGCTGTTCTGAAAGCAGAAGCAAGGCTGCCCTTCAGCCCCGCAGTGCCCGGCCATTCATCCTCAGCCACAGGTTCCCTTTGACCCTTGCTGGCCCTGCATGACAAGGCATCTGATTCTGGGACATTCTTGGCATCTTTAAACTGGGTAAGTTTTCAAGTCCCAGATTCTCCTACTGACACTGCTGAATGGGAAATATTTTTAGCCTGTGCTTTCAAACCCACGTACCTCGTGCCTGCCTCATTTTGCTGCCTGGCCATACAGCAGCTTGTTCTGCTTCCCCACAGCCAGGGCAGTGCCCAGGGGGCCCCAGCTGCAGCTCTCACCCCCATCCTGCACAGGGTGCTGAAGGTAAAGTGACTCAGTGGCTCCTCTCCTGGTGCTCTGGGAGATGGATGGCGTGTCATGTACTAATTGATGCAGGTCCTTACTGAACCCTCCAGCTCTGGCCACAGCAGCAGAACCTGAAGCATCACAACTCTGATGACTGCATCTCTTCTGAAGGGTTTACCTATTCCTCCAAATGTTTCATTTCAGAGTGAAATTCTGATTTTTTTGTTGAACTTTTCTTCCTCTTGAAAAAGCATTTAGATGAATTTGGCTGTATTTGTGAGTGCTGCCATAGATTTGATTTTGATTCTGTTCTCCTGCCCCAGGATAATACTTGACTGTGGTGAAAACCCCAAGCTCCAAGTGTGCTGGGGGGTTTGTGTTCTGCTTCCAAAGCAGAGTGGAAGCAAAGGTTGGAGCAGCAGCGAGAGAGGAGCTGCTGCAGGGGAGCAGGTCCAAGGGCTCCAAGGGGTTGGTAGGATTCAGGGGAGCTGGGAGGGGTGCCCTGTGGCACTGAGCTCTGCTCCCTCTGGCTGCCTCCCACCAGCACCTTCTCCCTAAGCCTCTGCCTCCCTCTGTCCTGTGTGTGGTGCCCAGGGAGCTGCTGAGAGGAGCCAGGGCAGGCTGCAGCAGGAGCTGCTTCCCAGCACAGGATCCCAGGTCTGCAGGGAGAGGCTGTGCCTGGCACCCTCCTGGAGGTGGCACTGCACTGCTGCCCTTTGGTGCTCCAAGGCAAGAGAGCTGTGGCTGAGTGTGGCTCAGCTTTTTGGCTGGCAGCCCTTTCAGCTTCCAGGAAAATGATGAGTTTATGTCAGGTTCAGCAGTCCTGATGTCTGCACAGCCAAGAGAAAGAGCACTTTAATGTGATCATGAGTGTGCATGTGTATATATGGAAAGCACAGCCCTGACAAGCCTCTCCTCTGCCTTGGAAAAGGAACAGCAGGGCTTGAAAGCTGGGGAGCTGCTCTGTGCTGACTAAGGTCACTGCTTTGCAGTGACTCACCATCTGTTTTTCTGGCAGCTCAATCATGCAGCAGGTTGTGCTTTTTATATCTTCTGTTTCTTTCCCTTAAAAAAACTCTACATCAGAAAGTTAATGCCTAAAGATATCCTGGAGAGTCTGTCCCTTTGTCAGGAAACATGGACTCAAGTACAGAATTCCCTGTCACTGGCACCCCTCCCTCTCTGCTGTCCCAGCCTGCTTTCACACTGCCAAAGAGACACTTCTAAAATTGACATTCTGAAAGATATTTGCTAGGTTGTCTTTCTGCTACTCAAACTTGTTTTCCATTTTCTGATCACTTGCTGCCAGCCTGGGGAGGGCACTGGGCAAAGGCAGCTGAGCAGGCTGTGCCAGGAGCCCACTGAGGCACTCAGGGGTTTCTGCCTGCCAGTAAGTACCTGGTTCCTAAAATCAGGGACTTTCCCACTTCCCCCCCCNCCTTGGACACTTTCTTGAGTACTGGGAATTAGACAAAGGCTGTAATTTGTTAGAAGTATCTGTCACGATGGGGTTTTTTCCTTAATTTTTTAACATTTTTTCTGACTTTCTTCCCCTTTGTTTTTCTTTCTCTTTTACCCCACAAAGAATTTTGGAGCAAACAAACATACAGTCATCAGGAAAGGAAGCTGCTTCACTTCAAGGTGTGAAGGGAATTTTAAACTCAGATTTGAACTAACATTACCTTGCCCAGCAGGGTGGATTAGTGTCTGTTTTGGGCCTGCAAAGTGCTGGGCAGGTGGTGGCAGAGCAGCCCAAGGCTCTCTGCATCCTGCCCTGGTCCAGGCAGCTCCCCCTGTGCTGGGCAGGGACCTCTGAGCAGCAGCTCAGAGATAAATGAACCCATTTGTATAAAAATAACCATCACTGGGATGATTCTTTCAGATTCATAATAGTGTATTAAATAATGATCATTAATTTGTTGTTGAGAAAAATAACCCCAACCCAGCCAAGCATTTCCACTGTCTATAGATAACAATTCAATTATTCTTGTGGTGGAGTTCAAGCCCTTGGTATTCCAGTGAGCAATTTTATTCTTTATTTATTGTTGTTTTGCAGAGTGGGACGCAGGGACATGCTTGGCTGAGGACACAGCATGAATCTATTTGAAGTTTTCCAGGAATTTTGCCACAGTTGGTATTTCTGGTTCAGAGGAGGCTGTTGGTGTTGTGGCTCAGCCCTGCCCTGCACAGGTGCCCCCAGTGCAGGAAGGGCCAGGTGCTGCCTGCACTGTTGCTCAGGTGGTTGCTCTGCCTGTTCCAGACCCTACAGGGCAGGAAAATGCCCCCTGGTGCCCAGCAACCCCCACCAGAGGCAGGTGGGCCCTTAAGGTTCACAAGGATATAGATTTTAATGCAGCTTTTAGCACTTTTCTGGGGTAATTTTTGGATAGAGCTTTTAACTAAAAACTTCCGTACCAAATTCCAAAATCTTGCTTATGTTTCTTGTCAAGGTTTTCAGTAGATGGAGATTTTTTAGCAAGCCAAGAGACATCTAGTCTGAAGAGAGTGTGTTGGAACAAGATATATCCAGCACTCCTTGAAATAGCTCCAGTCAAAGCTGCTCAGGAGGCCCAGGATCCTCCTGGAATCTGCTCCAAGCAGGACAGAAGGCTGAGGAAGAGGAAGAGCAGGAGAAGAGGGTGGTGGAGCTGCCCACCCACTTTGGGGAGGGGGTCAAAGGGTGGCCCTGAGGGAGTGTCTGGGGAAGGACAAATTCTGGGCTGGGAGTGTCCCATTAGCTGTGATAATTAGCCTGAATTGTCACATTATCAGAGCTGTTCTGTGTGTGTGCTCATGTATTCTGTGCACCTCAAAGCCCTGCAGTTAAAGAGCTGCTCTCTACCTTAACTATACCAAAATTGCCCAGAGAATTTTCCTTTGATTTTAGGCACCAAAGGAGCACCTGAATTTCCCAGCCCCATTTCCAAAGGCTCCTGCCGGGGTGTTGGAGCATCACTTGTTTGCCACATTTCCCCTCTGTGTGTTTTCCTGTGCAAGCTCAGGCAAGGCAGAGTTTTCCTGGGTCCAGAAATCCGTGGCTCTTGGGGCATTTTTAGGCATTGCTGGCAGTTCCTGCCCCTCAGAGGTACCCCAGGGCATGGCACACCCCTCAGTGCCCGGGCACTTGCACCAGGCAGGGCCTTGGAGGGGAAATGTTCGTGTTTTCCAGCTTGAAAACAAAGCCCTTCTCCTGACAGGGATCTCAGCAGTGCTGACCCCGTTTGCTGGGGGGCTGCCAAGGGCAGTAATTTCTTTAAAAAGCAGATCAAAGTTTCCAAGCTGTGTTTGTGGAAACCTCAGAGTCCCTGGCTCAGGAGGTGGAGGCTGCTCTGACTCTTCCCCCTTCCCTCGGTCCTGGCTGATGCTGCAGCTGCTCTGCCCAAACACCGGGCCCAAATTTGCCTGTAGCCATGGCAACCTTCGGGCTCTGCGTTCCTACCGAAACTCGGCAACAGCAGCAGAAGTTTCTTAGGAGGATATTTATGAAGATTTTAGTCCTTGTGCATTTTGAAATGGAAACATTCCGTTTTTAAACGGGGGGTTGTCAACATCTCATTAGTTTTGGAACTGCATTTTTGCTGTTGTGAGAGCTGCTGCTTCGCTTTCTTGAGTTTTTTTATTATTTTATTTTTTATTTTGTAATCTAATGTTTCTGGGTTTGGTTAGGATTCCTCTGGTTGCTTTAACTCTTCAGAGCCTCAGCCCTGGGGCACTTTCCCAGTGCCAGCTCCCCCTCCTGCCCGGGGCTGGCTCCCACTCTAGGTCGCAGGTGCTGGGTTTGAGGTGGCCATGGGGGCACAGGGCACAGTTGGGTTGGCAGGAGGCTGAAGCACTGCCAGGCTCTCAGCCTTTGCCTCCCTGCAGTCAGTAAGTACCCCAGGGGTTTATTCAGCCCTTTCTCCGTGCACTTGCTTGGTGTTTGCCTGCTCTGAGAGAAACAAAGGGATGTGAGTTGTTTAGTCACTGCAGCGATGGTTTTTAGCAGCTCCCTGATATTTCAGTGCTTTTCTGAAAGGCACAAACCTTCAGGCTGTGCTCAGTTTGTCCAGGCTCAGTCCCAGCAGGGTTTGACCTCACAGCCAACTCACCTTGGAAGGGGAAATCTGCAAAGCTGCTTCTTTTCTTTTCTTTGCTTCCCTCTTCTTTTCCTCTGTGCTTTCACACCCCCAAAACATGAGGATGAAGTGAGGAAGCCTTGCAGAGACACACACTCTGCTGCCCTGAGCCCCTCCAGCCGTGATGGAACGTTCTGCTGCCTCCGAGGGGTGGATTAGGTCTAATTAATGCTGTTTCCTGATCAATGGCTTTGACACAAGCACATCGAAGGGATTTCTATAATTCCAGCTGTACCAGCAAGGGCTTTTTGCCAGGCAGCTCCTGGTGGTGCAGCAGGAACTGCTCCCAGGGATGGGTTTGGGGCTGGGGGGGAGTGGCTGCCCCATCACTCGGGAGGGTTGGCTTGTGGTGGTTGCTGGGGCTGCCAGAACCAGCTCCTGCAGGAACAAACGTCCAAATGTTTCCAGGAGCCTTTGAAAACTTGTCTGTCACCCATCTGGCTGTCTCTGTGCAATCAGACACAGCCTCATGTTTCCATCACGTCTAGTCCTTCTCTCATCTAATTACATTAGGAGTTTGAAGCCCCATTACTCTCCATCTTTTCATAGGGGCTCTCCAGCTAAATTTGGTGGGTTGGTAACTTTGAAATTGGTCTCTGTAATTTTTTTAGTGTTTAAAATGTCATTACTCTGTCCTGGTTAGACACGTGACAAGCTCTGGCCTTTCTGCTGTTTGGTTTTACTTCTGCGATTTTAGTGCTAATCTTTCAGCTCACATCCTCAGGGAAAATGAAAAAAAAATTCCCCTCAAATGCTCTGAGCTTCTGCTGGAGAAAACCAGCTCCTCTAAATCCCCTTGGAGAAATAATTGCCAACTCCTCAAAATCGGCTGAGGCCGCAAACGTGGCTGTTTGCCTGGGCAGAACAAATCCAGGAGCCCTGGAAAGGCTGGCCTTGCCCTCGAGCTGTGGGGATGGGGACAGGGACAGGGACGGGAACGGGAACGGGAACGGGGACAGGGACGAAAACTGGAACCCGCCCCGGGCTCGGCGTGTCCCGGGAATTCGCTCTGGATCCCGGAGCGCCGGGAACTGCAGTGCTGCTGCTGCCCACCAGGGGGCAGGAGCGTAACGGTAAACAGCGGGCGGGGAGCGGGATGGGAGGGGATGGAATCCTTGGGAATGGGATCCCTGGGAATGGGATGGGGGGGAATGGGATCCCTCGGGATGGGATGGGAGGGGATGGAAGCCCTGGGAATGGGATGGGAGGGAATGGGATCCCTGGGGAT
>VWZD01000166.1:1148311-1211048 GCA_013396695.1 Sakesphorus luctuosus
GGGAATGGGATCCCTGGGAATGGGATGGGGGGGGGAATGGGATCCCTGGGAATGGGATGGGAGGGGATGGAATCCCTGGGGATGGGATGGGATGGGATGGGATGGGATGGGATGGGATGGGATGGGATGGAGGGGGATGGAATCACTGGGGATGCGATGGGAGTGAATGGGAACCATGGGAATGGGATGGGAGAGAGTGGGATCAGAGGGAATGGGATAGGAGAGAATGGGATCCGCAGGATTTGGATTGGACAGATGGGATCAGTGGCAATGAGCTCCTGTTTTTCCAGAAAAACAGGCTCTTGATCTCAACAGGGGAAGGGAAAGGGGTGCCAGCAGCAGGGTGGGCACCCAGTGGAAGGGTCTGCCGAGCATTTTAGTGGGGAAAACAGGGAATGAATCTTTGCTTTCAACTGCAAGAGTGTGGGTTTGGATTGGGTATTAGGAAGAAATTCCTCCTCTCTGAGGGTGGGCAGGCCCTGGCACAGGTTGCCCAGAGAAGCTGTGGCTGCCCCATCCCTGGGAGTGCTGGATGGGGCTTGGAACAACCTGGGGCAGTGGAAGGTGTCCCGGCCCATGGCAGGGGGTGGAACTGGGTGATCTTCAAGGTCTCGTCCAACCCAAACCATTCTATATTTTTAGGATTTTGCTTTAAAAATATTAATTTTAGCAAAGAATTTGCAGGTGCTACTGGGACAAAGTGTAAGGCCAATAAGGGGATGTTCTCAAAACCGTTACTTCCCCTGACTGGCCCTGGGAAGTTATCCCATTCCTTTCCTGGACTTAACAGGAAGAGCAATGCAGTGATCCCAGGGCTGTTCCAGCCCAGCAGGGTGTGGTTGGCTCTGCTGCAGGGCTGGGGTTTGCTCAGCAGGTTGTGCTGCTCTGCACCCCAGAAATGCTCCCTTCATCCCTTCCCCTTCCCCTTCATCCCTTCCCCTTCCCCTTCCCTTCCCTGCAGCAGCATCAGGGCCCTTTGTGAGCTCCCTGCAGAGCTGCTTGGGAAGCCAAACAGCCCTGCAGGTTTATTAAAATGCGTTGCTTTGTGTCAGCAGTGCTGCTGTCGGGGGAACAGCGGGGCAAACAGGAGCCTGTGCTGTTTATCTGCCACACTCACAGAGCTGGGCTCAGGCTCAGCTGGTGCTTTACAGGCAGGGCTGGGATTAGTCTGGACTGGAGCTGGAATTAAGGGCTGCAGGAGCCTGGACAGTGCTGAGCTGAACCCTGAGCTGTGCCCTGGGCTGGGGCTGACCCTGCCCCGGGGCTGAGCTTGGGGTGGCACTGCAGGGCAGGGAAGCATTTCTGCATGTCTGTGGCTCAGACTGGACCCAGCCTGAGGGCGCTGTGCCCATGGAGCCTGGGAGGGCTGGCACTGTGTCTGCCACTCTCCATCCTCACTGATGGAACCAAAGAGGAAGAGGCAGCTCTTCAGGTGCTGTGCTAGGAGAGCACATTCCAGAAATAGAAACAATTGACCTGGCACTGCCCTCCTGTGGGTAGAGCTGCCTTTCCACAATGCACAGAGGCACCAAAAATGCTCCTTCTCCACACACAGGAGAGAGAGGAGTCTCCTCTGCTGCCAGTGCTGAAGAACTGCTCAAATTAGCTAATAATTTTAATGGTAGGGGTGTTTTTTGGCTGCTGTCCAAATCACCTGGGTCTTATTTATGTGAGTAAACATTACAAATAGATGACAAAGAGATATAAAGCCTCACTGAAGAGTTGCACCAAGAGGCTGAAAGACAGCACTGAATTGCTGAAATAAAAATCAGGGGATGTAGATGGATCTCACCTGTAAGAATTGAAGTTCCTTTTGGCTGAATGTCTAGTTGTGACCAACTGGGGTTTTCATCCCATTTCAAAAGGCAGAGCCATTTGTTTAAAATGCTTAACCTTTGTATAAGGGTTGCTCCAGTAATGACTCAGGAGGAGACTGCAGTGAACTGAATCACTCCTCAAATTGTCTACTGTGAGGAATTCAGTTGCAGAAAAAAGGTTGGTGAAAAGCCTCTAAGGTGTGAGGCAATCACAGCCCAAACTGCTGGGATCCTTTGAACTGGGAACTGCTGCAGTCTGGGCTCAGCCTCACTGCTGAATGACGTTTTCCACTGCAGGATTGTTCTGCTTTCCTTTGGATTATGTTGGTATTGCCCACTGGCCAAATATAGAGTTTCTCAATGTTTCCATTCAGTGCTTTTTGTATGCAAAACGTGTTAATCTGTTCTAAGCAGCAGAACATCTTCCATAAGCTGATATTTTGGCACCTCTTCTGCTCTGTAGCCATTTCAACTTTCCCAAGCTGTTTGAAGGGGAAACTTGTCCTGGCACAGAAAGCAGAGCCACAGTGGTCCCACTGCCTGAGGGTGCTGAGGTATCTCCAGCTGGGGAAACTCTTCTGTCAGAGCAGTCCAGGCCTACATGGATATACCAGAACTGTGGTGGTGACCTTGCAGGTGTGATCTCCTGTCTCACAAGGAGGAAGTTTGTTCTTAGCTGGTCAGGAACTGGATCAGAAAGGTGACAACTTTGTGAGGAGGTAGAAGTTTTAGTCTTTGAGGAGAACATTGAGGATGGAGAAGCTGGTCCTGAGAATGGCAGGGCATGTCTGTGCACAGTCTCAGCAGTGTCCAGGAGTGTCAGTGACTCCAACAAGCCATGAGCCTGCTCCTCTCTGTGCTTGGATAGAGCCAGCTGTGAGCTCTCTGCCCAGCAGAGCTCCCTCAGCCTCCAGCACCTCCCTGTGCACCCAAAGGCAGCTGCTGCCTCAGGAGGTGTGAGGATGGGCACCAGCAGCCAACCCTGCTGTGGGCACAGCTCCTGGGTCAGCCCGTGCCCTGCAGGCCTGGCAGGGCGTGCAGGGAAGGACCCACCCAGAGCCAGGGCTGTCCCTCTGTGTGTTCCATCAACTTCCCTGCTTAGAACAGACTCAGCCTTGTCATCCTGGCTCAGGCCAGGGAGAGTCTGGCAGCTCCACATGGAGACACCAAGTGTTTCATTGGGATCTGAGTAACCTGTTGGGTGGGAACAGCTTCGATTTCCACAGTGAGTAATGAAATAATTACATCCCAACTGCCAAAGCTGCTGATTTTACATTTCCCAGGGGCATCACTAAGATGACAAGCTTTCTGCTCTGCTGTGCCATTTACTGCTCTGCCCTGGGTGGAGATTTTGTGGTGGTTTCTGTGGAGCAAGGGGCTACTCAGCAAAATTAATGTGTGGGATCTGGGATTATATGGAATCTGGGATTTCATCACTGAGCTTTTCAAATATTTCAAAAAACATATTAATGTCAGGAGAGATCATTTATCAATTGCTTACTAGTTTGCTTTCCAGCCTGCACCATAAAATTTTACCCAGGGGTTCTTGCAGTGCTCCCAGGAGTTATTGGCAGAAGCAGCTCCCTGGAGCTAAAGTGGAAGAGACAATTTAATGGGACTAAAGTTTAAAAAATGCTTCTCTCCTTTCCAATTCAAATTATCTGGGGTGAATTATCCCTCCTCCTAGGGTTAGAATATAAGCCCAACAACTTATACCTGGCAACATTGAATGGCTGTGCATGTGCAGCCTCTTTGCTCTGTGACCCAGGAGAATGGCTTCTTAATATTCCTCTTTAAGACTTAGTGTTTGTGTTGGCTTTCCTGTAAATTCATAGTGTTTCATTTGCAGCCAAACTGCAACAAAGCCACAAAACAATTAGGAAGCCTCACACGTCGATACAGAAAATGCAATCACAAGATTGCTAAGTAGGAATTGCTCTATCTTTAACTGCTCATGACCTGTCAGCTGTTCCTTTGTGTGCATTATTATAGACACACAGAAACCATTTGATTGAATGCTAGAGTTTTGCCCAGCCAGAACCCAGACGGATGTCTGCAAAAATAACAAACCCCCCAGCCCTGCTCAACCCCCTTCCTGCCTCGGCTGAGTTTCTCCCTGTGTTCAAACCGGGATTTCAGGGGCTAAACTGGACCAAGCAAACAATCTCCTTTGCATTGATTTCCAAATCAAATCATTGTTAATCACATCAATATTCCCATCTGGCTCAACAGCCTCACAGGACACCTTTCTGGCTCAGACAAGCCCCTCTGCATGGATGGCACAGAGCCCCCTGTGCTGCCCAGGTCTGCTGTTCTCATTGTTAGAAGCATTAAGTCTGATTCCCTCACCTCTTTGTGCCCCTTCTGCCCTTGGCACTGGATTTCCAGCCTGTCTGTGATGGGCAGGGGCAGCTGCCTCGTGCCAAACACAGACCCAGGGCCCCTCTGACTTCCCTGTGAGCAGCCACAGTCCCTGAGCCCTGGGAAGTGGCACACTCAGCATCCTGAGCTGCTGATTCCTGGGGCCAAACTCTTCCCTTTGGATACAGCTCTTATCTTACAGGGCATGTGGCATCTCAGAGGGATCAGGGTCTGCCTCCCCAGGCTGTGCTGCCTCCCCAGGCTGTGCTGCCTCCACAGGCTGCTCCTGCAGCAGTTTGTCCAAGGGAGTCCTTTCAAACCCACGTGCATCTCCTTATGTTCAGCAAGATGAAGCTTTAAATGAAGTGAGTGCCTGTGACCTGGGAGGGTGGCAGTGGGCAGGGCAGTGGGGCAGGGCAGTGGGCTGAGCCCTGGGAGGGTGGCAGTGGGGCAGGGCAGTGGGCTGTGCTCTGGCTGTGGCAGCAGCAGCCCCAGTGTGCCAGCCCAGAGTGGGCAGGATGCTGGCAGCATCAGGAGCAGCTCAGGCTCAGCAGCTCTGCCCGAGGGCAGTGCCTACCCCGGGCAGGGAACAATCCTTCCCTCTGGTGAAAAGAGGGAGCAGAGGGCAGGAAGGGGAGGTGGCAGCCTCAGACGTGGCTGTTTCCAGCAGTACCAAGGAGCCCAGCAGTGTGCCCACCCAGGCAGAGCAGCCCACCCAGAGCAGGGCACAGCCTCATGCAGGTGCCTGTCTGACTCTGCATTAATGGGCAGGCTGAGCAGGGCAGGACCAGCCCTGGGCACCAAATGCCATCTCCCAGGTGGGCTCAGTTCACAGAGCTCTGTGTGTGCACATGTGGGCACAGCTGGCTGGGAAGGCATATGCTGCCCATTTGCCATGTGAGAAATTTACCTTGTCAGATAAGCAAGACTTCAGGACTGTATCTGTAACATCTATTAGGAACGGCAAATTAATTAAAGTGAGAACTAATTAACCTCCTTGCTCTCTGCTGTTCCCTTGCCAGGGCAGTGGGCTCACCCTGCCCAAGCCCTGCCCTGGCAGCCCTGGCTTTGCTAATGACCCACGAGCTGCTCCCTGTGCCTTGGGGAACGAGGTGCCCTCTGCTTAATGAGGCCACTGACAGGCTGGGGATGCTTTTGGAGAGTTCCCCCTGGGCCTGCACTGAACTGGCTGTGCCATGACGTGTGGGAGCTGCAGGGCAGGGCCCCCAGGCTGGGCTGAGACTGGAACAGGCTTTGAAGGGTCTCTGCCCTAGAAATGGAAACTGGTGAGGTGAAGATAGCTCTAGAAACAGGCTGAAACTGCTCCTCATGTGATTGAGCTGAATTTGGGAGTACTGGTGTAACACACAGCCCTGTGAGCTACCCTCTAGCAGAGGTTTCCCAGCCCCAGGGGAGCTGCCTGTAGCCAAGGGGAACTGGGGCCAGTGCCCTGCCTGCCATGGCCAACCTGCCCCAGAGCTCGGGGTGCTCTGCAGGAGCCCCTGAAGGACCTGTGGGCACAGCAAGGGCTCTGCCCAACAGCCAGCTCAGTGCCACAGGTGGGTTCACCCCAGCACAGCTCATCCTCATTCTCCTGCTGTCACATTCCCCTGTCTGTTCACTTGTAAATCAAATTGCCGCGTTCTCTGATGATGATGTTTTACTGCTTCCCAAATTACTGCTTGCACAGTGGCATCTGTACAATACTATTTCCCCCTCTGAATAATCATTTTCATAATCTGAAACCAAAAAGAAAACCCAAACAACTACCATGGAAGAAAGGAACATTCTCCTGGAATAAATTTCCATAGACTCAGTTAAATTTCCTCCTAAATGTGTGTTACTTCTGGAGCTTTCTGCAAAGACAGCAATGAGAGAATTACTCTGCTCTGTTTTTAACTACTGACCCTACCAAAGAGTTTCCCCAGCTGCCATCAGAGGTGTTGCAGAGCTGTTGCATTCACTATTGCCTGTTTAATAGAGCTGATATTCAAATGGAGTGATGTCCCTTGTCACAAATGTAATTTCATCCTTCTCCTGCACTTGCCAAACCCAGTGCACTGGGCTCACTTACATCCTGTGCTTGCTTCAGTGCCTTAAAATATGTTAGCACTTGGTTCATAATGGCTTTGATGGCTTAAACAATAGAGGTGCTGAATTTTTAATGGTAACAATCAGGTATTTGCTTTACTTGCATTTGAAGAAGGAGCAGGAGGCACAAACACCTCCTGAGAAAACTCTTTTCTGTGAGACTGAGTGTGGTTCTGCAGCTCTGCTGGATCTGCCAGCAGCCTTTCTTGAGGTGAAAATGTTGCAATTCCTGCAGGTCATTTGCCACTTCAGGATATTCTGAAAGATGCTTCAGGGGCTCTCACAGCAGGGAGAGGCTTTACCTGTCCCTGGGCAGCCCCAGGGAGGGTGCACAGAGGGAACAAATCCTGCCTGTGCTCCAAGCAGCCTGGAATCAGTGCAGAGATGGTTCCTGGGGGGGTTCTAGGGCTGATGGAGGAGGACAGGAGCAGGTTGGGGTTTCAGGATCATGTGGCCATTGGCAACACCTGCCCTGTTTCACAGAACCATCGAGTCATAGAATGGTTTGGCTTGGAAGGGACCATGAAGGTCACCCAGTCCCACCCGCTGCCATGGGCAGGGTCACCTCCCACCAGCCCAGGGTGCTCCAAGCCCCGTCCAACCTGGCCTTGGACACTTCCAGGGATGGGGCAGCCACAGCTGCTCTGGGTACCTGTGCCAGGGCCTCACATCCCGCACAGGGAGGAATTTCCTCCTCATATCCAATCTAACCCCACGCTCTTTCCGTTTGAAGCCATTCCCCCTTGCCCTGTCACTCCAGGCCCTTGGAAACAGCCCTCTCCATCTTCCCTGTGGGCTCTCTCAGATACCAGGAGGCCACAATTAGGTCACCCCCAACCCATCTCTTTTCCAGGCTGACCAATCCTGACCATCTCAGCTTTTCCTCGTGGGAGAGGAGCTCCATCCCTCTGCTCAGCTTGGCTTCCCTGTGGCCATGGGATGTTAGTGTGCCCCAGCTCTCTCAGCCTTTCCTCGTGGGAGAGGAGCTCCATCCCCCTGGTGAGTTTGGCTTCCCTGTGGCCATGGGATGCTGATGTGCTGTCAGGTCTGTGTGTCCTGTTGTCCCAGAATTCCCTGGAGGAGCAGAGCACGAAGCTGCCCAGGGACAAGAGGGAGGGAGGGCACCAGCTGTGCCCCTCAGGGCACCTCCTGCTGCTCCTGGCTGAGCAGTTTGGGGCTGCAGCCAGTGCCGGATCTCCCCTGGGACACTTCATGCCTTGCAGAGAGCCCGGGGGGAGCAGCCTGGTGGCATTTCTGGCTGTGCTGCTCTGTCTCTCTGCTCGTGGGGGGCTCCAGCTCTCCCTGCAGGGCTGTGCCCCTTCTCCCCCTGGCCTGGCTCCACACCAGCCCTTTCCTCAGGGCAACCGCCCCTCCCTGTTCACATGCCCATAAAGGGCTTCCTCAGCTTTTCCCCTGCTCAGAAAGGAGGTGGGAGGCTGGAAACATCTCCCTATTGCACCAGGATCTGCGGGTTCCCCTGGGCAGGACTCCCCAGTGGCTGCAGGGAAGACAGACAACACTTTTAGGAAGGAACATTGGAAAATATTTCTGCAAAAAATGGAAAATATTTTATTTTTAAAGCCTTGTGCACAAAATTTGGCTTCCTCTGAAATGGGAAATTGTCTCACACAACATGTGCTAATTCATTAGATGAATTTCATTCACTGAAATGTGAACTACAGTAATTTCTTTCTGCTTTTGAATGCAAATTGCAATTCAGCCCTAAGTATGGTGGTATTCCCATTGCACAGGACTGAGGAGTGTCTTTAATGCTTTTAACTTAGTAAAGACTTTTCTCAATGAGCTTCATCTCACCCCCCTTCAGTTTGGCCCCCAGGGCTTGGCTCAGCCCCCCAGGGGAAGCACCCCCAGGGCTGGAAGGCTCCCAGACCCCTGAGGGCTCCACGTGGGGAGTTCCAGTCCCTGTCTCTGCTCCTGGGGGAACTGGCTCTGTCCAACCTGCAGCTCAGCTCTCACAGAGTGCTCAGGGGGCTGCTGAGGCACAGCCAATGTCTGGCTTATTTTCACTTGGACTTAAATTAACAATTAGTTAATTCATAAATGGATATATTTGCTTCCATTTGGATTTGTAATTTGAATTACTGATTTTTCCAGCATAAATAACCTCCCCCTATAATAACACTTTCATAACCTCAGGACTTCTCTTTGGGCTGCTGCTGAAAATGCTGCATAACCTGCAGGAGCCCTGAACTCGTGCTGAGCATCATAACCACTGAAAAAAGGGAGGGATGGGAAGAGGGAGAGAGAGTGACATTCACTTTCATCCACTCATTACATTGTTCCTTAAAAATTGTTCTGATGGCCTTTTCCTGCTCCCAGTAGTCTTGGCTGGGCATTTCTGTGTGCCATTCTCTCTGTATGAGGCTGATGAGTGCCTGGAATCAGCACTGAGAGCAACTGTTCGGCCTCCCCTTGCTGTCTTTGGGATGGGATGGGGTGGCAGGTGTTGGTTATTGCTCAGCTCACAGGTGGCTCTGCCCAGCCCGGGGCTGGCACACAGCAATGACCTCACTGGGCATCCCACTGGCACCTTTCCCTGCCTCCTCTAGCCCTGTCTGCCCACACTGCCAGGGGTGCAGGGGCAGGAGCTGTGCCAGGCAGGGCTGGGCTCTGCTTTGGGGCAGGAGCTGGTGAGGCATTAAATCTGCTGTGCTGGCAGAGATGGCAGCAAAAGCAGAAAACTTCCTTGTGCAGAAGGAAAAAGAATCAGCTGAGCCATTCAGAGGTGGCACAGGAATCAGGCAGGGAATTCCCCACTGACTTCCAAAGTGCTGGTACTGCCAGCCCAGCCCAGGTCCTGAAGTGCCTGGCAAGGCTGGTCCTGTGGGTGGGTCTGGCTGAGGGCATTTGTTCCACCTGCCCTTTGGCATATTGGGCACATGAGGCACAGGAGGGAGAAGGCAAACCCTCTGCAGTGCCCTGCCCTGCCAGGCCAGAACCTCATGCCCAAACCCCCCTTTGTGTGCTGGTTGTGCAGAACACTCTGAGCTGCCCCGGGCAGTGCCCCAGAGCCCTGCACTGTGCCAGGCACTGCCAGCTGCCCACGGGGCAACGTGAGTTCCCCACCGTGTGCCACCACCCTGCACCACCCACTGCCACCCCCAGCCCCCAGGGCCCTGCTTGCCCAGGCTGGGCATGTCTGGGGGAGGCAAATCTCTCAGGCTGAGGAGTCTGGGATTGCTGCATTACATGAAAATCCCTCAACCTGAAAATTGCTTATGGTAAAGAGCTCCACTTTGCAGATATCACTGTCTAACAGAGCAAACATCTCAGGAGTTTGAGAATGAACCTGGCACACTCTGCTGTGACTGTTCATGGGCTGAGGGAAGACTGGCACAAAATACTAAGGAGCTGGAGGGGAGGCATTTGAACAAACAGTCTTAATCTTCACCTTTCAGTATTTAAGTCACAGTGCAGCTTCCTGCCATTATTAGAGCAATTAAAATGCAATTACTTTTTCATCTTTACTTGAGTTCTTGAATAATTAAAGGCACTTTATATCAAGGGTGATCCATAAAGCAGGGCATTTGGCCTGTGCAAAGCTGCAGAGGGTGGGAGCTGTTGGCTTTGGGCACTCAGCAGCCGAGAGCTGAGAGAGGTGGTGCTGCAGGAGCTGCCTCCTCTGCTCATCTCCACAGCAGGGTGGAAAGAGGCCAACTGCTGGATTTCTGCACTTTATCTTGATTAAATGGCTCTTTCCATTTGGTGTTCACTCCTTTCATATTTGTAATCACTTTGAGATTTTCATTTTATAGTATTCACTCATTTAACTGCTTGTTTCCTGCCAAGTCTAAAAAAAGAAAGGCTTTTCCCTCCCTTCTCCTTCCTGTAATAAAGGCAAGAGTTTACAGAAAATTACTTCTATATTTAAAGTCTCCTGATGTAAATCTCTGATTGCTTTAAATAGTCAGAGCTGGTAGATGGTGCAAATAAGTCCTGGAGTGAAAGATGCTGAGCTGTGGAGGAGGCTGACAAGTGCTGCCAGCTCGTGGGCAGCTGCTGGGTGTCCCTGGGGTGCAGGGAGGGTGCAACACCCCTGGCACAGGAGAGGTCGCTGCCCCTCCTCGGATCTTCCTCTGGAAGAATTTGGGATTGCTGGCATTGTTTCCAGGTGTGTGCTGCCCACCTGCACTGGGGCTGTGCCCCCAGGGCTCCTGTGGGGTTGGGCACAGGAGGGCTCTGTGCCATGGGCACCTCTCCAGAGGTTTGGGAAGAGGAAAGCTCCCCTGTGGGGCTGCAGGGATTGCCAGACTGCCAACAGCAGCAAAACAACTCCCTGCTGCTTTCTTAGCACCCAAATTGAACATCATCTGCCTTGTATCTTAGCCAAGGTAATGGGAAAAGAAATATAGTGTAAATGTGCTGGAAAGGATGAAACTCTCTGGGGGTTTGGTTTTATTATTAGAAACGAAGGAAATCAGCATATTCTCAGGCATTTGCTGCACATGGCAGCTTTATCACACTCCTTTGTCAACACCTTTTTACTGATGTTGAGGGATGTAGTTCAAAGAAAGGGAGCAGCAGGAAAGCTGGAACCATGGGAGGGACCAAAAGCAGGCAGAAAATCCCTGTGGTCCTGCCTGGTGGCCAAGGGGTTCTGCTGCTGCTGCCCCTCAGCAAGGGCAGGGAAATGCTTTGGGATCAGAGCTGGTGCCACTGCCCTGCCTGAGAAACCAGGAGCAGTCCCTGACAGCATCCTGTGGGCAGCCCTGGTGCCACAGCTGTGCCAAGGAGAGCTCAGGGGTCACCCCTGGAGATGGTGCCACTGACACAAGTGCCACTGCTCAGCTCAGTTAGGGAGTCTCACATTTCAGCCCCACACCTGGGGCAAGAGGCATCTCACCTGTCCTACAACTGCCCTGGAAATTGGGGTTAATTACTGCATTTAATTATGGGTATAAATAACCTTTGAACTGCCGAGGAACTGTGGGACTGGTTTGTGAATCCAGTCCCAGAGAGCCATAATGAAACACTTCTGCTTTCCTTGGCTCCCAAGCTGCCTGGGCTTGGCACACAGACATCTCCAGGGGGCACAGGGAGGGCAGGGCTGGCCAAGCAGCAGCCTGGAGAAAATCAAATTGGTCCTAAACTCGGCAGGGGGCAGAACTTTCTCCAAAGAGATGCAGGAGGGACAGCCCTGGCACAGCAAACCTGGGCAGGGGGGCAAAGGCTGCTGTGCCCACACAGCTCGGGCTGCAGGAGGGTTTGTGGGTGGGTCTGCAGTGCTGGGCAAGGACCACCCACAGCAGCCTCTGCTCTCTTCGTGTAGGTGTGGATAAACACACACTGTGGCAAAGGGAAAGGTGCCCTTCAGCCTGGGGGACATTTGCATTCCAAGCTGGAGCTGCTCAGGAGCTGGAGCTGGTGGGGATTTGTGTTGCTGACAGACTGCCAGGAGCTGGACAGTCCTTGGCACCAGCCTGGCTTAAGGCCCAGGGCTGTCTACCTGCCCGCACTGGGGTTTCTACATTTTCCTGACTAGCAAAAGTCTCTTTTTCTTTCTAAATAAATGGATGTACTCAGAAGATGTTACAAAGAGTGGCAGGACTGAGTTGTGAATTTCCTGCTTCTTGCTTTTCTTAAGTCACAGTGAAAAGGATAATGAAATAAAGGACAGATACTGTGAGGGGAAATCTAAAATCTATTATAAGAGTAGTTCAGCTGAAAATGCTGGAATCCAAAGGCTCCTTACAATGGATGTGTTTTTCATGTTCACAAAGCAGCAGTGCATTTGGGGCCTTGATATTGTCTGAGATCTGAAAACCCCTCCCTATCCTTTGTATGGATTTTCTTTAGCCTTCTAAATCTCAGTGATATGAATCAATCATATCTGAGCACCTCTGTAAAAGCCTCACGTCCTCTCCGCTCTGAGTTACACCAATCATTCCCTTTTTCAATCAATAAAACAAAAGTCAACTTCAATCTTCATTCATAACTGGTATAAAAATCAAGTTTGAAGGTGGAAAAGAAAGTTTTGATCATTTCTCCTTAGCCCACCCCCAAATATATCTGGTTTCTGTCCAGGTTTGGTAATGAGAGGGTCGTGGTGGGAGTGAGTTCTCAGGGGGTTCTGACCCCACTGGAAGCAGCACCAGCTTTGCCTTCTGTCCTGCCAAACCCAAACCCTCCTAAGGATGGGGGTGATCAGAAACCCTCTGAGCTTTGCAGAGTGTTCAGACCAAGCCAAACCTGCAGCAGTTGTCTCAGCTGGCTCTCCAGAGGCACCGCCACCCCTGGGCAGAGCAGACTTGGTCTTCAGCTCCTTTCACACTGCCCTGGTCTCTCCCAGCTCTTTCCATAGCTCAGAGTGGCTGAAGGCTCCATGACCCCAGACCCAGGGAACCCCAGCCTGAGCTTTGTGCCACACACAGACTGTTGTGGGCACCACTGGTGGTAATGGCCAACGGCTCTGTGAGATTCCAGGGTGGGTTGGGTTTGGGGGATGGACCCTTTGGGCACAGGGAGCATCGTGAAGCACAAACAGGAGCACAAACCCTGTGGTGGCTCCAGCTCAGGGGGATCTCAGGGTCCTTCGGAACCATCATGAATTGCCCAACCTTTCTGCACAGTAGAGGTTTGACTTCACTGTGATTTTGGGGCAGGGAGGGAAGTTAATTTAAAGGGCAGCTAAAAGAAAATCAGGAGATTTGCATTTGACTGAGCTGCAGAGTCACTGGAGCCCGGGAGCTTCGGGGGAAAATTAGAACAAAGCTGGAATTTTTCTGCATGTTAAAATTAAGGCCACCTGACTCCTTTACCTGCTTTTCCCAGCCCCGCTGGGTGAGCTGCAGAACAGCCACACAAATAACATCATCACAGGTGCTTTATTGGCTGCTGCTTTCACAGGGACACTGGAATTCTGTCCTCTGTGTCAGTCACTGCAGGGCACAAAGCTCCTGGAGGTGACAGAGCCGGGGGTGACTCTTCAGTCCAAGCTGCCCTGCCCTGCCCTGGCTGTGCTGCAGCCAAAGGAAGGAACCACAGGGGGTGGAACATCACCTGCCAAGCCAGTTGGTTTCTGGAGGAGTGGTGCCCTCCCAGCTCTCAGGGCTACAGGAGTTTGCTCTGAACACACATTCCTGCAGCCAGTTCCACCCCTTTCCCTCCTGCAGCTGCTCCTGCCCTTGGATTTGATGGAACCAACTGCCACTCAGGGCCCAGGGGAGGCTGTTCCAGCAGGTGCACCCTGAAAGGTTAAGAGGTTGGCCCATGGCTCTTCTCCCCCTCAGCCCCAGCCCCAACCAGCAGCAGAGCCTGGCCCTGAGCTGGGCACTTGCTGCATTTTTATCATCTTAGGCAATTTTTCTCTGCAGAGTGATTTCTGTGAGACACCTCAGGGTATTTGCCAGCACAAACACAGCTCCAGAGGCTCAGGCTGTTTGTTTACAGTGAGAGGCAGAGAAGAGCCCTTATTACTGAGATTTTGCCTTCTCCCCTCAAGCCTCTCCCTGGGAGGCAGCACGTAGGCAATATTGATACCTGCTTTTTCTAATTTAGGGCCAATTCTCTGTATAGATGGATGTGGTGATGCATAAATAATCCTCTCCTTTGGTGCATGGCTTGTTTATTGCAGAGCTCATTGGCATGCACAGCACACAGGGCAACCAAACACTGCTCGGGCTGGGGATTGTCAGAGAGCTTGCCAGGCTGTTCCCTGGAGGAAACCATCAGGCTCACAGAGCTGGAGTTTGTAAAGTCCTTTTATTTCATCTTTCAGTGCACTCGGAGCTGCTGCTGCAAAGTTCAGGCTGAATCAGCACTGCCAGTAAAATTCCTTATTTTCAGGAATTCAGAAGTTGCTGGGGAAAAGCAAGAGCAGGATGTGGCTCCGGGGGCCCCGGGCTGGGGGTTTGCTTGGCAGTTTAAAAGGGACACAAAGCAGAATGAGAAATGCTGCTGGACAGAGCCAGCCCTGTGCTGGGGCTGGGGGTGGGCAGGGGGTGGGCAGGGGCAGCTCACCCCACTGGGGCTGCAGGGGGAGGGCACAGGGAGCTGACCCTGCCCAGCCCTGAGCCCTGGCCCAGCTGGGCACTGCCCCCTGAGTGGGCAGGGAAGGAGCCTGTGCCCTCCAGGGGCTCTGGGGGGGCACAATTGCCTGCACAGCTTGTTTGCTGCAGAGCTGATCATGACCTGTGATATATTCTACTTAAACAGATTATGAGAGGCCCAATTCTCCCATTAATTGCAAAATTCTGAAGAACTTCATTATGAACAAGCTTGAACTGTCCAGTGTAGAGCCTTAATCACTTGCTGTGCCATATGCCATCCCCCAAATCTAATCCTGAGAGCAAACCCACTCCTGAGTGCTTTGTGATGAACTCAATTTACAGCTCCCACCAAATAACAGGCAATTCTTCCTTACTGTCTCACTGCTGGGAAGGATCTGCTGTGTTTTTCTATGGAAACCACTATTAAATCTGATGAAATGAGGAGGGAAAGGGGTTGGATTTAGAAATGTTGGATAATTAACTGACCTGCTCTTAGTCTGAGGTGTTTGCTGCAGAAATGGGGAATGGTGCCCAACCCGTCTGCCCCTGCCCAGCTCACACACACCAGTTTGCATAATGCCTGTATATTAAATTTCCATTAGGTTTCTGGTTCACAGCAGTGCCTCACTGAGCACAGAATGCATGGGAGCATCCCCAGCACCAGGGGCTGGAACGGCCCAGGAGTTTGGAACTGAACCTGGGCACAAATGCTCTTCCTCAGCTGCCTGCACAGGGTTTGGTGTTGTTTCAGATTCAGGAGAGCTTCTCCCAGCACTGACAGATGACAAGGGAATGTGATACAAACTAGACCGTTATTTTTTTAAATGTTTGTTATTAAATTTTGCAAAATACAGGGCTGAGAAGTTTAGTCAAAGCAAGACTATTACCCCAAGGGAGCTGCAGCAGTCTTGCATGTATCAGCAGGGGGGAAAGGAAAACCAAAATATACTTGGTGAAATGAGACTGTTTGGGTTGTCTGCTGGAGTTGGTTTTTTTTATATTAAGTAATTGCCAAGCAACTCTGAAATAATAATAACACAAGGATGGTAGTGAGGTAACAAATTCTGCTGAACACCTGATGGAAATGTGGGTGAGTGATCTGGCCTACAATTCCTGTGGCTGAGTGAGCCAGACCTTTGGGCTCCCCCCAACGTCAGCAGAAACAGCTGAGCTGCCTCTGTGGCCAACTCTTGTGGCTGTTCTGCCTTTCCTCATCCTCATCTGAGACCCCTCACCAGGTTAGGGAGAGGAGATGAAATCATTCCCCAGAGCTGCTCAGGTTTTCCTTCCCACCCCAAATCCCTCTGGCAGGAAACCAAAGCCCTTGTAGGGGCAGAGGGAGACGATATTGAGGAGTTAATGTGTCAAAGCCATCCTGGCTGTCACAAAGCTCCAAACAAACCAAGGAGTCCTTCCCATCCAGCTGGGATCAGCTTGGAGGGAAGCCCAGGGAGGGTGTCTGGGTGCCCCCAGAGCTGCAGTGCCCCTGGCACTGTCCCACCCCATGCCCAGCTGGGAGGGAAGCCCAGGGAGGGTGTCTGGGTGCCCCCAGAGCCGCAGTGCCCCTGGCACTGTCTGACCCCATGCCCAGCTGGCACTGCAGAGCTGCCTGGATTTGGGGTGGAGGGCTCTGAGGGGCAACTCGAGCTGGAATGCCTAAAGTGTTATTTGTTGTTTCCTAATTATGACATTTAGGGGAAAGCCCCACTAACTACAGTGTTGGAAGGTGTCTGGCTGGTTGAGCTCCTCAGAGGGGTGGCAGCCAAGGGACCAGGGCCCCTCCTTCCCTCAGGCCCTTGGTGGCCACGTCTCCACCACAAACGTGGGTGTTCTCCAGCAGGAGGGTGTCCATGGGGGCAGCAGGCACAGAGGGGGCACACACGGCCCCAGGGGTGCCAGGAGCTGCGCCCTGAGCCAGCTCCTCGTGCCCTGCCAGGCTGGGGGCTCTGGGGGTGTCCCCCTGCCCATGCTGGTGGCAGCTGCCTCCCTGCCCAGCCTGGGGGGGTCAGAGCCAGGGGGTCACCTGTCCCAGCCCAGCCGGGGTGATGCCACCCCCAGTGCTGGCAGTGCCCTGGCACCGGCGGGCCGGGGCTGAGCCCCCACGGGGCACAGGCAGGAGCCTGCTGTGATTATGCTCCAAAATGGCTTTGGGCGAGATGCTTGAAATACAAAATAAGGGGGGCTTGAAAAATCGCTTGAGATGCTCAGCCAGCCCTGGCACATCTCCCAGATGAGAACCATCTTTTTGGCTGGGATCATCTATCATGCTTGAAACATTCTGAAAGGCTGAATCTTCCCCCTAACCATCTTTATCATTTTAATTTAAAAGCTTTTTAAAATTATCACCCAAATAAATGATAAGTAGTAACAGGGTAAACTCTCTGAGCTCTCCATTAGTGCAAACAATGCAAAGCGACTGTGCTCTATTTACAGAAAATTAATGAGTGTAAAAAAGATGAACTGCTTGTCATCCTGGTGATCAGAAGTTGTTTTTCATGCAAGGAGGTTTGTAGCTTTATACATTAAATGCTGGGATAAAAGAAACATCTCTTCAATATTAATAGTTGTAATGTATGATTGTATGTGAAGGGAATAGAAATAACATTTATTTTATTTAATGAAGACTAATGAAGTTGTTCTGATCTTTCCATTACAGTTTCAACAAGTTTTTCTAATCAAGAAGATCCTACTTTTTGAAGGCTAATTTTTCATTTTAGGCTTCTGAAATGCCAGTAGAACAGTGAGATGCAAAGGGATGTCAGAACATTTCCAGTTCTAATGGGAAATTGATGCATTTCAGGGGGTTTGTTTTGTTTTTGATTAAAAGAAAAAACCTCAGGCTATTAGAGGAAAGTTTCTTTTCTGTCATGGTGCCTTATCCATACCCAAACATGACAGAGGCTTTTCAGTGGCTTTACCCACAGCTGGATGGGCAAAGGGGGCTTTTCCTAAGCCTGGCAGGGCAGGAGCCAGTGCAGGTGACGGCAAAGGACACAGAGCTGAGGGGCAGGGGCAGGGAAGGAGCTGAACCCTGGGGCACCCCTGGGGGCACCACGGTCAGCACACACAGACGGGCTCTGCAAAGTGCCCCCAGCTCTCTCAGCCTGGTCACAAACATGGAGACAAGTCAAACCTGACTCTTTTGGGGTGTTCATGCTCAGACTCACCAAGGAACATTGGCTAGAGGGCCCCACCTGTCTTTGGATGGTGTGAAGGGAGGGTTTGGATCTGGGCAACCCTCCTGGTACCAGGGGAGATGGGCACTGGCTGCCCCTTTGTGGGCACCTGGACTGGCTCCTGGGCAGGAGAGGGTGCCAAGGGCAGGAGAGGGGAGGCTCCTTCAGAGGGGAAACACTTCAAACCTGTGTCTGGGCAGTGATGGAGCAACAGAGACATGGAGGGAGGGAGAACAGACAGCTCTGCCCTTTTACTGCCCCCCTCAGCTGTTCTCCCAACCCCCTGTGGGAATGCCCAGGGGCACTCCCTGCTGAGGGCTCTGCCTGGCAGGGCCTGGCCCTGCCCCATACCCCTCCCCAGCTGCTGGCTCAGTCATGCTGCTTCCAGAGGGAAAAGGTGGGGAGTGGCTGCCCAGAATGTTGTTGTCTTAATTTCTGTCCTATATATCTTATGCTGTGCTGGTGCTCCGACATAAATCTGCTGTCTAACACCTTCTCAGAGCACTAATAGGGTTGTTGAGCCTTCAACATTTTTCACACCTGACAGTTTCTTAGAATGCATCAATTATTTTCCTACCTGTGTTCACAGTTTTGTTGTCATTAAAGGGAAAAAAAAGAAAAGGAAATGAAAGGATTGATTTTATTTTTGATTTAAACAGAAGAGCCTTTCACAGCCTTTGTATAAGCACAAACCTGATACCTTCCAGAGCTAACGTTGAAATCTGAACTGGTGAACTGCCATTTTCAGGCCTGCAGGTGTGAACCAGAAACAGGACAAGAAAGTCATACTGAGAAGAAGATGGAAAAAATCCCTACCTGTTAATGCCATTTGTAGCTGCCCTGATGCCCCAAAGCACATGTAAACACCCCCAGGTACCCACAGAGTGTCTCTGTCCTGTAACAGCCCATTCCTCTATGCTGGGCAAAATTTCCTGCTGTCACTTGTCTTGGGCTGAGAAACAACTGCCCTCTCCCCTCTCCTCCAGCTTAATGCTGGAGTGATGCCCTGCAGGTGCCAGGTTGGTGAGACCTCCATGGCACCTTCTGCTGTCTCTGGTGCTCCCGGACCAGCACCCAGTGGGAGCCGGTTCCTCCCATGCTCAGGAGCCCTGATGTCAAACTAGCCCAATTGTTTTCAATTAAAAAGACCCCAGAAGGACAAAAGGGCTTGTGTGTCCATGTGCTTTGTGCTTCCCCTCAGCAGTGTCACCCACACATGGACTCGATTTCTCTCTTGCCCTCACGCACATAAAATAGAAAGCTGACAATTTTAATAACTACAGAGTTTTCTGCCTAATTGAGATTAACAGAGACAGTTAGAGCATTAGCACAGGAGCAGGACCTCGGGGCCCTTCAGCAATTGCTCAGCTATTTGCTGGGTCAGGTCTCTAATCATCAGTTCTCTGCACAGTTCCATGTTTGCAGTGCAGGGCCATGGGGCAAGAGCTGCCCGTGCTGCCCCGAGCCCAGAGCAGCGTGGGGAGGGCCCTTGGGTGGGCACACCCACAGACAGACAGACAGAGACAGACACACACACACACACGTGTGTGTGCACACACTCACAGACAGACACACAGACAGGCAGACAGACAGACAGACAGACAGAGAGGCAGACAGACAGACACACACACACACACGTGTGTGTGCACACACTCACAGACAGACACACAGACAGGCAGACAGACAGACAGACAGACAGAGAGGCAGACAGACAGACACACACACACACACGTGTGTGTGCACACACTCACAGACAGACACACAGACAGGCAGACAGACAGACAGACAGACAGAGAGGCAGACAGACAGACACACACACACACACGTGTGTGTGCACACACTCACAGACAGACACACAGACAGGCAGACAGACAGACAGACAGACAGAGAGGCAGACAGACAGACACACACACACACACGTGTGTGTGCACACACTCACAGACAGACACACAGACAGGCAGACAGACAGACAGACAGACAGAGAGGCAGACAGACAGACACACACACACACACGTGTGTGTGCACACACTCACAGACAGACACACAGACAGGCAGACAGACAGACAGACACTCACCCCCCCCTCCCCCCTCCCCACACACACGTGCTGCTGGCTCTGCCCTCGCTGCCCGACGTGCCCTCCTGGTCTCCTCGGGCTTTGCCAACGTCCCCCAGCCCCGCGGGGAGGGAGCCACAGCCTGCCCGTCAGGGGCCACTCCTCGTGCCTGGGTGGGGGACTTGAGATGCTGCTTTGGGGAAACTGGAGCGATAAATGACTCCAAACACAGCCAGCACTTTGCATTCGGAGTCGTTGCAACAACAAATGAGCAGTGACTACTGGGTTGGGTGGTGACCTTGAGCAGGGCACCTTCCCTTGGCAGGGCACCTTCCCCGTGCTCCTCCCTGCTCCCCACAAACACAGCGGGGCTTCTGGAAGCCCTGCCCTGCTCCTGTGAGCTCTGAGCAGCAGAGGGGGATTTTCTCAGGGTTTTTTTGTACTCCTGTGCCTTGCACGGGCAGCAGGGGCACCCACAGCGTTCTCTGCCCCAGCCCCCGCTGGCTCTGCCATGGCCAGGGGGAGCAGGGAGGTGCCATCTCAGCTGTACCCCAGACCCTGCTCCTTGCCAACCCCTGCCCTTCCTTGGGCGTCCTTCCAGCACAGCCTGGTGGGAGCCCTGAGCTCTCTCCCTCCTTCCCCTGGGTTTGGAGTGTGGAGGTCTCTGCTGCCTCTTCCCAATCCCCGTTTGTGAAAAGCCAGCCCGGTGTGCAGCGGGAGCGGCTCCAGGCACGCCCGGAGCGGGGGGAGAGGGGTGGGAGAGGGATGGGAGAGGGATGGGAGCAGGGATGGGAGCGGGATGGAAGCGGGATGTGCCCCAGGAGCGGGATGGCAGCGGGATGGCAGCGGGATGTGCCCCCGGAGCGGGATGGCAGCGGGATGTGCCCCCGGAGCAGGGCACGTGTGGCCGCTCCGGGCTCCGCCGGGACCGCGGGCAGCTTTCGTACCCAGGGAAAGGAGGGACGTGACTTTGGTTCCGGCACAAATCTCCCCTAAAAAGGGCACAGCTGTCACTCCGTTTGTCAACATCAGCAAGTAATTATGTAAAGAAAAACATCATTGTACTTTTGACTTTGGTGCTTGTCGTGTCGAGCAGAGGCCAATAGATGGACCACTCGGACCGTGCGAGGGGAGATGCTCAAAGCTGGAAGGGCTCCTCGGGCGTCAGCGAAGCTTGTTATTTTTTCCCCCCTAATAATAGAGTGAGAATTGAGAAAGAGAAAATTAGCAGCAGAAAAATCAGTTCCTCTTTGTTGAATAGACAGTTTAATTTATTCCTCAGCACAATGTACCTGAAGAATGATAAGAAACAACTTTGATACCATGCGAAATAAATAAAAAAGAGGTTACATAACCTAATTTTCTCCGGGTCTTACAGCAGTCTGTAGTTTATCAGCTTTCATTTAACCAGAGCAAAATTAATAAGACAAAACCCGTAGGGCTCCCTGGAATGCTACAAGATTTCTTAAAAAGAAACCTGTCAGTTAATTATTTTGTGTGCAGGTCACTGCAGGGTGATCAGGAGGGGCAGCCCCAGGAGCAGCTGGTGCTGGGGGAGTGGCACTGAGGGCAGGGGCGCTGGCCCCAGGCTGGCACTGGCCCAAAGAGCACGGGGGACCGTTCGCCAGTGCCAGCACTGGGTGGGCCACCAGGGCTTGGCACTGGCTGGGAGGTGTGGGGACGGGGGAGCAGGGATGGCCATGTGCCCCTCAGCCATGGGCACAGCTGCCTGGCACCTCAGGGCTCCCAAAGCAGGGCAGCCACGCCCGAGATTCCCGAGGCAGCTCATTAAAACCAATTCAAAGGATTTGTGCTTTGTGAGACCACCACAAGCCCCATAGTTAATCATTTTCTCCCTTTCTTCCCTCTTGTTCCCCAAGAACAAAACCTAAGGAGAAATGGTGAAATAAACATTTTTTAAAAAGATATGTCCAGGTTTTGGTTCTGCTTCATTTAGGGATGAACTGATAGTACAGCTCCAGCTGGAGGAGGGGATGGCAGCCTCGTGTCTCCCTGCCCACAGTGTGATATTCACATGTCACCCAGATCCAGGCATGGCTTTGGGTTCAGAAGGAGCAGTGGATATGCAGGTTTAGATGCCAAATTTAGGTGTAAAATTCCCCATAAAAAGGCAGTGGTAGGTCATTTATTAGGTTTTGCTTTCCTGTGGCCTTGCAAAGGTGGCGAGTGGGAGGGGAGAAGGCTCTTGGCAGCAGTTTTCCTTGCTAGGTACGACTCCAAGGGACACAAAGGGGGGCAGTGCCCACCTGACTCGCTGGGGAGGGCGATGCCAACGCTGCCCACGCTCAGCCTGCAGTGCTGGGGCTGCCCTGCAGCAGCATCCTCTGTGTTAGGTGTTCAGGAGACACCTGAGCTGTGACAGCAGGGGGGGAATGTGCCACCCTCCTGCCAGGCACCCACTGAGTCCAGCTTATCCACCCTTGGGCTGAGCTTCAAGGCTGCTGGTGCTGAGCAGCCCCAGTGCCAGCAGTGCCTGCAGCTGGCTCAGCGCTGGCTCCTCCAGCAGTGCTGCCCCTGCCAGCTGCTGCTCCTGGGCAGGACCAGCTCCCACGGGCTGACAGGAACCAAAGCTCTTCCTTTGCACACTTGGGAACTCTGCTGGGGGCAACCTGTGCGTGCAAATCGTGCAGCAGGCAAGAGTGGCCTCCCTCCCTCCCTCCCTCCTCGGGCAGCAGCATTTACAGCGGGGTCTGTTGTGCTTTGGGAACACACAATGGGAACTGAAAATACATTTGGCAGCGTTCGGGGTGGGGGCAGTTGGACTGAGCTCTTTTCCAGAAGGCACAGACTCTGGGGGGGTGCAGCATGTTGGGAGGTGCTGGCTCTGAGGGGGCAGGGGGTGCTTGGGGCTGCCTCCTGCAGCTTCTGCCTTCCTGTTACTCACATGATGAGAAAACTGGCACGTGTGGGGGGCAGCAAGTCATCCTCTAGTCCCTCCGTGCCCTGCAGTGTGCCAGTCCCACTGCTTGGCCCCAGTGCCCGGTGCCACACAGACAGGGGGACAGGCAGGTGTTTGCTGTGCCCTCCTGCCATCAGGGCTTGGGCACACGAGCCTGAGCTCGGCTGGGAGGGTGACTGGGCAGGCTGGGGGCACAGTGCATGCCAGGGCCAGGCTGCCAAACACCACCACTGCCCATTTACCTGGGCTGTACCAACAGGCTTTCTCCTATAAAGGCAAAACTGCAGAAGCCCAGCAGGCTGCAGAGAGGCTTTGCACTGGGCTGTGGTATAGAAATATATTGCAGATGGTATTTACTTAAAAGACAATTTTTATTTTTGTGTCTGCTTGGAATAAAACTAATTAAAAGCTAAGCAGAGTGTTTTCCTCTTAACTTAAAATATTACAATTAGTGGCAACATCTGCATTGCACAATTTGTTATTGTATGTGCAAGGCTGGAAAAGAGCCTTTCCCAACATTATAAAGTGGTGTACAAATATTCTGCAACTAACTAATTAAAAACATTAAAATGCTAATTTAATTTTGACTAGGATAACTCAATATAGTATCTTCTCTTTAAAGTGTTTTCCTTGTTCCATTACAGAACTCCAGGGAATCAATCTGTGCTGTGGGGTGAGCTGGGTGGTCTCCTCTCATTGTATGGAGCCCATAAAACACAGGCTGGCACTTCAGCTGAACCCCACGTTGGGATGGTAGAGTTGGAGAAGTGTCCCGTGGAGGTCCTTGAACCAACAGGATTTGGGTGAAACGAGACTTCAGGGGGTGACAGTCCCTGCCCTGAGTGCCAGCAGGAACAGATCTCATCTCTGTGGCGTATGGGACGTGGTGAGGACAGTGACTAAAGATGTGATTCCTCTCTGGCATAAAATACTGTTTTCCTCCAGCTTTTCATCCCCAGAAGTCACCAACCCAGAGCACAGCAGGAGTCCTGTCTGCAAGGACAAGGATTGCTCACAGCACACAGTTCTAGGCAGCGCTTTTGAGCTGGGCTTGTATTCAGTCCCCTCTCCCTCTTCCCTCTTCTCCCAGCTCAGCCAGTGCCCCACCCAGTGCCCTCCACTTCCACCTCTGCTTGGGGTGACCCCAGTTTGGCTGCACCTCCTGGGGGCTTCCCAGAGACCCTCAGTGTGCCCCAAGGTGCAAGGGCAGGAGGGGGAGAGACACAGGAGCTGCTCCTCCCCTGGTGTCTGGAAGGAGCTCAGCCCATGCCCAGAGTGCTCACACCCTCAGCAGTGGAACAGGAACACCAGTTCAAGTCAAAGGCAGAGGCTGACCTTGATTGTCCTCACTGGAGGGAGGATTTTTTTCTCCAGTAAGGATTTAATTCAAAACTAACTTAGTTCATAAAGTCAATGTAAATCTTTCCATGTTGTTCTCATGGAAATCAGGGCAAACTCATATATTTGCATGAGCAACAACATTCAGAGACTGATCAAAAAATGAAATAAATTCACACCTTTGAACCTGAATTGCTTGTATTGAAGATGGGGCTGGTTCCCTTTTGCTGCCTGCACTGAACTGGAGCTCAGCTGAGCTGAAGAGCATCTCTCAAAGCTCCCCCAGGCCCAGGCAGAGCAGCCCCAAACCCTGAGGGGCACAGACCCTGTTTGGGTGGGGTGTTTGTGCCCCAGGACAGCGAGCTCGGTGCTGCCAGTGTGGACCCCTAAGCAGGACAATTCCTTCCTGGCTGCCTCCCAGCAGCTGGAGCCAGAACAGCTGAATTCGAGCTTATGGTAGGATGAAAGAAAGCAAACTGCTTTCCAACTTTTCCCATATCTTCCTTTTTTTTTTTTTTTTCTCAAAACAAACATTTCCTGATTCCTTTCCTCTCTGTTTTGGATAGTGATGATGCTACATTGTCTCAGAGTGTTCTCAAGGTGTTTCCACCTCCCTGGGACTGCAGAGCAAGGTGTTTGTAAGCATTTCCCTGCGGGGAGCTGGAAATGCCTCTGGGGGGGACTGCTCTGCAGCAAACTGGGGGTTTGGGAGGGTCTGTGATGGATTTCCAGGGCTGGCCTGGCTCTCCGCAGCAGCACCTCTGGGAGCCAGACTGGCACTGACTGCAGATGAGCTCCCGTGCGGGTGAAACAGTGGCTTAAAGCAGCTGCTAATTAGCCCAGCTCTGTTCTGCTCCTGCTTTTCATGTCCAGATCCCTCCTTCAGAAATAAAAAGCAGAAGGAAAACATCCAAGCAGAAGAATCAGAAGGCAAAGGAAAAGAAGTGGTTGGGGATTGCAGAGCCAAATTAATGAGAGCCCTCATTTCAAAGCTTATATAAAGCTGAGCTGCATCTGTGCAAGGAACAGTGACCCAGAAAGAGCAGCGTGGCCCAGAGCAGAGTGAGCTGCAAACCTCGGGAGCCTCTGCCCCTGGGATGCTCCTGCACTCCCAGCAGGGACCCCTCGCTTGAGGTTCTGCTTTGCAGCTGGTCCCTGGCAGGGTGGGCTTGGGCAGCCTCGGGCACTGCCAGCACCTCCCGGGCACGGGGAGGTTCAGGAGCTCAGCCCTAGCCCTTGCCCTTGGTGGGCACAGCAAACCTCGTGTGCAGCGTTGGTGTCCCCCCTGCTCCTCACAGCTAAACATGGCTGTGGTTAAACAGAAATGTCAGTAACTGCCCCCAGCTTGGGGCCCAGATAAAACTCTTGGTTTCTGACACTGCTGCCCAGCTGATGGGAAGTGCCCTTCTGGAAGGCTCAGGATTGCTCCCACCTGATGGGAATTGCCCTTCTGGAAGGCTCAGGATTGCTCCCACCTGATGGGAATTGCCGGTCTGGAAGGTTTGGGATTGCTCCCACCTGATGGGAATTGCCGGTCTGGAAGGTTTGGGATTGCTCCCACCTGTTGGGAATTGCCAGTCTGGAAGGTTCAGGATTGCTCCCAGCACAGGGAGCAGGTCACACTCTGTGTCTGCAGCTGCAGCAGAAATCCATTCCTGCTGAAAGAAAAGAGGAATGTAAAATGCCTCCTGGATGGCACTGAACCCCATGGGGAGTTTTTCTCATTGTTTCACAGTTCAAACCCTCCGTTAATGGGCAGATGCTTTTAAACCCACTCCCAGAAGAGAAAGACCTTTGGTGCCTTGCATGGCAGGGCTGAGATTCTCACCTGGAATGCTCACCATTTAATGCCTGAAAAACAGGACTGTTCACAATTTTCCTGGAAGAGACAGTGCTGGATCATTATCTAGTTTGAGTGACACGCTTTGCTTACTTGCCTGTTTCCCTGAGTAGAACTTAGAATTATTTAAAATAAAAACTTCTGTCTTTTCTAGTCAAACCCCCTCAGGAATGATGAGCAGCTCAAGCTCTGCTGGGGGATCTGCAGGTGCAACACAGAGTTTCTGTGTCCCCCTGACCCCTCCAGCCAGTCCTTCCCCTGCAGTTCAGCTGAAGGGGATGAGCCATCCCATGGGCTTTCTCAGGCAGCATCACCCCTCAGCAGTCAGGCCAATTCCACTGTTCCCACAGCAGAAGGGACAGCTGGCAGACACTCCCACAGGGGACAAAAAGGCTCCAAGCAAGAAACCTTCTCCAAGAAGTTGGTCAGAGCAGGTGCTTATCACTCTTCATGAGACTGTGAGGACAATAAACTTGTCAGTCTGATCTAATGGGCAGGTGTAACCTGAGTATTTAGTGTCTTGTTAATATTGACTGGGAAGACAGAGTGAAGAAATTGGAATGCCAGGGGTGGCAGCTGCCAGTCTGGCAGGGCACAAGCAGAGCTGATAAATGTTTGTACTTGCACAACAGGCTAATTCCAGTTTATTGTCCAAGGTGTTAACTCTTGGAATTCATAGTGCTCAAAACTTGCACTTTGTGAATCTGTTCAGCTTTCCTGTTGAAAGAATTGCTCTCAGTTCCCAGGAGGTTAAAGGAGCAATGAGAGAGCAGCAGGGGTTTTATCCTGATAGCTCTGGGTTCTATCCTGATAGCTCTGGGTTCCATCCTGATAGCTCTGGGTTCTATCCTGATAGCTCTGGGTTCCATCCTGATAACTCTGGGTTCTATCCTGATAGCTCTGGGTTCCATCCTGATAACTCTGGGTTCCATCCTGATAGCTCTGGGTTCCATCCTGATAACTCTGGGTTCTATCCTGATAACTCTGGGTTCCATCCTGATAGCTCTGGGTTCCATCCTGATAGCTCTGGGTTCTCCCTACATTTGGCACCAGCACTTTGTGCCCTGTCTGAGTCTCCCCCGTCTGCAGCATCCCAGCCACTGACAGCTTAAAGAGCCTCCTACCACTTGTTCCAGGTAGGGCAAAGGATTAGATTTCCTCTTACAGACCCAGAGAGGCTGTTCCCACCCTGGCAGGTGTTTCTCTCTGCCAGCAGCACTGGCAGGGGCTGCTGAAGCCCCAGGGCAGAGCTGCCCAGGGCCAGAGCCCACTGGGGGCCGAGGGGCAGTTTTACCCACTGCCTGGAGGGCATTTATGCACTCTGGTCTTCTTTAGGAAAGCTGCTGCAAAGTTAGAGCTACAAGAAGACACTTCCCAAGGCCCATTTTGTTGCGGTGTAGCAGCATTTTGCTGCTGGCCCCTGCCCCTCTCTGCCCTGTGCCCTCTGTGCTGCATCCCTGGGGCAGCTCAGGGCAGTCTGGCACAGCAAGAGACTTCCAGCCTCAAGGCACTAATTAAAACTTGCCCTTGAGTCAGCTCCAAGCCAGGTAACAAAACAAAGGACCCTGGAGAGGGATGGATGTTCAGTAAATAACAAGACCTATAAGGCCTTTCTGTTCATGGCAGACAAAGAGTTTCAATATAGAGAAGTTTAGTCTTACTGAAAATTGTTTAAACCCACTTATGTAGTTTATTTTTCAGAAATATGGTTGAGTTGTTAACGTTCCTCTTCCCAAGGATCTGATTATTTAGCACAGTTGAACCATCAGTGGCTTAACAAAGGAAGAACTATACACAAGCTAATAACAGTATTTTTACAATAAATGATCTGCTTTGCCTTTTGTGAGCTGAAACAATCTGGCTGCTGACAGACAATTGATTAGAGCTGGAGAGAGGATTGAACAGACAAAATATTTCTTGAATGTGAGAATTCAGGGCATTCTGAGTAATTTCCTATTCCTTGTCAATCTTTAGAAGGATTTTCACTTGTCACAGAACAGCAATAACTGGGGACTTGGACTATCTGCTCTCTATCAAATGCATTTGGACTTGAACCTATTTTCTGTTATACATTTGGGGTTTTTAGGTGATTGTATCTTTCCAGTATGAGAATAAAAGATTATCATATGCAACAAATGGAACATATCTAAGGACATATTTCCAACAAAATAGTTTTCAAAATGTTGATGTTTGTGTCATTATCATAAAGGTTAATGATGATAGGAATAATAGGAAGCAATAGGTGCTGAAACTCCTTCAGTGAAAGGGCAACAAAGTGAATATGAAGCTTTAATGTACTGGCATTTATGTGCATCTGTTACCCTTGTATTGGAGTAACTCTGCAAATTCCATTTTGCTTCAAGATTGCTGCATTTTTATACCCAAAGCATTATATGGAAAGCTGATGTTTTGAAAATGGTCTGATCTCACATTAATTCTGCGTTGGGATAAAACTCTGGCCTTGAGCCCCATGACTTTTGAAACAGATCTTTCTATTGCAGATGATTTAGAAAATAAACAAAATCAATTTCTATATATTGGGGTGATACAGAAATCCAGAGAATCTCGACTGTAGTGACAGTGATGAAGCCACTTTAACCAGAAAAAAGGTGAAGATATCACATAGAAACTCTCCTGTTTCTGTGTATTCAGGCCCTATTTCTGTGCCATTGGGTGCAGCAGAGGCTTTGCCTTTGCCCCCAGGGGGTGTGGGGTGCCCTCTCCAGCACAACACCAACCCCTCCCTTCAGGAGAGAATTCTCCTCTCAATCTGCCCTGCAAGTCTGGCATGTGCTGATGGAATTGCTCTAATAAATTAGTGATTACTGATCCAAATACAAAAATGTAACTCCCCTCAGCAGAAACCAAAAATTATGTTCTCCGACAAAAAGAAATTCTGTATTTTCAAATGCTGTGATTAAAAATGCAGTTTGAGAAACACAGAACAAATCTAAAGCAGAGAGAGCTGTTAAGGATGGGCTGGAGCTGATTCCCCTGTACAGCTTGTCTGGCAGTCTCTGGTTGCCAAGATACTGCCCCTGGCACCTCCCACTGGGGCTCCTGCATTCGGAAATTCTGGTCTTTAACCCCAGCCCATAGATTGGCTCCACGCCCTCCCCTTCCCTCTCCTTGGGCAAAGGCAGGTGGGGAGTGGAGGGGAGTTCTCCATGCAGAGCCCAGCCCTGCCTTCCTCCAGGGGAGCATTGCCACCTTCCCACCACTCCCAGTCTGGGCTGCTGCATCCACTGCTTTAATTAGACAGGAGCAGTTCTGAGGTCGTGTCCCACCAGGTAATGGGGGTTCTTCACTTCACTGCAATAAAAAGTGCCAGAAAACCAGATTAACTGATTTTCCAGTTAGCTCTCCAGTTCTGTGCTCAGATACCTGATTGCCTCAATCAGAACACTGTTAATATCCAAATGGTTGTATTTGAGTGCTCTGCCCCTGCTGCCTCCAGGCTGCACAAGGGACATTCCGGGCTCTATAAATGCTGCTGTCCCTTTGCAGGAGAAGCGAAGATGGAGCGATGGGAAAGCAGCTCAGCCCTGAAAGCTCATGGCTCTCCCCAAGCATGATTAACCACCAAATAATGGAACATTATTTGCTGATAGAAAATCAAAGCATTTGCCCCCAGCAGGGTGACATTTACAGCAGTGCAGAGCGCTTGCACATTTTATGCTTATAAGAACAGATGAGGTATGAAATGGGCTCTGATAAGGCTTTGAGCACCAGGGAAGTCTCGTCATTTATCACAGCTTTGAGCTGGCTCTGCATCCCTACCATTATTGGCACATTTCTGCACACCAGGAGAAAAGGAAAACTTTGCTTGAACAGCAGATAGTGGATGAATCTCCCCAAGTCCAGCAGGCACGTCCTCCCCAAGCAGGTCCCACTGCAGTGCTGGTCCCATTTCTCACAGGGTTTGAGGGGGTTTGGTAATGAACACCAGGCAGGCAAATTGCTGACGTGGATTGTCTGACTCCTCAGTGCAAAGAGATCAGATTAGTTCTTGAGATGCTCAACTGTCATCCAGTTCTGTTAAAATACATCACAAATAACCAGTCATGTGAAGCTGTCTCAAGAAATTGCAAATTATTTTAAGTTTTAAATGAATGCTCGTAAAATGCACACATGGTGCCAGAATATTCCTCCTAAATAAGCTGCCCTCCAAGTCAGTAGTAGGATTTAAAATATTTATTTGGTGTGTGCTTGGACTCCATTATTGAGAAGTGCTGGAGAGTCAGAATCCCTTGGGCTCTAAATTTTTGCTTTGGGTTTTTTTCATCTAAGAACTATTAGCTGCAAGCACAATTCTGGCTCTTTGATGTCTCTGGACTGTATTTCTTCCTTACTGTGAAATTAGAGATTATGAAATGGAGCAAAGGATCTTAAGAACAGATTCCCATAGTTTATATACACTCAAAGTTTTGAGAAATCATATTTGAATCTTTAGAGCATCACCTCCTCTCAAAACCAGCTGAAAAGCAGGTTCATTGTCACCTGTTGGAAGGGTGTGGCCATTTGGATAGTCCCCTGTGTGCAGCTGAGAACTCTCATGGATGCAAACTGGACTTCTTTTACTCATAAAACATGTTAGGTGGTTCCTCAAGCCAAGAGTGACCTCTCAACAATCCTTGAAAGTAGTTTTAGACTTTTATTTGTAAAGCTCCAGAAGGTCTTGGGCATGTTCATGTTCTTCCTTTACAGTTCCAGGGCACTCCTGGGCCAGGTCCTTGTCAGTCCATCTCCCACTCCATCCCATGTGCTCAGGATCAGGAGGAAGAGTCTGCTTTGCTCTTCAGGTCTTGATTTAGACCATGACATTACTGGTTACAAGCTGCCCAAGCACTGGGAAAGAGGAGCCACTGAGACTGAGCATATTTAGATGTTTGTTCTTCCTGGCAGAAGTCTTTAAAGTATTAATAGAACAAGATGGGCACTAATAAAGTCTCAGTTGAATCCAGCTGATTTCAGAGGAGCTCCACTGACCTGCCTATTGATTTATATTTGTCCTTGTTAGAATAAAACCTATAAATGTACAGGAGTTCTGTTGGAGGTTAAATAGGACAATGTTAGTAGAAGGGAGAAGAATACAAACATACAAAAGGGAGGCCCCATCTGTGTTTAGACTCCTTTCAATGTGTTGGCTACTTATTTTTGCTGCATCCTCTGCAGTCCCATCAAGGTCTTGTCTCAGCTTTGTGGTGTTGAACAGTAATGGCAAGACCAAACCAGAAGTTTAATGATCAGGTTTCAGTGAACTCGAGGTCCAAATTCAGCTTCTGTGGAGCCAAAACTCGACCCTTTAGTCATTTATGTTGGTCATTTGTCGAGCTCTGCTCTCCTGGTGGAGAATACCATAACCACACGAGTTCTTGGGCACTGCCATGGACAGAAAGCTGCAAAGTGTGGTTGGAGGTGGGAGATGCCTCAGCAGCTGCAGTGGGAATGGTGGGGAAATACCCCCGGCCTTCAGTGCCTTCAGAAAGCAGCTGCCCCTCTGGTATTTTTTGAAAAATAGTGATTCAGGCTCTGTTCGAGCTCAGTCTTGTTTGTGGAGATGAGAATAGGCAGGTGTTACATTAAAGAGCCAGGCAGCCAGTTCTGTTCACAGTTGTCTCAGGTACTGATAATTGCAGCAAGTTCCAGTCACTGGAATGTCAAAAGTACTTTATAGATCTTCAGTATTATTTGGTAGTCTCTCTAAATCCCACCTTCTGGGATCATTATCTTCAAGAGTCTCTTGTCTGCACGTTTATATTTTTCCTCATCAGTGCTGTTACAAGTACCTCATCACTGCACATCCTGCCTGCACCACCTTTCCCCTGAAGCAAATAGCTCTGTACTCACACACCACCTCCAACTGCAATCAAACAAATGAATTAAACATTGCAGCATCAGCCAACAAATGGCAAAATATCTGCAATTCAGCCTTGGGAGAAGTGGCTTCTGTGCTGGAGCACTTTGCACAGCTATTTCCAAAGAGTTTTCAAGGTGGTTTTGTATTTCTGAGATATGTAAGAGCACAAACTGGATTCCTTCCTCTCCCCCATCTGAGTAGTTGTGGATTTCGGGCTGCACAGTTGGTCCTTTCCAGGAGATGATCAGCTCTGTCTGTCAGAGGGCACATCTCCAACTTGTGCTGAGACAGACACGAGCACAGGATGGACATGTGTGTGCATTCCCTGCCCCTTGTGTAACAAACACCCAGGACCAGTGCCCAGCACTGAGAACAGGATGGGTGGCTCCTCACTGACCCTGCCAGCAGCCAAGGACTGCCCACACCCCTGGCAGGGCACCCCCTGGGCCCCTCTGTGAGTGCCACCCCCAGTTTGTCACATGGCTGTAGCTCTGTAGCTCAAAGCACTGCTCTATATGCACTATCAGCAGAATAACAGCACAGACCAAAATAAAAACAAAGCAGTAATTTCACAAAAGCCCCTTTAATTTTAATGGTTTATAGTCCAAGTGTATGAAATGTTGAACATCACCAGAGAATACATTACAAAGTGAGACACCTGTTCTGTTGTGAAACATTCACATTAGAATTAAGGGAACATGGGTCTTGGCAGTGTTATTAAATATGTCTTGAAATAAATAAATAAAGCTACCTTGGAAATCCAGTTAGGTCTAAAAACCCATTTAGTAAATACACTTCCCCTCTTCCAAATAAATTCCTTCAGGGACTTGCTGTCTTGCTGTAGGCTTGCTTGCAGTGGCAAAAAAAGTCTTTTAACTCTCAGTCCTCCTTCCCCCAAGGACTGACAGTCTCAGCTAATTTGCCTCATGATCAAAGGGAAGTGCCTGTTCCCATCTTTTGAACTGGAGTTGGTGCATGGGCAGTTCCTCCCCAGGAGCACAGAGAGGGTCCCACTGTTCATGGTGCCCATGTCCCCTCTGCCTGGGGGAGGGCAGCCAGCTCTGCCACCTGGGAGAGGTGCCAGGGGGAGCTGCAGAGGACTCTGCACAGCTGGAGTGCCAGCCCCTCCATGGGCTGCCAGCCCCTCCATGGGCTGCCCTTTGCTCCTGGCTAGCCCAGCCTTCTCTCCCCTCCAGGGTCAGGGCTGCTTTTCCTCTGGGTTCAAACACTCCAGGTGAATCCATCCCATGGACTACACAACAGAAGGAACACTTTGTAGGTCTGGCTGTGGAATTATTTAAGGCAGCCATGCACATTTAGAGTCTTTTTCTCTTTTAACTCAAGTAGCTATTTTTGGTTAAAGCCCAGAATGACTTAGAAAGGGACTCTTCCACTTCCTTGATTCCCTGTCCTAGCAGGGACTCCATCACCAAAGAGCCTTCAGGGGTTATTTTGCTGCAGATCCAAATCAATCCTTCCTTCACTGCCCTTCTAAAAGGAGCCTGCCTGCACTCTGCCATCTCTGAGCCTGAGCCCAGCTCTCAGGACCAAGGGAATGGTAGGACAGAAACTGGGATGAGAAAACATGAGATCAGTTCTTGGCTTTCAGTTCAGGAATGGCCCCTTGCACAGTCAGAGGAGTTTGTTACATGGATTTTGTGGTAACCATTCCTGCTGGACAGAGGAGTGGCCCCTGGAAACACGAGTTTGATGCTTGTGGAGGAGAAAGAAAATCTCCCCCACCTCTGTTTTGGTCCTCTCAACAACACACCAGGTCATGACCATGTTACATTTATGACTAGAAAACCACTTCACATTCTGTAATAAAATGTGTAAGAAATGGGCATTTTCTTTAAGTTCAAAGGAAATGGCACATTTAATATAAAACACAGCTATGAATGTGAAGGCCTGATCTTCAGTCCTGTCACTCCAGGTCCATTCCCAGCTGGTGAACAAACATCTGAGCAATCTCACACTCCATTAGCAACAGTCTCAGCTACACCCAATTCCCCTCATTTTGTGCATCATGCAAAGAATCTCCTGAACTGCTTCACAGCTGACAATGGACACTTGCACTATTGCAGCTCTACATATGCTCTGGCTGCCAGAAGTCCCAGTGGCAGATTTGCTGCTCAGTTCTGCCTGAGATGATTTAAAGTAAGAGCTTGAAGAATCCAGTTACAGTAATTATTATAACACACAGAAGTTACATTAGTATTTGCTAAATAGGTTATTAAACAGATCCCACATTGTGATAGGTCTTAAATAGCTAAATTAAGACAAGATGTATAAAAAAGGCTAAAAACCTACTTAAATCAGAACCAGTGGCAGATTCACTAAAGCACTGCTGGCTTGAACTTAAAACTAGTTAAGATTTTATCCCAAATTGTGTAGAAAAACTTGGGAAATGGTTTGACTACTCAACATTTCTATAAGAAATACCAAAGTCACCTTCCATTGCATTGCAATAAGTAGTGATGATGGTGACATCTTATGGTTTTTCCCCCTGCATCTTGTCCTGAGGTACCAAAAAGGGTGAACACATTATTCCTATTTTGGTCATTCTACACCATGTACTTACTCCAGTGTGATTAGTGGCCTTCATAGATGGCTTGTCAAAATCTCCATTATTGAGTTCCCATCAGCTCCTGGATGTGACCAGCTGTGGGGAGGAGCAGGACTTATCCTTGATGGAATGCAGCAACACTACATTGTAATATAAAGAATGGAAGGGAGAAACCGAATTTCTAGATGAAAAATCAGGGACAACTTTAGAATTCTAGGACATAAATCCTTGAATGTGACTTGTTTTATCTGTCTACTTGTGTAGTATGAAGAAGTAGACTCCACTTATCACTGAGTTATCCTGGCAGTTCTTGTAGTTCAGTAGTTGTATTTTTCTTCTTTATAAACTCATTTGTCCTTTTCTTAACAGTATCAGGTCAAACCACTACCTGCATAAAAATACTGAGCTTATTGTTCAGGGAAAACAGGCTACAGACCTGATGTTACTTGCATGAAGTTCATGTATTCAAAACTGGAACATTCTCTGTTTTTTCCATTTTTGTTGTTCTTCAAGTACCTTCAGGACTCGGAGAGAACAATTTTTCCAGGCAGAACTGGAATTTTGAATCAGCAAGGTCTTTTTAAGACTGTGAGAGTAAAAATTAGGGTGGGATGTGTTGCTTTAAGACCCAGCACTTGGGAAAAGCTGCATATTGGGGCTGGTACTGCACTGCTCCACGTGCCTCTCTCCAGCTGTAGTGAGCATCATGGTTGAGCACCAACAGACCTTGTGTTTCCCCTGGGGGTCCCTGTCCAGGTGTGGATGTTTGCTCAGAGTGTCACTGCACTCACTGAGCGCCGGTGGCTCCCAAAGTGGGCACTGCCTCTGGCCCCTTTGCCCCCATCCTGCCCAGGGGCTGCTCCCCTGCTGGCTGCAAGGGGGTTGTGGCCAGAGAAGGGCCCTGCTGAAGAGTCTGGAGCAGCAGATTCCTCCTCTGCCCACCTGTTATAGAAATAATAGCCCTCTTCAGGTGTGTGCTGGCCAAGAGCATTCCCTTGGGAGGCAGAAGGGCCCTGCCCCTCTGGGTGCCCCTGGGCCGGAGCTGCTGCTGCTGGAGGGAGGAATGGGGACACACACAGGTGGCTCGTGCTTTGGTCAAGGTCATCATTAGGTGCAGGGGATGCCACAGCAGCACCAGAAGCAGCTTCTGTTCTTGCTCTCAGTTTGTGGATCTCGAGATCCCTTTGGCCCTGAGGAAGTTTATCTATTTGCTGTGCCTTCAGGATCAGAGATGCTCCAAAGGTTCCTCGGAGAGCAAAGATAAAGAACCTGGTGAAAGAGGAAGAAGATGGATTATTTTACCAGTCTCCTTCCATAATCTGCATCCCATAATGCAAATCCAGGTGCTAATCTTCCATTGCTCTGCAGGAATCTGGTGGACACCTCGTACCTGGCACTCCTGGACCTTAATGCAACATGGAACTCTCTACTTGCTCTGGCCTATATAGAGCCAACTATATGGACACATGATCATTTACTTAATATTTACAACTACTCCTTTGCTGACCAGTGAAGGAAGCTCCACAGAAGCTGACCGAGAGATGCAGTATTTGAAAAGCTTGAAATTGTATTTATACTGCTAAAACAGGCTAAAGAAGGGATCTTAATTTGATAGATAACAGAAAATAGAAGTTAAAAATCCTCCTCTTTGGGTTTTCTCAGAAAGCAGCAATAAGAAGTTGTCCTACCTGCTTTTTGCAGGACAGAGAACTTACATAACTATACATTTTGTGCAGTGAGAGCACACACCCTCCATGTCACACCAGCTTTGGGTGAAAACCAAAGTCTCTTTCAAAGCAGCTTTTTATCAGGATTTGACCTTTACATAGATGGCCTCAACATGTATTTCAAACCAAACATGGGGACTCTGTGACATCACACTGAGAAAGCTGCTGTCTGCACATCCTGCTGCTAAATGTGTGCAGGAAGAGCTGTAACATGATTAAAAATGCTAACAAGCCACACTCAGCACAGAGAGGGCTTTTAAGGCAATGGATTTCTCAGGCTGGCACAGGCAGGAGTGGACAAAGTCTGTTTGCTGTGCCTGTGCTCAGGCTGGTGAGTGCCACACTCAGCTCTGCCTGGGCACTGCAGGGCCAGCCCAGCACTGGGTCACTCTGTCCTTCCCCTCAGCCTGCCCTGGGTGTGTCTGTGCAAGCTGCAGGTGCACCAGGCAGGAGGACTGAGAAAGGGAGGAAAATGTGTCTTCCAGCCTGTGAACTGCTCTACCCTGCCCTTCCCACAGCCACACCAGAGGGCAGGACCCAAACGAAGGGCTGAGCACAGCAGGGATTTTAACAAAACCTCTTGGGCAGGAACCAGAACATCAAGGCTCCAAGTGGTTTCTGAAGGAGGTAGGGAGCAGGCAGAATGCTGAGATGGGCCATGGAATGGAACTGAAAATTCAGTGTATGTTAGGAAAGGGTGGTCTCACCACCCCTGTGGTGGCACAGCTCAGCCATGGCAGAAACTGGAGGGAAGGGAGTCTGTGAATGGAGGACTCTGCAGAAAATAATCTGCAGTACCTACATGAAGACACAGCAGTTCTCCAGCTTTGAAGATAGTGAGACCAAATCCTGAAGCTTAGTAACCTGCTGAGGCAGCAAGGATCTTAATTGTGCTCAATTCCCAAGGCAGAGGTCCAGGTTCCCTGCCCACGTGGTCGAGGCAGCTCAGCCCAGATCTCAGGGTCAGCAATGACTCTGGGAATGAGCCTGACAGGAAACAGAGACCACACAGGAGCAGAAGAGCCTGGAAGAGGATGCCCTGCCCAGGAGACATGAGACCTTCCTGAACTCTGTGCTGTTTATTCTGAGCTGAACTTACATAATGGAACATGAAGTCACAAGAGCATCTCGACTCAAATGGGGAAATAATAACAATTTGAAGAAAAAGACTGTCTACTCTTGAAAGGTTCCTTTTCAGACAAAGTTAAGGCTCAGATGCTAATGCCTTAAAGCCCTTACAAAATCAGATACTAAAAATACTTTCCTGATTCTTGCAATAGCATGTGCTGCACTGCTTCATGGCAATTAGGATGAAAAGGGAACCAGGAACAGTCAAACCAACCCATTTCTTTCCTGTCTAAGCATAAATAAAGATTTTAAATAAATGGTGCAACTCAAACAAGGCATATCTGCTTAAATAATTAGTTAAGGCATTAAACACCAAAAGTAGTAAGTGTCCCATATACATATATGGGAATAGAATCATTATGTTTTTCAAACCATTTTTTCAGCAACCTATCAAAATAAGTGTCCCTCTCCAAATATTATCCAGTCTCATTGAAAATTATCTTTAAAATACCTAAGTTGTTGCAGGGAGTAAAACTAAAATTCTGTATGCAGAAAATTGTCTCATAAAGAAACATGTTCTTAAATTGAACTTATTAATGAACTGCAATGTACTTAAAAGACAGAATATATTTTGTAACTCTCAAAGCATATAGGAATTTTCCAGGGACTTGCTTTCTAGTCTTGATCAGCTCAACAACGTTGTGTTCATGGCAGTGAACAGTTACTTGGCAGATCTGTGCTGGTGAACTTCGAAGCACCCCAGGAAGGAAGATACAGAGTGACTTATCTGAGCTTATGTAACTGAGTCAAGGAATGGTTTGTGAACTGGAAAGCTGAACCCAGACCTCTGACTTCCACCCTAAATTCTCCCTGCACCACACATCCCACATTTCCACCCCAGCAGAGCTGTCCCCTGTGCCAGGTGCCCCCACTGGGGAGCGATGCCCACCTCGGCAGCAGCGCGGCCAGCGGCGTCAGCAGGCACAGCAGGTGGAAGGTGGGCTCGCTCAGCTGCCTCTCCAGCACCCAGTAGGGGTTGGTGGGCGGGTTGCACAGCAGGCACACGGCGTTGTAGATAAGAGAGAAGACCAGGTAGAAGGCCACGCTGCAGAGCATTGCCACCAGCTGGCACAGGGTCTGCAAAGGGGCACAGCAGGACAGGCATTGTGAGAGAGCCTGTCTGAGGGGGAGACAGGAGCAAAGAGCTCATCCAACAGTCATTCTACTGAAAGAACGTGTCCAACAGCACATTCTACTGCAAATGCAGCAGGAGAAACAGCCAGAAGTGAACTCAGGACAGAGCAGTGACTGCAGCTGTCTGAGTGACACCCTGCAGTGTGCAAATATTGGGTCCTGTCCTATCCAAAGGCACTGTAGAAACAAATCCTGTCGCTGGGCACATGGAGGTGTTATCCTGGGGCTAATAACGAACTCTGGCACATTGTGACATCTCAGTGCATCTGTTCCTCACTTTCTGTGCCCCAGAATTCAGGCAAACGGCTCAGAGACAGTGCCTTGCCTGCACAGGATGCTCCTGTGGCCAGGCCAGGTCAGACACATACCCACGTCTTCATTTCCAGAGCCTGGTGCAAGAGGATGGTCAGCAGGGAGATGGTGTTGATGGGGTTTCCAAAGGAAAACACATCGATGTCAGAGTCCTTGTACACCTGGAAAACAGGCAGAGGGAATGACCATTCAAAGGGAATCTTGTACTTTTTAAGGAGAATGAGAATATTAATGAGACTGTTACTTACCAAATAAGGGACAAAGAAGCAAATGAGGCTCTGATAGAAGGCATCCAACATTGTAATAATGAAAGTTGACAGGTTGTATATCTGCAGGGGTTTATAGATAACAGGCATTAGGATGGGCCACACATCTTTAGCCTGTCCTGCAGACATAATTGCTGCCTATTTTGCTTCCTTTCACACTGCTGATTACAGCTGACTGGTCTCCCTTCCTCAGTGAATGCCTCCTGAGCAGCTGATTAAACCAAAGGCTTATCTCTGAACAGGCATTTTCTCTGTGTTAACTAAAGATAGACCTCAGGAACATTAACTAGTCAACCAAGAGTCTTAAAAGCTGAATTTCATCAACATCCCATCCCTTCCCAAAGGATCCCAGTCCTCACATTCTTTGTCAAACAAAGCTCTTCCTAGAGGTATTGAATTGGTGAAAAATCTTTTCTTCCATTGAAACATCTATTTTGTGCCATTTTAATTTGACTACTTGTCACATTTAAGCTTCTCTAATGACCTGTGGGGCCACAGCTGCCATGGAGTGGGTTGCCACAGAAGGCTGAGCTCCTGTTTCCGTGCAGACAAAACTCCGAAGCCGCAACAACCACCTCTTCAAAATGCCAAATAACAGAGATATCTCATGTATATTTTAAATATATATGAGTTCTAAGGCTCCTAAGAAAGGGGATGGAAAGTCCTACGGAGAATCCTCGAATTCTGCAGACCCTTGCCATATATACACACGCACATTTGCTCCACCATCTCTTCTTCAATCAAAACCCAACCCCAGGGCTGATTCACTAGAATGTCACCCATTATAATGCAGAATGCTGGGATTGCCCCATGTATTGAATAGCAGAAGAACCTTCCCATTTACATCTTCTGACCATGACCAAGCACTCAGCAGCACTTCCAGGAAGCAACTTCAATTATATTTCCAGCTCTTCTGACAGCTATAATTATGCCTTCTTTTAGTGGACATAGTGAACCAGACACCAGAAAATGGATCATTTGGTTCCAAGGAAGTCTGAACTCTTTTCTTCCTTTGCTGCTTCCCAAAAAACCTCTGGTCCTTTGGCTTATCAAGCAGATATTTCAGCAATCATGACATACCTCTGAATTTTGCCCATTCTTGTACAACTCAGGCAAACTTAGAAGTGTTTCTGCAGAGACATCTTTATCCAGGACTCCAAAGAGAATTGGGGGCACTGAGGTGAAGAAGAGGTTGAAGAAGATCATCTGCCAGTAGTCGATCATGGTGCTGCCCGAGAAGCCACAGAAGAACTGGTACCAGAAGAGCAGGTTGACGTAGCTCTGGGAGAGGCAAAGACAAACACAGTGTCCTGTTAGGGCTGTGCTGGGCCTTCCACACGTGCACAGTCACAGCCTCCAGACTGATGGGATTTCATGTCATTTTGGGCTGTGGGAGTCACAAAGCTGTGCTTTTCCTGTGGCCTCTTCTTTCCATGCTCCTCCTGTCCCCAGCCTGTCCCCTGCTGTTCCACCTGACCTGGAGCTTTAGTTGGCCATCACAAACGGCCTGTGTCTCTCACAGTTCCATGGGGGGTTTCTGCAGGACACACTCACAGATCCTCCTGAGAATGCCCAGTTTTGGCTGAAGGTGCTGTGAGCAGTGTCTCTGCAGGGTCTGCCCCACAGCAGGGCACTGGGAGAGAGCTTTTGAAAAGCCATTAGGTTTCTCCAAGAACATAATGAAGCAAACTGTTTCCAGCTCTGAGCACCAGATTTCTGAATCCTTGTACAAACTGGTTGTCCATGTGGAATCAAAGGCCTCCTGCTCTCCCTAATGCTGCTGGGGAGATAATAGAACAGCAGCATCCCAGGCTGGAGAGTTATTTCACATTGCAAATAAAGATCCTTTGAACTCTAAAAGGATGTCCAATCAGAAAAAGGAAAGTGTTCATTTCCACTACAAAATTTAACAGTGATAAGAAATAATCCTTATTCAAAGTTATTAAAACCCCCACAAAAACAGATGCTTTGAATTCCAAGTAAATGGCCTTTCATGCTCAGAGTGTATTTCATGTCAAATGGACTTGTTTACACAGTTTGTAGAAGCTGAATTACATCTTTTTTCCACTTTCCACTGTACTTCAACGCACAGCTCATTTGCATATACATTAAATTTTTAATAAAAAAGCCAGGTATGACTGCATCATTACTTGCAAGTGGTTCCTATAAAAATTCAGAGGTTTCACAGAGTAGCAACTCTTGGTGCAGAGTCACCTTCTATATTCCAGCACTAATAATCTGATCTTCCTTACGCAAATTTTATTTTGAGGCTCATGGGCATTATTATAAAGTTGCTTGAACAACCATATAGAGTTACTAAGCTTTGAGTCCTTTTCCCTCTGGAATAATGCTATTTCAAAATATATTTAGAGCCCTGTTTTCCTCAGTGCTTTATGCAGCCCATGCTAAGAAAGAAGTGGCACACAATAAACTTGTAGCTTCATAAAAACTAAAAGTAGGACCTGCAAAGAACAAAACCAGACAAAAACCCCCAAGCCCTGTAATTAACCCTTACCAGGATGAAGAGATCCATAATTTTAATAATCTTACCACATTTTTGTAGAAGAAGTAAATCACCATCTTTGCCAGGCGAGTGTAACACCAGTGCCCATGGACAAGGAGCAGTTTCTTGAGGTGTTTGAATCGGGCGATTGCAAAGTCACTGGCCATCACAGCCTTTGAGGAGAGCAGCACAAAGTCACTTACAAGATATTCTTTCCCAACCCAATAGAATGAAATCTGAATGTGGACATGGAAATAATTTCCTACTATTGCGTATTTCAGGAAAGAAACCCCAAAAATGGACCCTCGAGGAAATAGTTGGAACTTTGTTTCTCTGCAGAACTCTGCATTTAAGGAGCAGGAGGAAGGGGGATGTGTGGGGAACAATTCAGGGCAGGAAGTGGAAAAGATTCCACAAACCTGGACATGCTGCAGCAGAGGGGGTTCAGAAAGCAGAGCTAAGCTGACACTGGACAGGCATCTGCTAATTTTCCAGGCTCATGAGCAGACACACATCTGTCCATGCATGCTAATTGTTGGCTCAAAGTGCTCTTTTCTGCCTGGACCCATAATTATGAACGGCATGTTAATTTATGGCAGTAGTGATGCCAACTTGCATGTTTAAGCTGCCACTGGGGAGCACAGGGCTGCTGTGGAGCTCACTAAGCAGCAGGAGATCACATGAGAAAAGAGGAGAGGCACTGAATTGACAGGGTACCTGCATGCCTTCTTGGCCAGATATTCCAATGCCAACATCAGCTGCTTGAATCATGCTGACATCATTTGCACCATCACCTAGAGAGGGGAGACAGGAGGGGACAACAAAAATGTGAGAAAGGGATGCTTAATACAAAGTGCCTCTATCAGAAGAAGAAAGTAATCTTAGCTATGCTCATTATTTTGGCTGTTCTCTACCACCTGCATCTTAATTAGGGTAACTGACACTGGGCATCAAGTATTCATGACTCTGGGCAATGATCTTGGTAGAACATCCTCCCTCCTCCCCAGGAGTCCTGGCAGGGCAAAGCTCAGCCCTGGGACCAGCTCGGTGGTGGATGGGCCACCATCTCCATCTGCCTCATGTTGTGTTCCTGCTCAGTGAGCTCCATATGCTCAGCCACACACTCTGCAGCCCCTGCTTGGAGTCTCCAGATCACAGGATAAATGGCATTGCAGGTGACAATGGAACAAGCCAATGTCAGGAGTTATTCTGCTCATTCAGCTTGCAGCAATATGTTAAATACATAACCAGATTTCCAGGGAAGGAACAGCCATGGTTGGTGCTTGCAATGTGGAGGTTGTAAATTAGGTTAGTGGTAAAGCAAGAAGGATGAAAGTTTATATTTTGAACTATAAGGCAAAGTAAAAAACCTTAAAATAAAACACACTCTTCTGTTTGGTCCACAGAGGTGTATTTTTTAGTTGGAAGTCACTGAAAACAATTTTGCAAGGATTTTAGTGGCATCACTTACCAAAAGTGGGCCAGAAACCTCAAAGCATTTCACATTATTTGGAGGTAAAAGGCAAGTGAGTCAGTGCTTAATACCACTCTGGGGATAACTCTGCTTTCACCAGCTGGGAAAATCCGAGAGGAGAAGGGCTTTATAAAAAGACAAGTTAGTGACTGCCCTTGAGTGCTCTCCAGGCCCAAAGCAAAGGCCTCCAGAGGGAACGTGTCCATGTGTTTGTAGTGCTGTGCATGGAGAGCACTGCTGGGAGGCTCTGACTGTGGAGCACCTTCATCTTGTTAAAGGGGGGCCACATTGCTTAGAATCACAGAATCACAGAATGGATTGGGTTGGAAAAGACCTCTGAGATCATCAAGTCCAACCCTTGGTCCAACTCCAGTCCCTTTACCAGATCATGGCACTCAGTGCCACGGCCAAGCTCAGGTTAAAAACCTCCAGGGATGGGGAATCCACCCCCTCTCTGGGCAGCCCATTCCAATCCCTGAGCACTCTCTCTGCAAAGAATTATTTTCTGCTCTCCAACTTCAATTTCCCCTGGCAGAGCTTGAGCCCCCCGTGCCCCCTTGTCCTGTTGCTGAGTGCCTGGGAGAAGAGACCAACCCCCACCTGGCCAGAACTGCCCTTCAGGCAGTTCCAGACAGTGCTGAGGTCACCTCTCAGCCTCCTCTTCTCCAGGCTAAACACCCCCAGCTCCCTCAGCCTCTCCCCACAGCACTTGTGCTCCACTCCCTTCTCCAGCCTTGGTGAAAGATGAAGCAGCACTTCCACACGTGCTTTGATCAGGAAAGATTCCTCAATGCTCTTTCCTCACTGTGCGTGTCAGAGGCCCAAACCCAGCGTGTGCAATGAATCCCACCCACTCCACCCCCCGGGCAGAGGCAGAGCCGTGGGCTCGGTGGGTACCTATGGCCAGGGCCATGCCACGCAGCCGCCGCCGCACCAGCCGCACCACCATGGCCTTCTGCAGGGGCGTGGAGCGGCAGCACAGCACCGAGCGGCACTGCCCGGCCAGCGCCAGCAGCTTCTCCTCCAGCCCGCCCTGCAGCGCCAGGCTCAGTGTCCGGCCGTCGATGACCAGCCCGAAGTGGGCACCGGCAGCCTCGGGGGCGGGCGAGGGCGTGGGGATAATGCCAAGGAACCTCCTGCGCCGCGGGTGCCGCTCACAGCTCTTCCTCACCTCCTCCAGGGTCAGATCCAAGAGGGATTCACAGGTTTCCTGGGAGAGAACAGGTGTGGCTTTAGGAATGGTTCTCCCCACCTCCCTCTCCAGCAGAGCCCTCAGCAGGTGTTTGTGTGACTGTGCCAGGGGGTTTAAGGCTGTGAGATAATGAACATCAGGGCAAACTGGCTGGGAAATGCTCTGCCCCATCTGACTGGAGATTATTGCAAGGACGTCATCAAATCCTGCAGGGAAAACACTGCACTTTTCATCAGCCACTTGACTGAAGGAAGTATTTAAAAAGAAAACAAAATAATCTTTACATCCGGAGGACATACATGCCTTTGGAATGCTGAGAGTTCAGAAATGAAAAAAGAATATTTTTTTTAAAGGAGATTGAAAAATCTGGTTCTGATATGAATGATGTGAAAAAATGCAGCATTTGCTTCCATCAGAAATAAACTGCAGTAGAGAAACAAGAGGTTCAGATCTTCAAAATCATCCAGTAATTTTGAGGGTTTGGCCTTTTCTAGATCATGTATCAGGTGTGTGTCATAGTTAGGAACAGAAATAAAACTTCCTACTTTCCAGCACTGTGTCTTACACACAAATACAGTCCTTCTTTCTCAGCAAATCTGCCTCATTTTAGTCCAAACCTCCTTTTAGATGCAAACAACCAGAACTGACTTAATATTAAATACACACAGAACAAGGGGAACACCTTTGTCTCTCCAACACAGATCTTCTAAATTGACAAACCACTATCAGAGAAACCCCTGAATGATCTTAAAGTTATTTTGCTGCTGCTGAGGACTGGAACTCCTCCTTCTGTGCATGGCACTGAATACCTGAGGAGCCAATCACTCCTTTTTCTACCTTTTCTGTCAGCTTTACTGAGTGATGATTCAGTTCCAAAATGTTATTTTCACTTCATGTTGCATAAGGTACATGTGTAGGATGTTTGCAAGATTTAAATTACACTTAAGTGGGAGGTTCTGGAATCAAATGTACCTCTGACATCTAATAAAAAGCCTGCACACTTAAAACCTCTAAAAAATACTGAAGAAGCACCATCTTTCTGTGACCAAACCAAAATTGTAGTGGAAATTCCTGCTTTGCCTTGGCTTGCCTTTTGAGACGAACCCCCCAAGGTACCTCCTTTTGTTGCATCTTGCTGGAAGATGTTTCATTTTTGGTGTTGGGATGAGCTGTTGGGCTCAGGGGGTGAAGGGAGGCCCTTCCCACTGAAGCCACTCTGAGGGTTAAAGCTGCCAGGTGGAACTTTGCCTGTATTCTGTGTGTTCCTCACTGCTCTGGGAGCCTCTTTCAGAACCAGGGCCTGCCCCCGGGTTTGTTTTGAAGGGGAGGGAATAAAATATTTTCATGGAGTGACTCCAGTGCCCCCTGAAGCCTCAGGATTCCCACACATGCCCCAGAGGGTGCTGAGGGGAGTACCCGTGGCTCCTGGAGCCAGGGTGGTCCTGCTGTAGCATCCCTGCCCTGGCAGAGCCCATCCTCTCCTTTCCATCCTCAGTGTATCCCCTCTGAGTCCCGTTAAGGCAGATCTGTGTACCCAATGGAGTCACACACTGAGGCAAGGACAGAATCCCGTGCCACATTCCGTGTCATCGGGGCGTGTTCCCCGTTCCCGTGACATTAAAACAGACAGACATTTGCATGGGATTTTGCTCTCCTTTGGAGAGCCACTGACTGCAGACAAAAGCAGGGAGAAAGTAGGGCCCCTCCCTGCTCCTCACAATTGCCATCACAAGGAAAACACTCAGCATTTGAACTATATTTAATTAATCCTCACAGTAGCTTTAGAGAGAAGGGCAGGCTGGCACTGGTGACCCCTTTCCTGTGGGGAGGGAACTGAGGCACCGAGACAGGCGCCCTGCCCAGTGCCACAGGGAAGCCCCGCCTGCCCTCCCCACCTCCTGCCAGGCAGGGCAGGGCTGTTCTCAGGGGGGGCCACGAGTGATGCTTCACAAAAAGGGCAGTGGCTGCTCAGGGGGCACCTTGGGGGCTGCCAGGGCTTGGGGAAGCAAGAGTTCACCATCAAGGAGATGCAAAAAGGGCAATGGCACATTTTGGACCCTGCTCTGGGGTTTAGAAATGGTCAGGGCTGAGCTCTCCTTAGCAATGGGTCTGCTGTAACCATAATGCTGCACTCCCTCTCCCCTAATCCACCTCCAAAGCGTCGTGTCCCTCTGGATGCCCAGAGGGAGGAGCTGCAAGCTCTGCACAGTGGGGGCCACTCTGCTCTGCTGGAGTCATGGCATGCTTTTCCTGGTACCTGCTTGGGTTGCTCCACAACCACCCCAAGCCAAGGTGGCTTTTCTAATGCCTTTGACTTTGCCCATCGTCGATGGCACTGCCCTCCTGGGAAGCTGGGACTGTGTTTGTTCTGTTCAGGTGGTTTCAGGGAGAGCATGAGCTGCACCACAGATTTCTCACCGTGTTTTAGTGAGTCACAGGAGCTGCCAGACGTGCCCTTGAAGTGCCTGTCCTCAGTTTGGAGTGTGTCTGCTTTGCCTGCCCTTCCTGGTGCCCATGGAAATCCAGGGGAAAGCTGTGCAACCAACAACTACCCGTGCCACGTGGAGTGCCAAGGGAGTGTCTGTGGCTTTAACCAACACACAAGAACCATATTTAGGTGTTCAAGAAGGTGAAATGCCACTTACACAAAAAGATACCAGATTAAATTGTTCACTAATAAATTTCTGGTCAAGTCTAATCCTATTAGGGAACATGCAACTAGAAATTTCCAAATTGAATTAAATCTCCACCTGTACATTTTTCCTGGCTGACTCAAAGGACATTTCAAATGCCTTCCAATAAATATCACCCAGGGTTAAAACATCATTGGAACTGAAATTTCCACTGTAAGATGAAAATCCAGATATTAACGTTATTAAGGAATTAGGCACTTAAACTGCATATTACCTTCTTTCTAAAGGTAGTAATTCAGGTAATAGCTAGTGATTCGGGTAATTTGTAAAGAGAATATTTTCATTTGGAGAAATCAGTGTATTCTAACTGAATGAAACTCTACAAACTGTCTTGTATTTCAACTCATCCTGTTCTGTGTGGTCTGCAGAATTACTGGACTAATGCCCTCTGGGGGCTTGTTGACTGTTTTGGGTTGAATGCGGTCTAAAGCAAAATGGTGTCCAACCGCAAGACATGAGAAAAGGGCAAGGCAGCAAATTCTGTGCCTCTTGGCTTTCTCTGCTCACCTTATTTTCGGTGTTAATGGTGAAGACAGTGTCTCTCTGGTGGAGGAGCTTGCAGGAGTATGCAATGTTCACTGCTGTCTCCTGCTTGTCCCCTGTCAGCACCCAGATTTGGATCCCAGCCTCTCGCAGGGCCACGATGGTGTCAGGCACTCCCTCCTGCAGCCTGTCCTCAATCCCTGTGGCTCCTGGGCAAAAGGGGAAAGAAGAGAAACAGTTGGCTTTAGTTGGAAATCACAGTGCTCTTCTGTTGTTTAAGAAAAGCTCTTTGATTTCTAGTCATGCTCCTGAACTTATCAAGAGTTGAGCTAAGGTGTTGTCCAGCAAATAAACACTCAGGCACAAGATCTGCATTTGAATCAAGGCCTGGATGTGTCAGCACTCAAGTTCTGGCTCTTCATTTTGCTCATTGCCAGAACAATGAATTTCATTTCTTCTTAATAATCCAAAATGACAATGTGCTGGCAGAGGAATCACACCATATGCATTTTTTAAGAACTGCATTAAGTCCCATCAAAGCAAGGAGAAAAGATGAACTCTGAGTATTTAAATGAATGCTGTCCCTACTGTCGAGTCGGATGCTTCAGCCATCGAAGGGAGAAGGCACGGGACAGCACATCTTCTGTTTGAAAAGGCATGAACTTGGGAGCAGATGCCAACACTCATCCTGATGATGTTGGTAAATCACCATGAGAGTGTTGCAAAGCTCCTCATCTCCCCCACTAGAGGTCACTTTGCAGATGCTGTAACTGTGGTGCATTAACGATTGGTATCGATCTCAGCTGAAAACGCTTTGGGCAAATTAAAGTATGGAAGCACACAGAGCCTTAAGAGCTGGCAAAGGTAACAGATTCTGACAAGATCTGCATTCCCTCTTATATGTTCTGCTTATGGCATTTACCATTATTACTCTAATTTTTTTAAATCACTGTGGAGATTATGAGAAGCCATAATGCTAATAGCTTGCAATCCCAGAAATGCAGGATAATGAGAGCAGAGTGCAAATTGTATTCACAGAAAAATGAGGCAACTCCAGAAAGGAAAGTCCTAAAGGACAAAATGTTTGGAAACAAAATGGAACCGAAAGCACTGAAATGCTCCATCATTTCACAGAATGGTGCTGTTGGATACAAAAGTGATGGATGATGCAGAAGGGTCAGTGAATGTAAGTTTTAACATTAAACATCTTCTCACAAAGTGCAGAAAGCAAACACACCAATGCAGCCACTGCAGGAACTCACTGGCAAAACATCTACATGTTTAAGTTACTGGGTTTTACAATAGAGTTAAATTATCAAAATTCTTTTGGAATTTGTGCTCAAAACTGAAGTTAATTTATAGTAGTTTATAGGTTTATCTCAGGGCACAGACACACAACTGAACTGTGGAAATGTCCTTATCTGCTGTGTCAGCTGAGCCCCAGTCAGTGCCAGGGTGTGTCCTTTGCTCCTGGCACAGGAGAGTTTCAGGGCACTTTTTCAAAGTTCCTGCTGCTCAGAGTGCAGGGAACTTGTGCAGACACTGTCACTGCATTGTATCTCCCTGGCCTGGAGATTTCCAAACCTCAGAGGAAGACTTTGGGATAGAAATTAGTATAAGCTGTTGTCTCTGTGCTTGCCAAGAATGTCACAGGAGAGCCAATGGTACTTCCCACTGTGCCAGTTCCCATTTTAGCTACCCAGCAAGGTGAGGTTGGTCTCCAGGTGCTGGGCTGTCTCCATCAGCAGCTCCTCCCTGTTGTCCATGGCAGCTTCTGCCTCCCGACGAAAATTGGCCCATTTTTGAAAGTCATCTTCACTTAAGACCTGAATAACACAATTAAAACAGACCTTATTTTAAATTTAAATGAGAGAGGAATGCCAGCATTTGGGATCACAGGGACTTAGCTCCTATCCAAGCTGGTAAAGTACTGGGTCATCTTTAAAATAACACAAACTTTTCCAAGAGAAAACTGCAAGAACTTGTACTTTGTACAAATGGCCTTCAGCTGAGACTCAAAAGTATGACCTAGAGGAACTCTTGCTCACACAACCCTCAGCTGGGGCTCTGCACTGGAACACACAGTTTCTGAAGGTTGGTCTGCGTTTCTCCAGGGCTTGAATGTGACCTCTTTGTTGCACATAGACAACTTCTGTATGAAAGTATGACACTAAGTTGCATTAACCCAGGCTGAGGGCAAGATTTTTGAAAGCAAAACAAAAAGCTTGGCTCCTCTGCAGGCTGTTTGTTTCTTGCTTGGGAGCACTGGAGAGGAGGTCAGCTGGAGTTACCATGGGGGAAACAGAAACAAATTGTTGAGATTGACTAAAAATCCATCATCTGGTCACACTGAAGAAAAAGAGGAAAAAGGACTGCAGACCAAGAAAATGGACAAAAAGATGGGCTGCATCTGGCTGGTTCTCTGAAGCAGGAAGAATTATAACCATTCTATTTAGCTAGTAAATCTCTTGCCATGCACAGAGCTGAGCTGTAAACACCACCAGGCTGGTGCTCTCCCACCTTCTTGGCTATGCACAGAGTCCTCAGTCCGTCACGGGCATAGTGCTCCAGGTGCTTCTGGGTTCTCTCTTTTACCCTTTTCATTCTCTTCTCTGCACCACTGTCACCTGTGAAACACAGGGAAAAGATTCCACATTTGAAGCACAGATCATTTCAGACTTAATGGCCTAAGGTTAAACAACCCTGGCCATTAGAGGATAGTGGGTTCCAGTAAAACTGCAATTCTTTAAAAGATCAAAACTGTTGCCTGTGCAGAAGCTGAAAACATGTTAAAGAACTTGGTCTGCTGTAAGATAACATTTCTTGTGAGTTTGTTTGTTTGAGTTTTTGTTTGTTTGCTGTGTTATAGCACTCTTGCTGACAAGCTGGAAAACAACGTCAGCCCTCCCGGCAGTGTCACTGCAGAGCACACAGTGCACATGGGCTGCTGCTCTCAGGGCATTCTAATTAGCCCATTCCATGTTCTAAGCACTACTGTGGTTAAATAAATACCTCAGTTCTGATCTGCAAGGATAACACTAGAGGAAGCTTATCCTTTTTTTATACTTCTAATGCCTAGATATAATATTTAATGCACTCAGCACTGGTGAGGCCACACCTTGAGTGTTGTGTTCAGTTCTGGGCCCCTCAGTTCAGGAGAGAGGTTGAGGGGCTGGAGCAGGGCCAGAGAAGAGCAACGAGGCTGGAGAAGGGAGTGGCGCACAAGTGCTGTGGGGAGAGGCTGAGGGAGCTGGGGGTGTTTGTGCTGGAGAAGAGGAGGCTGAGAGGTGACCTCAGCACTGTCTGGAACTCCCTGAAGGGATGTTGTACCCAGGTGGGGGTTGGTCTCTTCTCCCAGACAACCAGCAGTAGGACAAGAGGGCACAGCTCAAGCTCTGCCAGGGCAGGTTTAGGTTGGATATCAGAAAGAAATTGTTTGCAGAGAGAGTGCTCAGGCATTGGAATGGGCTGCCCAGAGAGGGGGTGGATTCCCCATCCCTGGAGGTTTTTAAGGTGAGACTGGACATGGCACTGAGTGCCATGATCTGGTGAGCACAGTGGGGTTGGCCCAAGGGTTGGACTTGATGATCTCAGAGGTCTCTTCCAACCCAACTGATTCTGTGATTCTGTGCAGGAAAGAGCACTGAACCTTTTGTAGGGAACACAACAGAGACAGCTCCTGGTTAATCACCTTTGGCAGAGTCCTCCAGCAAGTCCATGATGACGGAGTCAGCGCCTTTGGTGTAGACAACAATCTCCTTGGTCAGAGGGTGCCTCACCACCACGGACATCCTTTTCCTTACCGAGTCGAAGGGCAGGGTGTGCAGGATGTCGAAGGCGAGCAGGGTGCCCTGGGGCAGGCGCACGGTCACGTGCTGGGGTGTCCGTGCCACCAGGCTGACGCTGTAGGCGAGCGCCGCGTGCACCAGCGCCGCCTCGTCGGGGCTCTCGGCTTCATAGCACAGGGCAGGGGGCACGGGGCTGCTGCCCACGGACTGCAACACTGCCTCCAGGGCAGCCGTGCCTACGTCTGTGCCACCCCCGTGCCGCAGTCCTGTATCTGCCATGCTGGCACCTCCACCCAGACTGGCCAGAGGCTCCTCCATGTCGAGACTGGCACCGAGCGCGGAACCACACTGGGAGCCGAGACTGGCACCCAGCTCAGGCCCACACTGGGAGCCGAGACTGGCACCCAGCTCAGGCCCACACTGGGAGCCGAGACTGGCACCCAGCTCAGGCCCACACTGGGAGGAGGAAAAGGACTGACTGAGGCTTGCTAATTTTAGCCTTTGGAACATCTGATGGATCTTCTCCAGGGTGATCCCTGAAGGTTTTAGTGGTGGTGGGACTGTGACCTAGAAACATGAGAAAAGCTGTGGTTAAAAATAAAGGAGTGTGAACTACAAGGTACTTCTCAAAGCCTCAGTGTATTTTTCTGTACCTAAATGGCAATAATTGTAAAAACAACTTTCCCCCTCCCCCCATCCCATTAAATGTCCTCAGCAGAGGAGTCATAGGTGAGTTGGCATCCAAATTTCATGGTGATTTGTATCTCCATCTCTGGAGCAGAGATGTAATCAAGCTCCTTGGAGCTCTGTCAATGGCCTGGCAGCTCAGAGCAAACCCAGAGTGCTCCACATCCCTCTGACAGCAGATATAACATCAAATCTAAATGGCAAGGTGCAGATGCTGTGATAGCCACAGCTATCCATCAACCATAAAAACCCTGCTAGGAAGGGATGCACAGGCAGAGAAACAAGAGATACTACACAAAAGGAAAGAGAAGGAGAGGAGAGCTCCCAAATCCTCCATTTTTCACCATCTCAGGTTTCACTGAGCACTGCTCTGGGTGGTTCAATGGGAGCAGGATCAGTTTTCCTCAGCTCCTTGCAGAGAGCTCACCCTCTCTCTTGGCTCCGTGGCTGTGGACACCAGCACCGTGTTGCAGATGGCAAGGGCAAGGAAAAAGTCAATGAAGGACGTGGAAGTCTTTGTGGGAAGGAAGGGAGAAAGCCTCTCAGTGTGCAGGGCAGCTTCCCTCACCCTCCTCAGCAGCCTGCTGTCAGGAGTCACATCCTTCTCCTGCAAGAGAAATCACTCTGTGAGGGTTATTCCCATTTCATCTTGGCCTCAGGGAACAACTGGCAACTGGAAGGACTTCTTGACACTTACATTGAATTTACACCCAGGATTATGTAAGGTAAATGCCTTCTGTACTTAACATCTAGGGTAAAAAAGATGTATTTCTAAAAGCTGCAGAACTACAATAGAAGGAAATGCATCTGGAAATAGAAGATGATTTCATAGTTTTATTTGGTTTTGAGATCTATTTAATATTGAGAATAATCTATACCATATCCCCTAACTTTCAAACTGCTGACTCCTGAATTAAAGGGCATTTCAGATGGAAGTACACATGGAATCTCCCATTTCAGTGTGGAAGCTGTTCATTATTCAACAAAGAACATTTTGTGCTAATAACTTAATTACAGCTGTATCCCTTTTGTTTCCAGAATAATTTCATCTCCCCCCCAGAAAGAGAAGCTGTCTCCAACTGTTCTTCCTCAGTCCTTGCAGTAAATAAACAAATCAATACATACATACATACATGTTCCTGGGATGTTTCTGTAATTTTACTACCACATTCCTTCTAATCAAATATAAATTTGCAAGCCAAACTACTTGAGAGTGCCACTTATCTACAATTTAATTGGGTGCAGGGCTATGGGAGGGCTTTAATTTCATGTAGGGCTGTTTTACTGCTAATGGAAGTTTCATGTGAGCAGATTCTGGTTTGGATTTAATTCAGGGCCATATTTAACAAGGACTTCCAAATTTAAGAACAACTTCCTGAGAGCCAACACTTCTGATGCCTTCTCTAAGGAGCTGCCAAAGTTATTCAGCTGCTTTCTTGTTCCTCTCAGCTCTTCCTCTCTCCTTGGGCAACCTGGCAGAGTTGGCCCAAGTTCTCTGAAAATCCCCCCCAAGTGCCCCAGCCCCCATGTCTGTGCTGAGCTGAACCTGCTCATGGAGTTGCTGTTGCCAAAGGCAGGGCTGGTTCTTAATTAATCCTGATAATTGCAAGGAGATCCACTGCTCCTTTTGCAGCTCAGCTGAAATCCAACCTTCTGAACTCAGAATTTTCCTCTGGAAAAACTGGAAATTGTCAGGTCAGTTTTGGTCTCAGAGACACGTTTATCAAAGCAGAATAATACTAATACTAAAATCAATATTTATGGGAAGAATTTTTCTCATTTTCTTTTTTTTTTCCCCATTCAGTGAAAACAAGGCTGACCTGAATTTCCAGACTGAACATATATAAAAACCCCTAAGCAAACAAAAAAGAAAACAAAATAAAACTGCACTAATGATGATGATCAGCTAAATTTAGCACCTTTTCAATGTTAGCAATTCTGTTAGTGCAAATGTTGATGCTATAAAGTGGCTGGGGCCTTTCAGATTTTAAGATTTCCTCATTAACTTGAGAGCATTTCTTCTACTTGGTGGCATTAAACTCTGATGACAACAGGACAATGGGAATCTTCAGGAAATGCTTCTAATAGCAAGGCAGGGCTTATTGCACCCATTAAATCTAGAAGGAAATGTGCTGTCACCACCTCAACTCCTAAGAACTCCTTCAGGGAGAGGGAGCAAATATCAATTTTCTATCTTGTTGCTTTGTTGAAAGGTGGATTTTTTAAGACCTTTTGCCTGCTGACACCACACAGGCCCCAGACACTCTCGGGATACCTGGAGTGCTCAGGATGCTCCAGATTTGGAGCAAAGCACAAATATATCAGACAAGGAGACTGAAGTTCCAGGGGGCAGGAACCAGAGAGACAGAGGAAAATTCATTATCTCCATTGTATTAACAGGGAATTGGCTTGGCAGGTAAAGGAGGATTCTCCCACGTGTCCTTTAAAGGACATCTTCATGCAGGACACCCTCTGGGCAATGTCTCATTGTCTCCTCCTTTACTGCAGCTTCATATTTGTCACAGGGGTCAAACAATTTATCCAGACAGTGACACCTCTGAGCCCACGACAGCAGCTTAATCTTCCTCTACAAAGGAGATATTTGAAACCAGTTCCTCAGATTCTTATTTATAGAAGAAAATGAAGAGGCCTGGCAGTAAAAAATGGAATTGGGAAATGTACTGACAAGAAATTTCTTTATCACACCTCAAAAGTCAAGACCTGTAAGAAGTTCTCAAAAGTCACAAGTCATGTTCTCCAGAATCCAAGGAGATGTTCTCTACATCTCATGAGGACTGGGCTGGAAAATCCTGGGAGAACAACAGACCAAACTCCCATATTCCAAGGACAGGAGGAGCTCTGACTGGTATCTACTGGATGTCAGAGGAATTGATTGAGGGAAGTGGGATCTTATAAGGAACAACAACTGCAGAAAATGAAGATCTGAGAATTTTGTGTTTATTAGATTAAAAAAAAAAAATCAAGATTTGGAAGGGATTTCCAGGCCTTTAATTTTAATTGGAATTCTAACTTTGAAAGTGTATGACCTTCTCCTACTGCTCACAAAAGCCTTGTCTGAAATGCCTGTTACAAAAACCTTTCAAGAACAGAACTGTCTGACCTTAATTAGGCTGTGCTGCATTTTGGGAGGTTTCAGATGTGAAGTTCAGCAGAGCTGAATTCAGCTCTGCCCTGGCTGCAGCCTGGAGCCCAAAGCTTTGTGCCCCTTCCCTCTGGCAGCTGCCCGGGGCTGGGTCTCTCCTGCCCCCCTGACCACCCCAGGCCAGCAGGGAGCTCCCGGGGTACTCACAATGGTGCTGCTGAATGCCACCTGTGCCTGGGCACTGTCCCGGCCCCCCACGGACCTGCTCCTGACATGCCCCTGGAACCGTGCCCTGGCACTCTGGCACCTCCTCAGGGGTCTCAGGGTGCCTTGCCTGCCCGCTGGCCCCCCAGGGGGCACGGCAGGCAGAGTGAAGTGCTGGAGCTTTGCCAGGTCCTCATCATCCCAGTCCAGCTCTTTGTGTGTCTCCAGGCGTTTGGCTGCAAAAAGAGGCAAAGAGAAATTTTTCCTCTGAAGGTGGGTTTGGGTTTGGGTTTGGGAGGAATTCCTTGATGAGTTAAAAAGAATGAAGCAAACTAAGCCAAAGCCAAAACATCCCAGAAACCTGCACCAGGAAAACCTCACTGTCCATAAAGTTTCTGGTGACTCCCTCTGTTTGTTAGTGCAAGAAAAGCCAAGTGTGTTTCATTTCCAGAGCAATCAGTCACTTTGATGGCCTTCATTGGGCTCTTGGGCTGCGCTTTGCAGTTGGCTGGAACAGGGGAGTGGAATGTGGTGACCCACAGTTTGCTGATGTTCTCAGTCACAGACCACAGACATCTCTGGGCAGCTGTTTGCCAGCTCCATGAGATCCCTTCCACTGTGGGCAGTGAGAGCAGTGCCCAGGAGGGCTGGGAGCCTGCGGTGCCAGGAGCCCCGGGCACAGTCTGCGGCAGAGGCAGCTCCAGGGCACACACAGGGCCATGGCAATTACTGTGGGACCCACTGAGCTTAATTGCTAACTAAGATCAATCTGGGAGCTTACAAAAGGTTGCCTGGTGCTCCTTCAGAAATGCAAGAGAAAATGCTCTCTCTGCATGCTCGAGTGGGTATTGAATGCAGGGTAGAGCCTGAGGTGCAAAACCTTTCCCATCTGACTTCTGAAGCAACTAAAACACCTTCACTTTCCTGGATCTCTGTAACAGGAGTCCCTCACATAATGGAGACAAACCCACAAAGCTCTACATTCAGTCAGAAGGCTCAGTAGATTTAAGCATTGATATTTAAATTAATAACATTTAACTTTTCAGAGGAAAAAAAAAATCCAAAGGCACCTCTCACCGTTTTCCTGATGGGAAAACTCAATTCCATCGACAGTACAGCGGCGAAACACCATTTTGTTCTCTGTTAGTGTCCCAGTTTTGTCTGAGAAGATGTACTGGATTTGTCCAAGATCTTCAGTAATATTTAGGGCTCGGCACTGGATGGGCAGATCTGCTGCTTCATCGTACAGGTCCATGTCGTTGTGAATCAGGAAGGCTTGGCCCAGTTTGACCAACTCAATGGACACATAAAGGGAAATGGGGATGAGAGTCTGAAAGAGAGGTGAAAATCCAGTGAGGGGTGAGAGGAGACAGCCATGCCCTGGCACAGGTACACTGATGGTTTCCCAAGAAACAATTCTCCCTAGAGACCCATTGTGGGACTGACAAATAACAGTTCAGGGGGCAAAACAATCCTGCCCACAATAGCACTGGGTAAACAGGGGCAATAAAGGGCAAATTTAAGACCAAATTCCTATAATACCAAATTCAAAGATGGAGTTTCAGAGATGGTCTTACAAAGCACATTTTCTGGGCGTGGGACTGTGCTTGCCCTTGCCCTTCTGAAACTGTGAGAGGAGGCACCAGCACAGAGTAACTCTTGGTGCAGAAAAGTTTCACAAGCAATTACTTGGCACACACTTCCCACCCACGAGCCTCCTTGGCCTGAAATAATAATGAATCCTTAAGATGCACAAATATTCTGTTTCAATAATGAAGAATAATCCCCCAAGGAATCTCTGAGCAGCTCTGAAACTTATCTTCACATTTCACTCATATTGAAGAAATTCTGTCCACTTAAATCTCAGCAGTGACATCAAGGAATCTGAAAAGTAAATGTGACTTTTTTTCCTCGCCCAATAAAATGGTCTCCCCCAACTAGGCTTAATCAGACTCAATAGACAAGTATCCTACTTCTAATTTAGCTTTCCTCCTGGACCAGCTGAACCATAACTAGTTATTTTTCCCTACTGGTAAAAATGACAATTTTTGTTTCACTGTTTTCCTGAGATGTGAAGTGGAATTATTATTTTTGAATTCTGGATATAGGCAGAAAAAAAAAGGAAGCTGACATTTGGATGTAAACATCCTCTTTATTGCATCTGCTCGAGATTCTGGAGTGAAAGGCAGAATACACGTCTTTCCTAGCTATATCCTTGTGGGGTTTCAACAGCAAGAGGGAAAATTCTGCAGTTAGAAAGAAACAGAAGATACATAATTTCACACTTGGATGAGCTGAAATACTCCCAGCAATTTTTTCCAATAGGATTAAGAAGGTACTGCACAGCTATTAGTTGATATTAATTGTTCATTAGTGATTAGACTTAATTTTAAATAGCTTCTTCCTTGGAGGTAACTGAGAGGTTTTGCCTCTTACCTGCAGCAGGATTATCATGGTCAGGAATGTGTAGAATCCAGCAAGAACTGGGGACGGAAAATTCCCGTTGCCATCGGGGACATCGTAGGGAGGGTGCTCTGAGAAGGTCCCAGACCAGATGGCGTGGCCTGTGGGGTGAGGAGCAGCATTGGGGCAGGCTGAGCTGGGGCTGTGCAGCCTCTGCCATGGGGATGGAGGTGGGGATGGAGATGGGGATGGACTGCTCTGACAACCAAACAGAAGGAACATCTGCAGAGTAACAGGCCCTGAGGAGTGCTCAGACCTTGGGGACAATGCACAGCACGTGCACTCACTGGATGTGCTGGTGAGAAATAAACATCAGGGGTGTTTTCCTTCCCCCTCCTTCAGGAGGAGCCTCCCAGGGCTCACAGCTCTGCACAGACCCTTCCTCACTCTGTCTTACTGCTGGAGGCTCCATCTCTGGCACCCACCTATACCAATCCTCAGTGCTGAAGACGCCTCTTTCTAACAGAAAGAGACCTTCGAACCTTTATACAGACAAAACTGAAGTATTTCTTATCCCTCCTGACCATTCTTAACTTCAATGTACCTTTGTTAGAGTTGATAACCCTCCTGTAATTCAGACTGGGTAACTCATTTTTACATTCCCTTCAATCAAGTCATGTCCCACAGAGCCAAGGCAAACAACTGGGTTTCCCTCTTTGCCTCCTTGCTCCAGATGCCAAAAGCCTCCATTTGTCCACTTCCCATACCCAGCTCTGCTCAAACTCCCATTAGCAGCACAGAAACAAGCAGTTGTTCTGCAGCATCTGCCTCCTAAAATGCTGCCAAAGATGTTCCAGTGATGGCAGCAACATGTTCTGGCTGCCAGAGAGCACAGGCACAGCTGAGCAAGGACAACTCTGCTCAACAAGCCACTTTTTGCCCGAATTTATCACTGTGTGCAAGTCCTGATGACTGATGCCCCAGTGCTACTCCCTCCTAGAACCCCACGCTGAGACAAGGCTGCAAAGCAAGAACTCCTGGCAGAGCCTGGGGGTATCTTGGATAGATGAAAGCTAATGGACTTACTACTGTTTTACATGTTTCACTTAGACTAACATCATCTTTTTTTTTTCTTTTAACACCAGCAGATAAATTGTTTTTCAAATGCTGATTTTTTTATCTGAGACTACTTTAAACCTTAAATTGAAGGACTTTATTACTCGAGGGCCTCTACACAACAGACAAAGACAAGTCTCTAAATCTACATGACAGCAGCCAGGGAACAAGGAAAATAAAGTCTCTCTCTCTCCCTCACACAGAGCTCAGTTGTCAAACTGAAATCCCATTTTGGTGCCAAAAGAGCCCACTGCAACACGAAGCAGTAAAATTAAAGCAGTGATCAAGTCAGTTCAATTGTTCATCTGTTTTGGATGGCTCTCACTTCCAAAGGTATTACACTGAGCACTGGCTCTGTGTCCCATCACAGACCTCCAGGGCAGGTGCAGGAACACTTGGCAGAACCACAGGATTGGGCTTGGTCACTAAATCAGAGCAGCAGCACTAAGCAAGTTGTCACCGAGACAAAATCCATTAAAACGGAAAGGGGCTCGTGGGAGCCTCTGGCAGCTCTTCCAAGCAGTGACCCATTCCAAAGCCAGTGGGTTTAAAATCGGGTCCTTTCCTCAGAATGATGAGATCCTATTAATTCTGCCCTGCCTGGGACGTGCTGCAGCCAGAGCTGGAGGGAGCAGGTGCTTACACAGGGTGAGGGTGATGTTTGTGAGACCAGAATGATGCTGGTTCCTCTAGTCACGTGTGCTCACCCACCTGGACCCAGGGAAAGGGAGGCCCTTCCTACCTGAACAGGTGCCCTCTCCCACCCTGCCCCAAGGGGGCTTTGGAGAAGGAAGCAAACTGTGCACACTGGGAGCTGCAGGAACTGGTTGTGTGCAGCTCGGGGGTTCTAAACTGGGTGGCTCTGGCAAACATCCCTCCTGAACATCTCAGAGGAAGATGTTACTGAAATGGAGGTAAAACTACGTCATTTGAGAACCAAACACCCCCAGGAGGCAGATCCCAGTGGGCCAGCACCATCCCACCAATGCAGGAACCAAACAGCTTTCACTTGTTTGAGTTACACGTTTAACCATAGTGGGGATGGGCCTTATCTGGAACACTGATAACCATGGATGAGTTCTAGTCCATCTGAATCGCTCAAATTTGCCATTTCAACTCATCTATTGGAAAGACCAAGGAACTGAAAGAGCTCAAGAGCATTTGGCTCTAGATCTGACTCCTGTCTGTAAGATCAATTTTAGCCACCATGTGTAAAAAAGCAGGGAAGCAGCAGAGGGTTTGGTTGTGCTCATCCCCACAGCAGAGGATTTGGTGGTGCCCATCCCCACCGCAGAGGGTTTGGTTGTGCCCATACCCACAGCAGAGGGTTTGGGGGTGCCCATACCCACAGCTCCCAGCAGGCACATCCCCAGCAGCAGAGGGTTTGGTGGTGCCCATACCCACAGCTCCCAGCAGGCACATCCCCAGCAGGAGCCCCACGCACAGCACGATGTCCCCGTTCATGCGGCGCTCGATGCGGCTCCGCTTGTACCGGGGGCCGCTGTTGTTCAGCATCGCCTTCGTCTCGTGCCCTGCACAACACACAGAACAGCAGCCCCTTTAGGGAGGGTTTTGTGGCTTGGTTGGCTTTTTTAACAAGGATTTCTCTCCCAGGATGAGAGCGGGATGACTAATGTTGATGTCACTCTAGTTTTATTCAGAACGTTTGTTGCCCATCTTCCCATTTGACTGAATGTGTCAGAGACTAATCCAGAGGTCTGCAAAAGACCCCATTGCACTGCAGATTTCAGCTGTGCCAATGACAGCAGATTTAGCATTACAAGGTTTATATAAATATTCAAAAGCCAAATCTCCCTGAGAATAAAACCAAAATGAACAATAATATTATATATTGGTATTTTGCAAACAAATTGCTTGGGTGCTATGCAGATTCCTGAAACCTACACTGGAATATTTCTCAGCAGCTGTTTAAAAGCCAATAGACACATTTTGTGTATTGACTTAAATGAAATCCAGCAAGTCAGATTCAGCAGTGAAAGACACTAATGTTATTCAGCTTTTCACTCCGTGCTTGTAAAGTGCTAACAAAACAGTAGGATGAGAAATAAACAAAATCTATTCCTTAAACTTAGTGAATTAGAACTGAGCTGGTATATTTGTAATGGCAAAAGAGAAGTAGGAATTGCTTTTTCAAGTCTATTAATATTATCTAAACTGTGGCTCCACAACAGGGAGGTCTGGACACCATCTGTTGCTGGACTACATGGTATCTTTGTTTATTTCTATTGTCTTTCCCCTGGAAATACAGACCCTTCAGACTTGTATTTGGTTTCCATTTGCATGTGCTGGATGTGGGTCAGAGGGTCTGTTTTCCAAGCTGCCTTTCAGCTTTCTCTGGGGAAGAGATTCAAACCCAAAGCTGGAATTTAGGTGCAATTCCATCCCACCTGCTGGCCCCAGCCCAGGTTCACACCTACAGTTATTAATTAAGGCAGAGAGCAAGAGAGACAATTGCTTTGCAGGCTGATGTTCAGGACATCCACCCAAGAGCTGGGGTTCCTGGCTCTCCGCTCCAGTGACCAGGCCATTATTCACCCAGTCTGGAGCACTGTGGGCTTCTCCCAGCCCTGCTCCTCCTTGGCAGCTCCTGCCTGGCACTCAGCCTGGTGCTCACAGTGGAGCTGCTGGGGCGGGAGGGGTGTGTTCCCTGGCACGATGGGCACAGAACTGAGTCTGCCCTTCTCTGAACAGCTGCCCCAGCCCCTGAGCTGCCCAGAGCAGGAGGGCTTTGCTGCTTGGCTTGCACTTCTCCTCCAGCAGCTGGGGGGACCTTGGGCCTGGCTTTTCTTTTATGCCACTTAATGGAATGTTTTGTGCTGAATATAAAACAAGACAAAACCCTCTAATCCCTCCAAGAAAACCCTCAAGGAAATGTTGATGGATTTATTTCAAGAAGAAAATATGAAGGGCTTCCCTTCCAAATTTCCTTTGCACTTCAGCTGACCACTTCTGTAATACAGATCTCACCTTGCAAGGAACAGAAAATCAGAAACATGAGGAATAAACAACTTTGTTCTCTGATTCTCACAGTTTCCTGTGCTGTGCAACACAGCCCCTCACCTACCACCTTACTAGTCCCTGGTCTCTTTCTGGGTGCTGATGGACTCACCTAAAACTTCTTTCTGGTACTTTCTTAAGAGAAAGCACATAATTCTTGCTGCTGTCCCTTCCACAATGAGAAAACCACACTGGCTGTCGCTCTGTAATGAGGGGTTTGTGCTTTAGTGCTATTGCTTTGTGCAGAACCATTTGGGTGGCCAGGAAAAGTATAACCATGCTCAGGTCAGACGAGATCTGCACAGGCCAAGCAATTGCTCTAAGTGATGGTTGTGCTCTTCACAAAGGCTTCCATTAGAAATGAAGTCTGGGGAGTAATAGAGTTATAAAAATGGAAAATGTGCCCTCTGATGATGTGGCTGACTATGATTGTTCAGAAAAGGTCCCAGCCCATGATTAAAAGCCAGAGTATAATCAATGTCAAAGAACCCTGGAAGTGAAGCTGGGACTGACTCAAGGCAGCTGAATTTTAGGCCAAAAGAATAAACTTTTATGCTGACATTGACAATCAGACATCAGCTGGAAATTGGATTGAAGACTCTCTCAGATCAAAGGCACCATGTCTTGAGAACAACTTTAAACCTCCAAGCTTTGCTGGCAGCAGCTTAAGCAACATGAATAGAGACCCACGTGAGGATCTGTGCTGGTGGCCAAAGGAACATACTGGGAAATCTTAACTAAGCAGAAGAAAATTAGGAATTGCAACGTGAGAAGGGAAGACACGTTACTCCAATTCCATAGGGAATGATCCCTACTGAGATTTTTACATGGAGTAGTTATTTCCAAAAATTGAGGCTGAGTCTGCCCCTGGCTCTCCTCTCTCTGGCAGGCGCCACCTCCCAGGTGTGTCCAGAGAGAACAATGACAGACCCCCAGACAAAGCTACTCTGGAAACATTTGGGAATTACAGACATTTAGATCCCAGTTCTGCAGCAGTGAAATGAACAGTCAGATGTCAGGCAGGTTGTTCCAGGTTATGAAGACTAATCCAAGCTAAATGACTCCTGTAAAGAATGTGATTTCTGTTTTCTCTTAGGTGGCTCAGCTTTGAACCTCTCTATGCTGATTAGACACAAACCAGGGGAGATAAAAATAGCCAGTGGGATTAATTCTTGTGTTTAACTTGACCTTTGTTTAATCTACAGAGAAAAGAGTAGCTGATACACCCTGTCTGGAGCAGGAGAGGGCACAGCTGGCAAAGCCAATGATCAATCAGGCTCCTGAGTCAAAGCATGGGAACACTCCAAAGGTAAAAGCTGCTGAGGACCAGCTGAAGTGCCCCTGGCACTGCTGCCCCCGACACTGCCCTTCTTGGCCCTTCTCTGCTGCAGGAATTCATGGCTGTGTCTGGGGCAGCACAAACCTCTGTTGCTGCCTGCCTGCCTGCCTGCCTGGCCCAACTGCTCCTCGCTGC
>VWZD01000166.1:1211092-1258316 GCA_013396695.1 Sakesphorus luctuosus
CCCCCAGCTGCTGCCTGCCTGTCTGTCTGTCCTTCCCCACCAGCTGCTGCCCCCTGTGTGCTGCCACTGCCCCAGATTAACTGCATCAATGATACTCACTGATCAAAGTCTGGTGTTTTGCTGGGTAGACCTTCAGCTGCCCCAGTTTGCTCCCTGAGGAGGCAGTGAGAGCTCCCCCAGGGCAGCTGGGGAGGGTTTCTGACACATGGAATTAATATCAGAGCCAGAGCTGCAGAGCTGAGGATTAAACTCACCTCAGCAATTTTTTCCTGTCTGGATATTTTTGCAAGATGTTTGACAAGCACAAGGATATTGTCACTTGCCAGAGACCCAGTGCAAGACCTGATGGCTTTGGAGATGGATGAGTAATACCTTTATGTAAAAAAAGTTATGTAATTTGCTTCTGCACTACCAGTTTTTAACACAAAATGTTGAATTGTGGTGCAATATGAGATTACTTATTTCTCTAGGGATATTTACAGTGAAATTCTCAGTTTACCCCCAAAGAACCTACATCTTACCTGCATATATAACAATCCCCACTGCAGCCTCAGTGTTCCTGATGGTACAGCCACGGAGCAAGAGGCTGTCAATGTTAAAGCCAACCCGTTCATGATTTGGCTGCTCCCTGGAAGAAAGAAAAATCAAATGAAACAATTACTTTTTCTGTTCTAATAGAGTGTTAAACAACATGTTTCGGTGCATGTCTGTTTTAAACTGAAATCAAGTAGCTTTAAAGCCCTATTTTGCTTTCATTTTACTCAGCTGCAATGAAGACTCTGGCAAGAAGTTACAGAGAAGTCCAAATGTGTCTCTCAAAGGCACCTGCACAGTGTGTGGGTCGTGGCAACAACACAGTGCAAGTTTGGCTCTCCTGGTACCCTCTCTGGCAGGTTCAGTGTCTCATGGATGGAGCCAAGATGCATTATGTGACTTCTTACAGACAGAGCTCCTTTAGAAAGCTGAGCAGGGCTGGCTGCAGGTCCTGCTTCAGGCAGGCACATCTGCACCTTGCAACAGCCTTTGTCTCTCTGGCAGCCACCAAAGGCCTTCCCAGCTCTGTGGCCCTCAGTTCCCAGAGCAGTGTCTGGGCTGAGATCTCTCTCTCATCTCCCCCTGGATGGGAGACTTTCCATCCTGGCTAAAGGTGTCCCATCCCTCTGCAGCTGCTTCTGCTCACAGCAGCAGCTGATGCAAGCCACAGGGTCAGTGCTCCACTGAGCAGGCACTTTGGTCCTTGCCCCTGAAAATGAGGCCACTCACCCACCTTGCCCACTGGGCTGTGCTCTCTGTGCCTTCCTCTGAGATCTTTACCCAAGCACAGATTTTTTACTTCAGACACTCCACCTTGTTTTGTTACATAAATATCAGAGACAGAAAAGATTCATTTTTTCCCAAGGTTGTGCATCTTTTCCTCCTTTCTGTTTGGTGTTTGGCACTGCAGTGCCCAGCAAAGGGCACCACTCAGGTGAGGGCAGGGGCAGGGCTGTCCCAGGGCTAAGTCCAGTCCCATGTCCAAGTGCAGCTGCACATGGTTAGATAACTTCAACCAGACAAGGGCAAAGGTGCAGCTGCCAACAACCTACACCTGGCTGCAAAAATAATGCCAGAATGTGCTCTCTGGGAATCCCCATTCAGCCTTGGGGAACTCACTGAACAGGAGCCTCCCCTCAAACAGACTTTGCTGAGCTCAGGCATGCCAGAGGCCTGGCACTAGGTGTGTTGGCATCAGTTGTAGCAGAGATAGCACTGCTACTGTTTTATAGCAAGGCAATAGAGCCTCAGTTAAGGGTTCTTGGAGAAAAAGTAATTTGGGTTTACAAAACAGCTCAAATCTCAGCAAAGATGGGAACTGGACTAACTAAACTACCTGTTAGTGGGTAATTTTCCCTGGCAGATTCTTCCATCCAGCCCTGAGGCAGGGAGAGAAAGGCAGAAATTCCCTATTCCAGCAGGCAGGTGGGACAATGGGCATTTTGAAGAGAGATGAAGCCCTGTGAGAACAGCTTGGATGGAACCACTGCAGACTCAGTGCCAGGCCTTGGTTCTCCTCACCTCCAAAGGGAGCCAGTCTGTGCTTTGTATTGACTTCTGAATCCAGGAACAGATAATAGTGCCAACCCCAATTTCCCCCAAATCCTTCCTCCCATCCAGTTCCTCCAAGAGAAATATTAAAGTTCAGATACAAGATGCATTTATGGATGACAAGTACTCACATGTAACCCTTGAACTTATTGAGATCATTGTTTGGCATTTCACAGACAATGGTGTTCTGGAAAAATTCGGGTTCAAACAAAGTATTCTGCAAGAGGAAACACACTGAGAATTAGTGTCAAATCCAATGGCTACTTGAAACATTAAACACTAAGAAAAGCTTAATTTAGACCACCAGGGCTGGAGCACTTGCCCTGGAAGAAGAGCCAGAGTGAGTTTAGCTCATTGAGCCTGACAAAGCTGCAGAGGGGCTGAGGAAAGACCCAAGATTTTCCTCTCCTGGATTTACACCTGGTTAAATTAAATGAAGAAAATTCTGTGTATTGGACAAGACATCACAGAGGCCAATTAGGAAAATATCTGTCTTCATTTAAACTGAACAGAGCAAAGACAGTCAATTTAGATTACATATTAGGAGGAAATCCTTCCCTGGGAGGGTGGGCAGGCCCTGGCACAGGTGCCCAGAGAAGCTGTGGCTGCCCCAGTCCTGGGAGTGTCCCAGGCCAGGTTGGACGGGGCTTGGAGCACCCTGGGCTGGTGGGCGGTGTCCAAGGTCCCAGCTGGCAGTGCCAGGGCAGGGCAGAGCTGGTGCCTCAGTCCCAGCTGGCAGTGCCAGGGTGGGCTCACCTGGCTGGGGCTGCCCATCACCACGCGCCGCTGCTTGAGGTTGGTCTCCCCGTCCAGGTTGGCAGTCTCCAGGTGGCAGATACCACTCTGGTCCGAGGAGTGGAGCAGCAGGATGTCTGCTGGGATGGTCTCGTTGCTCTGCAGCTGCACAAAGTCCCCCACTCTCACGTCCTTCCAGCACCTCTCGACATAGGCACGTTCCTCCCTGGCAGCACAGACAGGGCACAGGTGAGGGGGCACTGCCAGGGCACCACTCGTGCCTCGTGGGCCTCCAGCAAACAGCAGATTCTTCTTGACTTTGTATTTTCACTAATTGATCTTTCAATTGCTCTTAACCATCTCAGCAAACCCCAAAGTGCACAATAAGCGTTAAAATCAGGGAATGGGAAACTGCTCTGGCAACAAAGACTCAGCTCCTCTGACTCCTGGGGAGGAAATGATTTTTTCAGTAGGAATAATTGAATCATCTTCTGCCTTGCTCTGAAAGAGGGAAAATACTCATGATCCTTTACCAGACAGGCAGTAAAAGGCCTTTTGTAATGACTCAGAGTCTCATTTTTGGGTAAGTTTTAATCCCCCTCCTCTCTGCCTGAAGAACCCTGAGTTTCCTTCACTGTTTGCAGCACCAGAGGGGAGCAAGGACAGAGCACATCGAGGGGTTGTTGCAGTTCAAAGCACATACCAGGCACTGCTCCAGAGCCAGGCACTTCCCTGGCACTCTGCAGGGCACAGACAGCCCTGGGGCTGCCAGGCAGACCCTCACCCTGGGCTGGGGGCCTTTGAAATGGTGCCCATTCCTGGGAAAATAGACACTGGAAAGCAGTTTTACTGGAGAAAGTTATCCAGGTTACCTCTATCAGAAGCTTCCAAGGTGCTCACCAGAAGATCTGTGACCCCCTGACCAGGAATGTTACAACTTTTATAACCTCTCTAGTCATTTGCATATGAGCTATCAATAACCAAGCATGATCTTCATTCCTCTGAGTGCCCCACCCATGGGGGTCTCCAGAACTGCCCCTTGGAGACCCTCCAGGACCTCCAGACTTTCCTTCTCTCTCTCCTCAGGTGGCTCCTCACAAACACCGTGGCCTTGGCAGGGCATGGCAAAGCTCACAATTTGTGGGAAAGAGCTTTAGGAACTGACTTTAGGATGTGAGCAACCTGGAAGAATCTCTGCAACTTATAGGATTCTAAAAATCTACAAAAAGACACTAAAATCCTTGGGCATCAGAAACATCAAAGCACAGCGACCTGCAAAGGTTATGCAAGCACTTAAATCCTGTGCTGTTCCCAGTGGTATCCACTTTTTATTCAAAAAAGAACCTCTCAACCTAACTACTTAAATCCCTTTAATGCTGTGAGGTGCTTACTAAATGAGGGTGTTGTGGCATTATTTTTTCCCTTCTTATATGAATTTTTCTTTCCTGAATTTTTCATTCTTTCTTATCTTGTCTGACTCTACTTACCTGCACGTCCTTTTTCTTTTCTCAGCAACAGACAATAAAAGACCACACGGAAGAACAGAAGTTTGTTATATGTTAATTTGATGTGGTTCTACATTAAAAAAAACCAAAACAAAACAGCTCAATTTCTATTTGAAAAGTGTTTTAAGAAGGAGGATATTGAACATTTCACGTTCTACACGTAAGTACTGTTAATAGAGCAAATTAACTAAATGGCTGTGAATCCTTCCCATGTCAAACACCTTCATTTTGTTTGTTCAAGAATCAGTTTAGAGGGAGCAGCTGGCTGGTGCTGCCCTCCTGGGCAGGTGGCACAGTTGGCAGGGGGTGTTTGCTGGGGCTCTGCAGGCACATCCCAGCCCTGGGCACGTCACCCCCTGTGCAGGCAGAGCTTTGCAGAGCACACCTCTGACCTTCCCTGCTCATGCCTGGCCCAGCTGGCAGTGCCCCAGGTCAGCTGGAAGGAACCACTCTGGCCAAAGGAACCCACAGAAATCCCAGAGCTGGGATGTTTTCCCAGTAATTCCCAGTGGGACACACATCCCACAGGGAGCCCCAGGGCTCTGCCCAGGCACTGGTTACAGAGGAGAAGGTGAGTCAGCAAAGCCAAAGGACTTCTTTGGATCAGAGGGAAACCTGACTTAGCCCAGCACTGGAGCTCAGGAACTGCAGAATCCCAAACCTGCCTTGGTGGACGGACTGTCCTTCTCTCCTTCTCCTTCTCTCCCAGGGAACATTCAGGCTGGGAGAGAAGCACATTTTCTGCTCCTGGCAGCTCTTCAGCTGGAGCCAAAAGATTAACAATTCCCGACAGCACAAAGCCTGTCCACAACTTTGGGGAGAATCAGCACTGGATGAAAGGAAATGAAATCCTTGAGGATGAAAGTGGTGCAGCCCTTGGCAGCTCTGGCACAGCTGCCCAACGAGGGGTTTCAGAGGAAGCAGCTTCCTTCCAGCAGTGCCTGTGCCTGGGAACTCTGCCCATTTCTGCTCAGTGATTAAAGGTCACAGCACAAGCTCTGGTTGCTGAACAAACAGAGGAGCTTCATAAATCTGAGATGGTCTGAGGAGAAACACACAGAAAAGGCAACTGTATTTAACCAATAAAATAGGGGGGAATCTGGAAATCTGATTCTCAGGGCTGTGGCACATCCAAGACATGATGAAAGCTCCTCAGTGCCTTCCCTCCTCTACCATCCAATTCATCCACAGCACACTCAAAGCGTGTCCTCTTGCTGTCCTGGCATAATGGGCAGCAGGAAAATGCCCATCAGAGGATGGTGCCAAGGAAAGAGGTGGTTCCCTGGAACAGCCAGAGCAAAGTCTGCCAGAACTGTTATTGGCCTCATCAAATCTGACCAGAAGACCTGAACTAAACAGACCTTATGAAGTCATTTCTGGGGAAAAAAGGATTATAAAAACATCCAGCTGCCATTGGAGATTGTGGGGAGACTTGAATAAATTATTGACTTTGTGTCAACAGTTTGATTTCTCATTCTTGGATTCAATAAAGATAAATCTCAAACAAAAACTGGGTCAAAACGGATGCTGAATGAGAGCAAATAAAAATTATTGTCCTGCTCCCCAGTGGTAATTAAATAAGGGTAATTTCTGACCTGCACTGCCCAGCATATCTGTGTGTCCCAGATTGTCTCACAGAGAGACCTTCAGAAATCTCTATCACCTAAAAGCATTTAATCAGCCAATTAGAGTCCCATGAGTCTTATTCCCTTGAATCACTGCAAGCTCCATCTTAGGATCCTTTGCAGCTTGAGGCAAAGCCTGTTTTGTCTCCCTTTCAGCCCCTCAATTGCCACTGGGTTATGACCTCAAGAAAAATATATCAGTGGCATCAATAGCCAAGGCCCAATGTTTGAATTCTATTGTATGTAAAGTTGTGAAAATGTTGTATGTGAAAATTACCTCCTTGAAGCATCACCTACTTTATAAAAATACCTTCTACCATTGGGACACTCACTGAGACAGCAACAGCACCTTCTAGAGATAATGGGAGTGAAATTTTTCTAAAGCCCAATAAAGTACAAACACTTACGTGGTTTTGGCATTTCAAATTCCTCAATGGGAGCAGCAGATCCTGCCTTTTTATGTGCTAAAACTGCCTACAGCTTTGTAATAAGGGAGTTATTCTCTGGATGGGAAAAGAAGCCCATGATCAACTTCTGCAATCAATTCAAGTTTATGTGAACTTCAAGTACCAGAACTTCATAAATGTACCGTGTGCTCATGTGCAAGGTTTTGGATTTCTTTTAACTTGCCCTTGAAGAAATAAAATAGGATTAAAGAGAATGTTGAGAACACTTTTCCTTAGACTTTACTGGCTTCATTTTGTAAGTTATAGGTTATTGTACTTAGGAAAACCTATTTTGTTTTTAACACTGCCTTCAACAAATGCTATTGTTGCAATTCTTTCTGGCCCCAGCTGGGACTGCCAGGTGACTCCAAGGTCACTCACTGTCCTCAGCATGCATTAATCATTAGCATTAATCATTAGCATTAGTTTCTCAGGCCTCTCATTAACTTGGGAAGTTTCTGGAATCCACAGTCTACAGCAGATTTTCTGGTAGTCACATCCCTCTGTGCCCACAGAGCTCTGGAGGTCACTGGTGGAAACGCTTCTCTCCAGGTTTTAAAGGCATTTTAGAACTCCTCACAGTTGGGATGGATCTTAATGCCACAAGGCCACAGTTCTGCAGGTCCCTGAGCCAAACCCACTGATTTTCATTTCTTTGCCCTTAATGGTGAGTCCTTAACTCCTACTGTCATTGCTGCACTTTGCTGGGAAGCAGCTTCCAGTGCCTTGGCAGGGCAGAGATCTTGGAGAAAGCTCTGACATTCTGCTAATACCCAAAGCAGGGGGAGCATTTCATGGATTTATGGATTTTCCTCCACGGAGAGGAAGGATCCCACTGTGCCAATGCCCTGACTGGCACCACCCACTGCTCTGCTCCCCCACTCCCAGAGCTGCTCTCTGGACCAGCTCAGTGCCACATTTCCCTGGGCCATTTGGTCAGTGCAGCACATCCCAGGTTCCCTTCCCACAGCAGGAATTCTGCCTTTAATTCCTTCCCAGATGTGGCAGCCCCAGTTCCAAGCAGTGTCCTGGTGCCACAGCCCAGCAGTGTCCCCTTGGCCAAGGACCCTCTCAGCTCTCTGCAGGTTCAGGAATGCCCCAGCTGGCACACCTGGGGGCACTTCTGGGGTCAGGTGGCCACAGCTAAACCAGGCACAAAGTGCCCTCAGTGCCTGAAGTGCACCCCAAGATGCCAGGGCTGCCAGGGCAGAGGGTGCCCATTGCCAGGGGCAGGATCTCCTGGGAACAACAGCCATGGGTGGCATCAGGCCGGGGTGGGAGCTTGGCATTGAGCCAATGTCCCTGTCCTAGGGCTGCCCTTACTGAGCAGACCTTCAGCCTCCAGCTGATGAGACTCGTGCCCTGCTCAGAGAAGGCACCACTGAGCTGCAGGAGCTTTGATATTTTTGTATCCATGCCCAAAAACTGATTGCAATTTTGCCTCAGGGAATGTGCTGAGATTTCAAGTGGGACAAAGACTTCGGGTTTTTTGGTGTGTAAGATGAACACACTAAAGCCTCCAGCAGGCTCCGAGTCTTTAAAGTTGTGCTTTGCTGGAAAACAAAAATAATAAAGCAGAAAGAAAAGGCTCTTTAACAAGTGAAAACTCAATGCTGCTGAACAAGACTTTAATTTAAAGTATTGGCAAGAAATCTTTCTGCTTACTGTGCCCTTGGCAGGCTGGTATTTTCCTCTCATCCTGCTTTCAACTTCCCAAACTTTCAGGTTCACCCTGGGCTGGATGAGCTGCAGATGATGTTCCCAGGCCCCAGACAATTTATATTTTAAAGAACACCAGAAGGAATGAGGCTTTTGAACACAGGTCTGTATCACCCACAACTCAGAATTTTCTTCTCTCCTTTTGGGGTTGTGATTCACTCTGAGAGCACAACAGTTTCTCTACAGAGAGGAGATTCCAAAGTTTTGGTTCCGAAATTCCAATCTCCAAAATCAAACATTAGATCTAAGTTATTGCACTTCCCCAAAACACTTTAATGCCAATTAATTGTGTCCCATTTTCTCAGTTAAACACTCCTTAAACACAGTACTGGAAGTGCCTTTTCTTTCCCTTGAGCAGAGAATGGATTTCTCATTCCAGCTGATCTTGGGGAAAAGAAAATTAGAAGAAGGATGTTTAGAGGCAGCCTCTTTAATTCCAATTTCCCTGGCAAGTTCCTGCATTTCCCCTTGTCTTTAAGAAAGTTTTGGAGAACAATCAGCATTTGGAAAAGATTGGTCTGCCTTTGGACTTCTTTTGGAACAGGTGCCAGAGTTCTTGTTACCGAAAGCTGCAATAAGGACAGTATGCACTCCAAGATTCCCTCTTCAAATCTGATCAGTTGCTCTGGTAAGAATGGCTTTTGCTGCCACAAGAGTAACAAAATTTGCAGTGTCAAAGAGAGACTTTCACCTATGTTAAAAAAATCACCTCCAGCAGATGATTCATAAGGAAGAAAATCAGCAGACATGATGCTCTTCCCTGACTTTGCAGCAAGCAAGAAGAACAAGAAATAGCAGCTTCCCAAAGCCCCAGAGAAGCCTGATTAAAATTATTCATGATCTAATAAGCTGTAGTGACTGATCTGATGGCACCTGTAATTAGCACGTTCTTTGCAGACAGGCTGGGTCCCACAGACAGGCCGAGTCCCACAGACAGGATGGCTCCCACAGACAGGATGGGTCCCACAGGCAGGATGGGTCCCACAGGCAGGATGGGTCCCACAGACAGGATGGGTCCCACAGACAGGCCGGGTCCCACAGACAGGATGGGTCCCACAGACAGGATGGGTCCCACAGACAGGATGGGTCCCACAGACAGGATGGGTCCCACAGACAGGATGGGTCCCACAGACAGGCCGAGTCCCACAGACAGGATGGCTCCCACAGACAGGATGGGTCCCACAGGCAGGATGGGTCCCACAGGCAGGATGGGTCCCACAGACAGGNCAGCAGACATGATGCTCTTCCCTGACTTTGCAGCAAGCAAGAAGAACAAGAAATAGCAGCTTCCCAAAGCCCCAGAGAAGCCTGATTAAAATTATTCATGATCTAATAAGCTGTAGTGACTGATCTGATGGCACCTGTAATTAGCACGTTCTTTGCAGACAGGCTGGGTCCCACAGACAGGCCGAGTCCCACAGACAGGATGGCTCCCACAGACAGGACGGGTCCCACAGGCAGGATGGGTCCCACAGGCAGGATGGGTCCCACAGACAGGATGAAACCCTTTTATCTTCCTTTCCCTTACAGCCCCTTTTGGGGTCATAAGACTTTGGTGAAAGACAAAGATTTATTCATGGATCAGAACCTTATTTATGGGAGGGGAAAGCCAATTTTAAGGCAGGCCCATGTGATGTTTCTGCATGACAAAGTGCCCATGGCTGTGACTTTAACCTGCACCTGGATGTCTGTTGTAATTCCATGATGGAAACTTTTCCCTTCCACAGAACAAGTTTCACTCTATTCCCTCCTTCTCATGCTCCCAGAGTAAAGGGCTTTTAGCTATAAAGTCCCATGGTTGCTGAAAGGGAAGAGCAACTCAATCAGATTGCTGTGCAGATCCCTCCACTGGCACCTCCTGCCCCAATGCCCTCCATCCTGGGTTGCCCAAGTGCCCACAAAGCCCCCGGTGCCTCCTGGGCTGATGCAACACCGAAACACGGACACGTCCAACTCTGGCAATCTCTGGGCCACCCTGCCCAAAGAGCTGCAATCACCGACAGTCCCCACTGTGGGAGAGAAGGAATCCTAAATGATAACCATTTAGAAACTCACCAAGTGCCCTCCCTTTGGCTTGGAGGGCAGAGCAATTTGTTTCTGACAAATCCTGATCTCTATCTGGGGCCAAGTTCAGCCCCCAAACAAGCCAAGCCATTGTGTTCCTGTTTAACCAGCAGGACACAAAAATAAAACTCTGACAAAGGCTGCAAAGGAAACAGCAGAAAGGACAGACCTGTGTGACAAAAGGCAAAGCTGTGCCAGGCCCTGCCCCAGAAGGGGCTCCTTGGGTGAAGGACCATGGATGGACCAAGGGAGGGCAGGGACCCCCCCAGGGGGGCACTTGGCACTCCTGACCCCACGTGGATCCTCTAACAGGGCCAAGGCATTTGCTGCTTTGCTGAGAGAACACTTTTGATACAAGAAAACATCATGTTCCAAGCTAGGCAAGTGCCGAGAGCAAGAGCCATGAGGCCCTTTGAGGAAGAGATCCAGGCACTGAATCCCCACAGAGATGACTACCCAGAGGCACATAAATCACTGCCCTCCATGGCTAGGCTGGGCTTTTACAGTTTAATTTTACATACTAGCAATTAAAAAAATAAAGAACTACTGAAAGCTCCAGTGCAGAGTATAACATTAGATGTAGTTCAAAGAGCCAAGACTTTAAGAGGTTTTTTGGCATCTAAGAATGCAAACAAATCCCATGAGAAATCTTGTTCTGTGCTACCTTACATGGAGAGAATTTTTCTTAGAAATCCAGCTGCTTGTAGCTCCTGAAGCACCTGTTTCTAGTGCAGAGCATGTCCAAGAGGCCCAAAGCCACACCAAAATCATGGAACTCAGACTTACCTTCCCAGTCTAAAAATGCTTTAAAAAAATGAAAAACCTTTCCTGTGTCAGCACAAAGACCAGGTGATAAATATTGCCTGTGAATTTTCCCCCTTTCACTCAATCACTGGGATTTTCCAGCAGCTGGGACTTCATTGATTTTTTTAAACAAAAAGCCCCAGCACTGATGAAAGATCTCCAGCATTATTTTAGTGCCCAAAGCTGCCCAAGGCCCACCTGCTGTAGATGTAGCAGCCCATGTGATTGATCTCCTTGTCCAGTTTGTAGCGCCTGAAGTCCTCCCAAGCATCCTTGATGGCTGTGATGGCCATGATGACCAGGATGGGGATCAGAGACACCTCAGGCTGGAAGGCACTGACCACTGGCACGAAGTTCAGCAGGGCAATGAACACGAAGTACACGTTGGCAAAGCGGTGGAACTGCTCGTAGATGTTCTTAGGGAGGAAGGTCAGGAGGGTGTACTTTGTGGTCTTAATTTTGTTGGAGCTGTAGTATCTGTTTGGGTTTTCCTTCCACTTCTTGCTTCCAAAAGGCAAATTGGAGATGACCACTCGTTTATTTTCATTTTTCTTCTTTCTCTTCCTCACTTTTCCTCTCTTCTCCAGCTCCTCACTCGGCATTTCAGTGTCTGAAGCACCACAGTGGCAGCAGGTTTCTTTGAAGAAATGTTTCTTCCAGAGCACTCTAGAGAAGCAGCCTGGAACAATCTTCCTTGACATCTTGTTTTCCTCTCAAAGAGTAGCTTCAAGGTGAAACCCAACAAAGTCAGAAGAGTTCAATAATCCAAATAAGCTTCCAAGCAATGGAGAGAAGAGTTGAAGTGCCCAAAGCGCAGAGCTGCCTCTCCTGCTCCAGTCTCCACCTCCCCTGGGCTGGGATGATCCTGACTCAGCTGCAACAGGTCCCAGAACCTGCTGGGGAGGTGGAGCAGGTGTTGGAGAGGTGGAGCAGGTGCTGGGGAGGCTGCAGCAGGTCCCAGAGGAGGAGCTGGGAAGGCTGCACCAGGTCCTGGAGCAGGAGCTGGAGAGGCTGCACCTCCCCCGGGACAGAGGCAGCCTGCTTGCCCTGTTCCTCCTGTTGGCAGATGCCCGGGGGCTCAAAGCACTGCCCTGGCACTGTCTCACTGCTCACCACTCTCTGCTCCAGCCCAGGGCAGGGACAAAGCTCAGAACACACACATGATTTTCACCAACCACCCCAGGACTTCCAGGATCACTTTATGGCCCTGGGAGTTGCCAGGAAGCTCAAAGGTGAAGGGCTGAGCTGCACGTCCCAGATGGCAACATGGGATTGCTCTCAAGCCTCAGCTCAGACCTGTTTCTCTTTTACTTCCTCTATTATTTGTTTTCATGATGATAACATGGATTATTAAACAAGCAACCAATTCCCACACCCCAAACCAAGCAAACCTATGATTGGGCAGTTTGGGGAGTTATATTGTCCCTCAGCCCAATCCTTCTCCTCTGACAGACCCAAACCCTCCCTCTCTTATCCAGCTACTCCTTCCAGTCTCTCATTTCTTCTTCCCCTTTGGTCCTTGTGCCTCTGACACATAAGAATGTCATTCCAGGAGAGCTTCTGGCATGTGAGCAAACCACAGTCATGGTTTGTCATAGCCTGGGCTTAAGGGGAGGTGACAAAAGGAAGAGACCCAAATATTTAAACTTCTTTGCAATGAAAACTCTTGTCTACTACATCATCTAGTGACGAGCTGAGCAGTCTCATCGAGTTAAGTTGGTGCTTGGACAAGAAACTCTGATGAAATGCAAATGTTGCAATAAGAATTGCACATGGAAATCTTTCCTCCTCCTGAGTCAGTCCTGAGCAAACAGCTCCCTGCAGGTGTTGGGCCATCCCAGAGCCAGCCCTGGGTCATCCCTCTGCTCACTGTAAGCCCCAGACATTGTTTCCACTTCCCCATTATGATTCACCTTTAATGTCATTGATCATTAATTTTTTTGTGTAGTGGGTTTTGTGTGAAACACCTTAAAGTTTTTGAACAGCCCCAGTTTTCCTTTGCAGCCTTGGAGAAGTTTCATTTTTCCTCCAAATCCTTTTTGAGGATGTTGTGTCAGTTGGCAAACTGGTTTGGAAACTTGGAATGGAGCCCTGGACATCAGCACACACAAATGATGAGATCACCAGGAGGTGATTTCAGGGAGACAAATAAGGCATTTTTAAAGGCAGAAAAAATTCTTTTAGAAGAGTTTTTCCAAACTTACAGGACTCCAAGGGGTCAGTGAGGGAATTACTGCACAACCAGATGAGCAGCTTCCACCACAACAAATGTAAGGGAAAATAACTGGTTTAGTTCACTTACTTGTCATATCCCCTGGTTTTAGAGAGGTTTATTGTCTTATCACATTGGTATTTTCTGCAGTCCTCAATAGCACCCTTAAGGATGCTGGAAAGCAGCCCCACAGCCAGAGGCAGCACAGCCACTGCCCTGGGGGAGAATTCCACTTGTGGGAACCAGTTCAGCACCACCAGAAAGAAGAAGCAAAGATTACTCAGCCTGAAAAGGTAGAAAGTAAATTCAGAGTAGTCAGAAATTAGAATGTGTCCTTTCCTTAATGAACAACACCCATTTTGAGTCAAAGGAACATTAATCATCTCACTCCTCTTCCCTCCTCTTCCTTTCTCCAGAATGAATTAATCAGTTGTTAAGCAGGATGCTAATTACTTCTTTAGAGGAGCTTCTGAGATACATTTTCCTACTTTTACAGTTAACTCCTTTCCCACATACAACAAACACCATTTATCTCCAGGAGCTCTGAGGTCTTTAGTGACTCCCCACTGCCTTGGGCTTGAAAATAAACACAAAATCAAACAAAAGCCAAAGAAACCTTAAAAAACCCAAGCAGTGACTGAAATGTCCCCATCAGAAATCCATGAAAGATTCCACAAGTGGAAGGTCAAATTATGAAAGTGTAAATCTAAAATACAGAATGAAAACTTCAAGGCTAGAGATGAATATTCAACTTTCTTTCCTCTTTCTCATGATGATATTTCCCAGAGCATCTTTTTGACATGGTCATTATTCTAGGGGTGGGGGGACATAATTTCAGACCAACACTTGGACAGAGACCTGACCTGGTACTTGCACACACATTTATCCAGTTTTTGGGTTGGTAGACAGCCACTCCATGACATTAAAAAGGTACCAAAATTGAGCTGCTGAAATCCACAGAATTTCAAAGGCTTTCCTGAATGTAACCCAGGAGGAACACTCCCAGCGCTGCAGGCTGGGAAACACTCCCTGTGCTCTCATCTGCCCACCCAGGAGTCCTTTTTTGCTGTTGCCAAAGAGACTGACACCAGTTTCAGTCCAATCTGTGCCTCATCTCCAGCTCCCTGAGTGGTCCTGCACATTCCCTAATTAAGAGACCATGTATTTCAAACTCCAGTAATGGCAGAATTCAGTTGCATTTTAGCCCAGAAATGAGGACACCAAAATTAGAGCAATTGTCTGAATAATTTTTTTTGTTTGTTCCACTTAATATTCGAAATCCAAGTGAAGTGGCCTCTAAGAGACAATCTCATATTTATAGAGCGGATCAAAATGATGTTGCAGATGTTCATGTGGGAACTCAGCAATGCTGAAAAACACCAAAAGGAAGCAGAAAAATTGAAAATCAACTGGAAAGTGACCAGAAGATCCTTTATTTGTAAAAACCTTTTATGCAACCCTGTTTTGTCAGAATGTGCTGACTCTAATTTCAGTTCTCCAAATCGGAATATTAAAGTGCCTCCAAGAGAATAGTTACTTATTTCTGTGAATGGAAAGAAAAAACTGAGGCTAAAAAGGCTGCCAATTGCCCAGGGCACAGCTCCATGCCAACCGCAGAGCAAGGGGATCCAGCAGGAGCCAATCACACCACGTTGCTGAGGGAACATCCAGGAGCAGCTGGGCTGGGCACCAGGAGTGGGCACAGCACAGACCTGGGCTGGGCACCAGGGGTGGGCACAGCACAGTTCTGGGTCTGTCACAGCAATTACGAGCAGACACTTTTGGAAGAACAACATGGAAATCCCTCCAGTCCAGGAACTCACTCCTGGCAAAGGGGAACCACAGGAAGAGCATCAGGAGACCCGAGAGGGCCACGGGAACTCCTGGAGGGTGGTCAGGGGGGAAGATGCAGGACACTGATCTCCCCTTCCTGCTCACAGCTTTCCTTGGCCTTGGAGACCACCACAAACACAAGAATCTAAGCATAAAATGCATAATAGCATGTGCTTGTGAAATGCTCCTTGGAAGCATTAATTCCTTTTTAAAAACAGCAGTGGGATTGCCTTCAATCCTATATCTCTTTTTTCTTTTTTTTAATCCTATACTGTCATCGTCCTCTCAGATAAGGTCATTGGGACGCACATTTCAAAGACAGAATAGGATAATACAACAGAAACTATTTTATAAGACCACAAAACAGTATAATACTAAAGTTCTCCTCTTGCAGGGTATTTCCCCCCAACCCCATGTTAATAAAATCTGAGAGACCAGAATTTACAACATGCCAGGTCTAAGCTAGTTTTCCTAGCAAGGTTTATAACCACCTTATCGTATCTATAACCCATTTCCTCTGCAGTCTTCCTTCTTCCTCATCCTGTCAGCTCCCAAAGATAAAACACTGACCTTCGGATTCATTTACTCAGGGAGCCTCGAGCTGCCCAGACTGTGCTGGCTCTCTCTGAAGCCACACTCAGGGATCAGTGGCCTCCAGGAAGGTCCCACAGAGGCACAGGGAGTTGTGAGTGTCCTGCAGGTGCCCCAAGCCAGACCTTTGGGGAGGAACAGTCATTATTAAGCAATTTGGGGAAATGCCACAGCTTGTTCCCATAGGAAAACACATAAAGCCAGAAGAATGAACCCAGTCCCTTCAGCAACTGTGACTTTCCATGGTATCAGATGGACTGTGGGGAGGCAGCAGAGGCAGAGACTCAAAAATACATTAAAAAAGGGAGATCTAGGAACATTTCAGAAGAATTGTCTCCTCCCATTCACTCAGGCTGCACTCAGAGAATGCAGGGATTGTACCTGAATACCAAACTGTGGGGCAGAGCTGGGGCAGAGCTGATGGAGCCCCTCGTTGTTACTCAGCAGTGTTTTACTGCACAAACTCAGGCAGGGCCCAGAGGACCAGGCTGGCCAGGAGGCACCAGGCTGGAGTGCCCCACACTGGCACTGCTCTGGGCTGAGGGGAGACTGTTCCCTCCCTGAGCTGCTCCTCCTGCTGGTGCTGATTCCTCCTTGCCACAGTCTCGGGCAAGTTCCAACTTCCCCTCCCAATCTGTGTCCAAGCTCTGTGTTTCCACTAAGGTCTATCCCCAAATCTGTGGCAAGGAAGTGAAGCATTGGAAACCCCTATTTCTGTTCTGAAACCTCATTTGAAACCTTAAGACAAAAGCAAACTTAAGCCTCTGTCTCCCTGAAGGTTCCCTGGGCTCACTTTTTTCTTGCTTGTGCAGTCATTTCTGGGAGTGCAGAATCACCTTAATGAGCAATCAGTTGTCTGATTCCAGAAGTGAGAGGCAGGGTGGAATCCAAGTGATGTCAGAGCAGCAAAGGGTAAGACTAAATCCAGAAGGAATTTAAGAAATCTGATTCCAAACCTGATCTTCACTTACACCTGGTTGCAACAATTGAGGCCACATTATCATAACCTGCATTGTTAATTACTACTTCACCAATGGAAATGAGGTTTAGTTCTGTTTAAGATTGCTCAAGTCTGAAATGTGCCTTTTAAAGCAGAATAACAAGTATCAGACTGTGAAAACATTCTGAAGAATGGGCTTAAATGAAAAGAAAACAAAGCAAACACCCTTTCTGCCATTATTCTTTAATTTCCAAAATACCCAGAACTTAAGACACTAAATTCTAACTCATGGAAAGCTGTTTTGGACATCTGTTCTGAGGGTTATTTGTTTGTTGTAGAACTTTATACCATCAAAAACACTGGCACAAATTTCAGGTTTTAATTACTAAACAATTCAAGAGCAGAGCATGAAGCACATACAGGCACTGGGATGATCTGGAGCCAAGGGTTGTTTCTACAAAACCAGCAAATATTTTTTGCTGCCTGTAAAGTGGGAGGGTGGCTGATTTCTGATGCAAATTGAAAGACTGGCTATTCAAAGTCCTCATTCATTTCATTATTACCCAAGGCAGATGGCTCTGAAAGTCAAGCACAACAAAAAGCACCAGTGAGCAGAAATGCTGTGTGAGGCTCCTGGACAAAGGCCTTCACTTCTGGGCTGGCTTAGCACATCAAGAGTTTCAACTGAAAGTGCATGAGGTCATGAATCTGCTCTCGAGTCAAGGAAAGAACTTCTTATCGTCCTCTTCTTGCCTACACTGTTGACACATGGGAGATCTGCAGCCAAACCTTCCCAACAAACCCTGGCGTGTTCCAGCTGGTCCCAGAGTGGGAGAAGGAGCTTCCCCAGCACTGCCTGCCAAGGGGCTGCTCCTGTCAGAGCAGTCTGCTCTGTTACTACAGTGAGTTCAAGCCAACCTTTCTGCTTTTAAAGCACCTGGTTGGAATTTAGATCTTGCTACGGAAGGTGATGACAACCTGCTCTGCTGTGGCACTTGACTCCTCACCTTCCCCAGTCAGAGTTGAGCTGGGCTCAGCTCTAACCCTGACGTGGATGGTGGAAACCACAACAGTTTAACAGCTCTGCTTTGAGCAGGCAATAAATACTCTGAGCCTGGCAAGTTGTCACTGCCTTCCTGCAGTTTGACTCATGTGTTAGAGTAATCTTGTGCAAGGCCAGCTGAGCTGCTGTAAACAGTGAAACTTCCTTCTCTCTGCATCCACAGTCAATCCCTCACATTGTGTTCCTTCCTCTTTTCTGTTTCATCATTAGTTTCTCTGATTGAGTGTGGTGGGTGTTGATCTTGGCCCTTCTCCTTCCATCAGGCCCAGAGAAGTTTTGAATAGCAGGAGATGCTGGGAGCTCCATCCCTGCAGGGAAGGGGCAGCATTCCCAGGCTCCTGGTGATGCCATGACGGCTGCCATGGCCTGAGTGGGTGAAAGTGGGAACACAACCAGGGCAGGATGGAGGTGCTGCTGCTCCAGGCTAAGCCAGGAGCTCCTGCACAGTGACTGTGCTGCTTTCCTTGGCAGTTAGAAGACAAAGTCTTTGGGCAAAATCATCTATTTCTGTATCTAGAGCAGCAGCTTTTCATTCATCAGTGCAGGGCAGAGCCCCAAGACATGGTTTGTTCCTGTGCCATGGGAATTCTACTAAAGAAATCATTTGCAGGAGTGAGTTCCCCTTGGACAAACCCACGGGTCACATTGGTCCATGTTGCCATTCCAGTGTAAGGAATCTGGAATATCTGAGCCCCTTTCCAGGGCCCAGCAGTGGGAAGGGCAGAGCCTGCTCTGTAAGAGCCTGTTCACCAGGGGCTGCACCTCCACTGCTGGGAGAAAAGGGAATGGTTTGGAACCATTCCTAGTTTTGTAGCTGTCTGGGGCATGAGATTCCATCACCTCATTTCCTTTTAACATTCCCCAGGACAGGTATACAGGTATATAGTATATACAGACACATTCAGGGTGATTTCCTGCAGGAATCTGAAAGGAACAAAACCAATGTCAAGACCATCCTCTAGGAAGTCCCACTTTTCCTGGCAAGCAAACAGCACTGCCAGCTGGAGGGGATGGTCTCTGAGCAGAGCTCTGTCCCACAGAGTGCTGGACAGAGATGGTACCCAAAGAACAGCAGCACACATGGGAAGATTACAAAAGAAAATGCATTTGAGTGACTTTGCAGAGGAGAGAGATGCAAAGGAGAGTGCACAACCCCAGCTAATCCCCCAGGCCAGGGCTGGAGTGGGAACTGGTGCCAGTGTCAATAAACAGGCAGAAAGCACAAACACCAATGATTCCATATCAAATGATTCTGCCTCTAATCGACATAAAAGCAGCATAAGGAATGATTTACCAGTTATTTTAGAGCCCTCTGTCTGTTCTGCAATCATTAACCAGGCAGTCATTGTAAAGATTTGATGATGTAAATGAACCACCCATTTGGCAAATAGAGAAATTACTTGTTACTGTCACAGCAAGGACAAAGATTCAGGATCCAGTGTCCCAGCCTTTGCTCTCCATCCCAGCAGGATTTCCCACTAAATTATTGCCTGGAAAAAGGTAGAACAGGGCAGAGTATGTTGCTTAACCCACATCAGGGGAGTGTTTTACAAGTCTCAGTGCCTGGCAGATTCCCGGCTGTAATTCCAAGAGCACAGGACTCTGAGCAGGCAGACAAGGAGCACTCAGGCTCTGTCTCTATAGATTTGTTTCTGGGTTTACATGTTTAGCTTTGCAGGCCACTCCCATTTTTAAAGGAAGATTGACGTGTTAGTTTGCCCCAATTACACGTGGCAGCTTTAAAGAAGGTCAGGGCCATTTATTAGAAATGAATGTTTAGTGCAGTGTGTTTGTCTTGTCCGTAGGGAAATATTGACAGATTTTAATGGAGAAAAAAAAAAAGAGACACTTTTCTACTGACTTAGATTTTGAACACAGATTTATGAAAATCCTTTTTTAATTAGTGGGCCCAGAGGGTGCCCTTCTTGAACTCCCGGAACTAAAACTTCCTCTCTGAACTATACGGATAAGAACCAAACCCGCCAAAAATCTTTCCTTTTCTACAGAGTGCAAGAGTGGAAGTGGAATTAGACACGCCTGTTCTAAGTTTGCTGGTTGTTCCCAGCCCAGATTCAGGGGTTCTCCCCATGCAGCACTGCAGAGGTGCCAGGAGATGCCCAGAGGCACTGCCAGGGCAGTGAAGAGGAGCAGAGAAGCAGCTCAGAGAAACCTCTGCTGGAAATATTCCCCCTCAGTCTGCATGGGCACAAGTGAGGAATAAACAGAGTGCAGACAAGAGTTTAAGTGGCAATGCATTCACTTTACAGCCTGCCTGCCCCTCCCCTCGGGCACTTTGCTGCCCGCAGAGCTCTCCCGGGGACAGTGCCAGTTATGGATGTGTGGTCTGTGCCCGCCCCGTGGGCACCACCGTCGCTCACTGCCAGGCACGGGCAACCAGGGCAAGAAAAACAGCTCTGCCCAAATGTCCTCATCAATCCCAGGCAGGAATAACTGTGCAGCACTCCCAGAGCCTTTAGCTTGGTTAATGGCAGCAAGGCAGGGTTTCTGTCCCATAAATCCTCTCAGCTTCCCCCACTGCCCAAAGGAGATGCACCGGGTTGGCCAGTTCTGCTTTGGCTCATTATTGAAGGTCCTGCAGCACATTTTTGGGGCACTCTGGGGGCCAGGATGCCTGTGGCACAAATGAGCTCTCAGAGAACCAGTAAGGGACGAGGGAGGCTGAGCAGCAACACTTGTGCTGTGCTCAAGCACAACTCAGTGGCTCCGGGAGGGTGGGAGGATAAACCCAACCAAACAAATGGGAGATCATTGGGACGAAAGGGAAAGCAGTGGCTGTAATGAAATGGCAGCACTGCTGGAGCACCACAGAGCCCAGCAACACACAGGGAGAATGGGCAGCAGAACACACACTGCTCCTTTCCTGCTGCTGAAAATATTCGCCATTCCACACGGGTGCTTTGAGAATGCCAACACTCAAACCAGCAGACGCCCCAGCACCACAAGAACCACAGGCAGGTCAAACTCAGGGCTATTTTCTGGAAGCTGAACCGGCTTCAGTGCAGCTGTTCCATCCCTGGGGGGAATTAGCTGAGCCCTCCACGTTTTACAATCAATAAATCCCTCAGCAGCTCTGCCACAGTCCTGTCTGCAGAGCTGAGGGAGGCCTGGGGGATGCTCTCTGTGGTTATTCCATGTGTGTTCTGCAGATATGAAGTGATTGATGCAAACTGTGGCAGGAGCCAGGGAAAGCACTGCCACTGTCCTTTGCAGTTTGTCTAAAGAAAAATGAAGAATATACCACATTTGAACCAAAGGTGAACCAATTCACGTGCCAAGCACATGATTCAAGTGCCCATAAAATATTTCAGGATATATTACACACAACAGAGTGGCTTTTCCAAAATAAGTGTAGATGCATCACTGACTTCACATCTCCTCTGACACTGCATTTTCCTGGACTTCCAGTGTTTGTCACTGTTAAAGCAAAGCCCATTGTGCCTTTGAACTAAACTGCCCTGGGAAGGGGCGGAGGCTCCTCCGAACAAGAACAGGGGTGAACAGAACCAGCTTTGCTGCCCCGCTCTGCTGTGACTGAGGCTGTAGGTGCCAGGTTCCTCTGCAGTGCCAGTGCCACCCCATGCAGTGCCAGTGCCACCCTCTGCAGTGTCTGTCCCACCAGGGCACCTGCCCCCCGTGCCCTCAGCCACCTGTAGAATCCTCATTGCAAACCTGTTTGTTCTTCCACAGCCTCGGAGCACAAACACTCTCCAGGTTCCTGGAATATGGAATGTGGTGCTGTTGGCAGCAACATCACAGCTTATTTTTCATACACATCTCCAAGGGGGAGGCTCATTATGGTGCTGTTTGCAGGGGCTCAGAGCAAGTTTGCAACTCTCCAATGTGCTGCACATGCCTTGTTCCTCTTCCTTCTCTTTGCCAGTGAGGAACATACTCTCCCAAACAGTGTTTCTTGGGGCTTTTTTTGTGTTGTTTTTTTTTTTTTTTTAATTTTTGGGGAGAGGCTGCAGGAGACAGGGTGGAAATGGCATCCAAACACATTTGCTGCAAGACTAATGTGAACTCAACCTTGCACAGCTTAACAATTTTAATCACTCCTATGCATAAGCCCTGTGTGAGGAATAAAGCTAAAGTGATGTGTTTACTGAATGGCTGAAGCCTGAAAAAGCACAAACCAGATGAATGGATACTCAAGTGTCTGCTTAATTACAGTTAAATATAGGAGAACATGTACAATTTCAGCTGTCAATGCCCGCACCTGGCACTGCCCACTTCAGAGCTGCAGCACTCCCAGCAGCTCCCAGAGGGCCCTGGCAGTGGGCACAGGGGCTCCATCCTCCTGTGGATGGCACAGCCACGGGGCTGGCACAGGCTCCTGCAGCACTGATGGGGCTGGTACTGGTGCACCTACTCCTGTGCCACTTCCCTTTGCCCAGTGGGATGTTCTGACTCAACACTGGGGCCACAGTTTGGGTGTGTGGAGGTTTCTGCAGGGGGGCACCAGGCCAGGGATGCACATAATGAAAAGAAAATTAAAACCATGAAGCAGAAGGTGACTAAGACTTTTTGCCAAACCAGCAGAAAGTACCTGCATGAGAGAAGAACTTTGAAAAATTAATATTTTAGGTAAAATAGAGACAACTACTTTACAAGTCCATAGTACAAGAAACAAGTCACCAGGGAGAGGTAGCTGGGCTGAGGCATGCATGAAAACTCCATTTTTTCCATGGGTTTGCTGTTTCTGATGGGGACAGCCCAGCACACACAAGGTCACCTCACTGTCACCGTGCAGGGGAAGGTGGTGGCCAATTAAGAGCAGAGACATCGTAATAACCACGGCTTGGGGCAGTGGATTTGGAAAAGCTGGAAGGGGAATTTTAGGTAGGCAGAATGTAATTATCCACCTGGAATTCAGCCAGACACACACAGCTCTGAGCTCTCCATTTGCTGCCAATGTGAATGAGAGCACATCCCCAGCATTTGCAGTGGCAGCACTGGCAGCAGCTCCCAGACTGGGCAGCAGGTACCTCGTGAGCTGTTTGCAGGATGGCAGAGCAGACCCTGCAGAGGAAAAGAGCCAGCAAAAAGCCAGGCAAGCACCAGGCAGCGTGACAAGCACTCTGGTACTGGGAAGTCAAGGGCTAAACCTGTTTCACACTTTAGAGATTTAAAATGTTACTTGGCATATCAACTTTCTTGCAGGCAACTGCAGCCATCTGGCTTTCTCTGAGAGCTGCCACCCAGCCAGCCCCTGTTTGTGCAGCCCCTGGGGCAGCTCACACACCCCTGGCACCTCCAGCAGGTGGCACTTGCCCTCTGTGCCACCTCTCCACGGCTCTGCTTTGCCTCACAGGAACTCCCTGTTTCCAGACATGTTGCTGAAGCTGGAAGCAAGTGCCACTGAATCAGATCCTTCCACCAAGACATGCTCTAAACTGTGTTCTCAGCCCTCACCAGGCTGTGTCCAACCCTCTGGGCACACCCTCTCAGCTGTTCTGCCCCCACTGGGCTCTGCTCACGGTGCTGCCCACTGGAGGAGACAAGTGCATTCCCCATGGCAGCAGCTGGGGCTGGAAACACCTTCAGGGTGCAGCTCCATCACTGCTCAGAGCTCTGCTCTGGGATGCTCCTTTGCCCCAGAGTATTCAAGCAACACAGACACAGAGCAAGGAAAACCCTCCCCAGATCCTGAACTGACTTCCAAGACAGAGCATAAGTGATTTTTGCTGGTTTCCTTGTCCTTCAAGGAATGGTTACAGCTTGAAGAGTGGTAATGAAAGCAGAGACTCCTAAGGGAAGGTGTGTCACACACTGGGAGCACATTTCTTGCCACTGAGATTAGAATAACAGTTGTGTCATTCATAAACATCTGAGATTTATGGATTCTCCTTCATTTTCCTGCTGCAGGGGATGAACCTGTTCCGAATGGAGAGCTTGAAAGGAACCCCCTGTGAGTTCTGCCTGGAGCTGTTGGGTTCAGAGGCACAGAACACTTGGCACTGGGCAGGAGCCCTGAGGCCCCAGTGCCCCCAGCAGGGCAGGGCAGGGCAGGGGCAGCTCAGGCTGTCAGGGCTCATCCCCTCTTGTGTCCTCAAGGGCAGACACACCACAGGGACTCCCTGGAGACCTTCAAACACATCCAGACTAGAGACTGACAAAGGCACCAATTCTTGTGTATGATCTAAACAGTTCTAGGGAGGAGCTCCCTGCCCAAACACCCCTCCTGACATTCCAATCTTCCTTGAGCCAAAAGGAAAGGTGAGAGTCTTGCAAAGGATGATTGGAGAGAATCTATCTGAGATAATACAAGGGAGCTTGTCTCTTCTAATTATTTGCTGCCTAGGAAAACAGTGCTCCCATGTCAATGCTTCAAATCAACTACCTACACTTAGCAGGGGTAAATATTCAGCAAAGGCTAAATAACAACATCCTAAATATCAGGAAAACTGGAAAAAGAGCACCAGCCACTATTGCTGAGGCACTGAGGGTGTCCAGAGTTTAAACTGATGAACATAGTCAGAAATGCCCCCATTTCATAGTGGCCCCCTTGCTTCAGTCCATTGAGCCACTCAAACCCAGCATAAACTGCAGCTGTTTGGGAGAGGGAGCATGACCTGAAGACTACAGTCTTTTATTCAAGTAACTTAAATATTTCGGTTTTTTAGAGCCACCTGAAGTTACACAAGGCAGTAAAACAGGACAGGAGAAGGACTCAGATACTCCTTCTTCTCTCTGTATTGCAGAATCCCCTCATGTTCCAGAGAGGCACAGTCTAAAGGGTAAACTTTTCTGCAGCCAGATTATATTTTGCCAGTAGTTTGTTATGGGTAGCGTGGCCTTAGTTTTAATTGTCAGCTTATTACATGTTTTGGGGTTGTTAACCTATTAACTACCACCCCAGAAGTGGGACACCTACATTATTTCCAACACAAAGTAGTTAAGCTTTAGTGGAATGATTCAGAGCAGTCGTGTTGGATTCAAGGCATTAATCAAAATTCACATTCAGGGCAGTATGATACTTGTTTTTGTTCAAAAATTGGCTGCAACAATATCTTTAACCAACTCCTTTAACAACATTTTTGTTATGTTTAACTAAACCAAGGCCTTTTTGAAATCAACTGCTGAACTTTTAAATATGAGTTTAATTGAAAGCTCAGTTGATGGACACATCCAAATTCAGAACAGGTATGATCTCAATGGGCTTGGAGTGGACTTCAGGTCTAACAGAACTGACAAAAAATGGCCAGCAAAGTCAAGCCCCTGAATTTTCCCTCAAACTGTGTCAGCTCCAAGGGCAGCTCAGAGCACGAGGTTTGGGCTGCAGCCCAGGGGTGAGTCCTTCTCCAGCCCTGGGAGTGAGGATGGGGATTAGAGGGGAACAGAACCTCCCACACCCCTCTAAGTGTCAAATAAATAGTTCAGGGATTTAGAGCTGTTATTTGACTGTCAGCAAACAAGAGCCACAGCTACACTCAGGCATATTAAATAAATTATTCAAACTCCAGCAGAACAATGTCAGCCCTCCCTGGCAGAAATCCCTTCCCTTGCTCCTTGGGCATCCCCAGCCAGTCAGGCAGAAAGAGCCACGGCCCTCTGGGTGCAGCCTGTCCTCTGCCTCCTCACTGCCCACCACGTCACTGAGGGAGAGGAACTATTTCCTAAGAGAGCCCATGCTTAAAAACTGTGATTGAATTAGGTTCAATGTTAAGGAGAGCAAGAAGCCACAGTGCAGTTTTGCTACACAGTTTGCTCAGAACTGCCATCAAGTCCACTAAAACTGTCTGTGCCACTGAATGACAAGCAGTAAATACAGAATGCTGTGCTGTGGGATTTTCTGCATCAATTATTCCAGCTGGAGTTTATTATTATGTTTTATTTAAAGAATGGCCACAAGGGTTTGGACAGGCCAGGTGGCAAGGAAGCAAAGCATTACAGGACAGGTTCATTTTCAGGCTCCTGATTCAAAGCAATATATTCTTTCAGCAGCCAACACTGCCAGAGAAGCTGGGTTAGATTTTATGTGAGCTTTCAAATGGAAAGAAGGACTTGGAGCCAAGCAACACATTTGAACAGAAAGAATTGCCAGTGGCACTGCAGGAGGAACTCCGAAAGCACCACGTTAGCACTTCCTGCAGAGCCCCAGAGGTCACACGGCTCAGGGCACTGTGAGTGGGGCTGGACAGGAGCTCATGTGAGTGCCCAGGGCACAGAGTGTCTGTCCCACCCCAGCAGCAGCACTGGCACGGTTGGCAGCTGTGCTGGGCAGGAGCTCCAGGTGCCACAGGGCAGCCCCAGCGCTGACAGGAGCTCACAGGGCACCTGCAGGGGCACCTCTGGCCGCTGTGCAGGTTGTGGTTCCAGCACGACTTACTGCCAGCCATTCCAGGAGGTCAGGGAACCACAAATGAAGCCTTATTTTCAAGTGTTCCTGGCAATGTGTGGCTCTTGCTCAGACCTCCTGGGCAGGTTTGCCACAGAGCCGGGCTGGAGTCCCAGCACAATCTGGCACCTTCCCAAGGAGGATTTTCTGAAGAAATCTGTCCTGCCTTGGCCACTCACCATCACTCACCTGACAGCAGCCCAAATGTGCTCAGAGGGAAGGGAAAGCAAAGAGCCTGAGTTTACAGAGCACTTCTAGGGCTCAGGTTGCAGAAAAGTGATGCCCTGATGGGGATCATGCAGAGTCCATCCCTCCCTCCTGCTTGCTGCAAAGAGACCAGAAAGCTGAACAGAGATGAGAAACTAAGTTGCAGATGGGCAACAGCAGCTTTCCTGCCCCTCTCCTGCTTCTCTCTGATCCCTGCCCTCCCTGCCAGTCCTTTCAGCTCTCAGGCTCTCCAGGAGCAGAAGAGCAGAGGAGGAAGGTGGTTCTGGGCAGTGCCAGTGAGCTGCAAACAGGCTGCTCTCCGGAGCTGCTGCCACTCCATTTGCCTGGGCATCTGTCAGGGCACTCAGCCATGCCACTCTGATGCACAGAACTCTTTTGCTCTGAAATGTGTTAACACAGTAATGGCCCTTTTAAGCAAAAATTCCAGTGCACTTGCTGTGTGTAAGGGAAGATGACAGCACTGACACCCGTTTGGGTTCCTGACATCAAGAGTTGTGTCTCAGTGGATTTATGTCATCCATGGACACTGTTCATCCTCCCAGGAGAAAAGGATTTCTCTTTTCATGTTATGCAGTATGACTTTCCTCAAGCTCTCTGATGGAAACAACTTGAAAGACACAATCACAGTTTTACAGCTACAGATGGAAAATGGCACTTAACAAAAATGCCAGGTTAAATGACAGACCAGGCAGTTGGGAGAGGCTGCAGATAAGAACGATTCACAGTTACACTTCTCTTGATTTGCTTAGAGAAAAGGGATTTTATTCTTAAGTAGCAGATTGAAATCTTGTGAATTGAATTAGAGGAAAAACCTGAGGCTCCCTGTTCACTTCTCCCACTGTTTAAAAAATAAAATATTTTAAAATCCACTTCATAATTCTCAGTCTGCATCTGTGAACCCCCTTGTGAGCCATCCTGCAGCAGCAAGGAGCAGCAATAACTCCAGGGCCTCAGTGGCTCTTTGGCAGCCAGTTGGCTTGTGAGCAAAGGGAGATTTACCAGGGAGCTCCAACAGTATAGCCCATTCTGTCATAATTGTTGCATAATGATCTTCTTTGATTACTCCACAGGAAAAAACCCAGCTTGTTTATAGCTAGCAACTCTCTAGCCTTCATTTCAGACAAAAATACCAAGGTAGAAACAAGATAAAGGAAAATTAAATTAATATTTCTCCAAATGGTTATCCTTCTTTTCCACCTCTGGGAGATGTGGGATTTTTTGCCAGCCCTCCCCTGCCTGGTGTCCTTCCTCTCTCCTGTCCTTGTACAAGCCACAAGCAGCCCAGCCCAGCTCAGCAGTGGGCATGGCTTGCCTTTTCTGTGTGCCCACCTGGCACCTCCCAGCACCTCAGACCTGCCCCTTTCCCAGCCCTCCCCATAAAGCAACCCCCTCCAAAGCCCCCAGGCTTCCCTTCAAGGATGTGGGTGCAGCAGGAGGAGGAACAGCCTCCAAGGTGAGTGGGACACGAGTGATTTGGGCACTTCAGGCAGCTCATTGGGTGGCACAGAGATGTGTCCCTGCAGGCACAGGGAGCCCTGACAGACACTGGGGTGCCCTGCAGAGCCAGCCCTGCCCTGGCACAGCCAGCCTTGCCCTGGCACAGCCTGGCCCAGGGGGGCTGCAGAGCCTCTGCCTGCATGGGGGGAAACATTGGCAGTGCCCATGTGTGGGGCTCAGAGCTGTCCCTGAGTGCCCAGGCAGGCTCAGAGGAGACACCCACGGGGTGCTGTGCCCACAGCACAGGACACTCTGCAATGAGAGCAGCAGCCAAGGGAACCAGCTCCTCTCTGTGCCAGTCACAGCCAGCAATCCTGTGCAGGATCAATGGCCTGCCCATGGTCTCTGATGCCCACAGTGAGGGCAGGCTGAAGGGTGGGCTCAGACCTTTCCTGTCTCCATAAAGCACTTCAGGGCAGAGCCCAAACATCAGCATAAGTGTCTGTTCCCACCCTGGTGCCAGAGGGAGGCAGGGAAAGCTCTGCCCTCCGTTTCCCAGGCAACTCCACCCAGCTCAGGCTGCTCCTGCTCATCCCAACCTGTTGTGAGGAGCACTCGGTCCTGGAGGCTGCAGAGCTTCCAAGTAATTATATTCATATGGTGCATATATGCTGCAAAAATAGCTGCTTCATTTGCTGCCAGCCAAATTAGCCATGAAAACGGCCCAGCTTAAGGAGGTAATTATTACAGAGTAATTTGGCAAACGAGCAGGCAGTGTTACCTCAGCCTGGGCAGCCCTGGCTCCTGGGATGGCACTGCTTGAGGGTTTTAAGGAGCAGGACAGCTGGGACGGGGCACTGGGCAGGGAGGGCTGGCAGGGAAGGGGCTCTTCTTTGGCCTTCCTTTCTGCAGACAGACCCCTGCAAATCCCCAGCAACAGCTCTGAAAACTGTCAGTGCTGCCAGGGGGTGGGACAGCCACCCCACACTGGGATCCAGTGTTGAAAACTAAACCACCAGGGAAATCACCCTGTCCCCTGCACAGGTCACTGTGACCCCCTGCACAGGCCACTGTGACCCCCTGCACAGGCCACTGTCCCCCTGTCCCCTGCACAGGTCACTGTGACCCCCTGCACAGGTCACTGTCCCCCTGCACAGGCCACTGTCCCCCTGTCCCCCTCTTTAGATGACTCTTGAAGGACACCAACATGGAAAACTTACAAAGACTCTTTTTGGCTGGCCCGAAACCAAGGGCAAGGGTAGATTTTTAGTGGTTTGAGGAACAAAAAAAGACACCTCAAGTGATACCGTGGCAATAAGTCAGTGTGTATAAAGCAGGAAAACAAGACCAGCCAAAGCAGACAGAAAAGTGTCTGCTGGCTGTGGGCAATGCTGGGCAGGGCACTGCCAGCTGCCTCTGCCCTCTCTGCCTGGCAGCTGCAGGGACTGGCACAGAAGTTGGTCACTGCTGTCTTGACTACAGATACTTTCTCTCCAGGAGATTTGTCAAGCTGGACATTTTAATGAAATACCTTCAGAAACAAAAAGAGCTCTTTTATGTTATTTTTCCTAGAGATGGTAACTTGATGGGATGTTTCAAGGTGTCTGACTTTGCTAATATAACACATGGATCACCTGCAAAATCTCTACTAGAAGAACAATTTGTTAAAAGGCATTAATATAAATCCATATGAAAACCTTTGTGGTTTCTGAATGGAAAGAGCCTGTCATTTCCTGTCAGGTGCTCTCACCTGGCAATTACTGTACCAATATTTTTTTCCCTTTCATGTATTATGAGCCAGGTGGAAAAAAAGTCACATCAAAGAACAAATATAGAAAGAGGCTTTAAAAGCCTTACAAAGGAGATGCTTTAGAAAACACACCAGGTGACATTGGAGTGTCCAAGCAAGGCAGAAGTTATTACACTTCACATGTAGAGCTGGAAAAGAATTTCATTTCTGCCTGTGCTGGGGGATCTCTGTCCACTCAAAAGAAGAAGAAATCTTTGATAAAATGAGCATTAATTTTACTTTGAAATTAAATGTAGAATTTCACTCAAATGAGAGATAGAACTTGAAAAATCACTTGGTGGGGTCATCTAAGAAATTATTTCAACAGCAGAAAAATTTTATACTGTAAAGATGTTTGCTCCAATTCAAAACCTGATGTACAGGCAGACCCCAAATTTAGGACTGTATACAGCACTATCCAGTCTGCAATAAACTAAACATCTGAATTTCTAATCACATCCAACTATTCCACATTCAGGAGTTTCACAGTCTTAGAGCCAAACTACATAGAGCACAGTCCTATCAAAATTCCATCTTTACGTCTCTCCAGGCCTCAGAGTTGGGTTCTTTAGCCAAAGAAACTGTACTACATTCTTTATGAAATCTTTATTTATTTATTAAATGTTTGACTTGATTTAGAACCTCAGAAAATAGGAGGCTGCTGAACTTCTCATTTATTCCAGTCTGGCTTCAACCCGTTGCTTTGTGTGACATGAGCAATTCCTTTTGCTGAAGGGCCTGTTTAAAGGTTGTGACAGTTTGCCCAGGACATGATACAACTTGTAATGTCATCACTGACAAGGCCACAACCTTCACTTGTTGACATCTTATCAGTCAGTCTCATTCTTGTTTGAATTTTGGCCTGAGTTACTTGAAATGACACTTTTGCACTGCCAGTGACTGAGTCAGCCAGTAATTGCTGCTCAAAATAATATAAATTCATAAAAATAAATGATAGGAGATAGTTATTTTTAACATGTTTGACTTGGTTCCTGAAATGTCACTCAGTGACACAGAGGAATAACTCCTGCAAGGGGGAAGGGGCTGGAGAGCTGGGGGGGATTTGCTGCTGGGACTGAGAGCTCTGCAGGGACAGCCCAGGGGGCTGAGCCCCCTCCCTGAGCCCATTGCACAGGCCCTGCCAACACTGCCCTGGGCAGCCCAGCTCAGGATGGGACCTGGGGACTGTGCTGGCACTGGGGGGCATCTCCCTGCTCAGGATGAGACTCAGGTTTCTAGTCCTGTCATTGCTACTTCTTGTGATATAGAGAACTTACCAAGGCAGGTGAAAAGGCACATCAATGAATACATTCAGAGCAATCTCAGTGTCTCATCCTCTGATGAAATGGCCAGAACCTGAGCAGGAGTATTTACTGTTCCAGGTTTGGGTACAACAGCAGAGGTCGTACAGGGACCCAAACCAAACCTCCAATTTAAAAAATAAATCCATGTGGTGCAGCCCCTGTTTGTGCCCTCAGCCTCTGCTGCAGCCACAGCAGCTGAGCAGCCTCAGGGCCCTGGCCCCAGTCCTGGCAGGTGGGCAAGAGCCATGGCAGGATTGCCTTGTTCCCAGGCACTAATGACGGAGCAGTTCTGTCTGTAATTAACTGCTGTTACAGTGAAAGGCTGTCCAATATCTCCCACTGCTGCTGCTGCCAAATGAGCAATTAAGGAGCAAGGTCTGGAGCCACTGCTCTTGACCAGCTGTAAAAGGGGATCCCAGTTAGTGGGCTGACAATTCTCCCCTGAGGGACAGGCTCTGCTCCCTCCAAACTTTCCTCTGGGCTGTGCATGGAAGTGGTGCTGCTGCTCAGGTAAAGCAGCTTCTCCTCTTCCACTCTCACTTTATTTCTCTAACCCAGAGAAAGCTGTAGATGCTGATGGTAAGTTGAGTTTTTGATTCACCTCATTAGCCCAATTATTTGAGGACAAGCTCATGGCAGTGCTGCAGAGTGTGCTCTGTGGTTGGGGCTTTCTGGGTTGGTTGGTTTGTTGGGGTTTTGTTTGATAGTTTGTTTTTCCCCCCAGCAAATCAGAGTCTGGGAGTGGAATGGGGGTTTTTTCTGGTAGAGATGCTGAAAACAAGAGAACTGGAAACCAGGCATAAATTACAAGGTGTAATTCCTTCCAGATGACACAAAACTGTAACCCAGGCTCTACTTCTGATGTCCAGACACAACTTTGGTGCCCTGAAGGTCCTAACATGAGATGCCCAGAGGAGAACAAAAAACCATTCACATTGCAGGCCAGACACCAAGCCCTAAATAAACCTCTGAACCCCCAGGGCTCACATCCTGCACTCCAGAAGGAAAGGTCCTGCAGCAGAAGGGACACAGCTGAGCATTTTCTGCACCTCCCAGGGCTGAATCCATCCCTCAAGTGCTGCTGAAGCAGCTCAAGGGGTGACATTGGGGACCTCATGGCACATCCTCAGGATCAGAGGCTGCAAACAGGGAGCTGTGCCCTGTGAGCACAGTCAGCCTCCCCGAGAGGATGTGTGGTTCAAGAACCAGAGAATGGAGCATTTTTGGGATTAAAATCAGTTTTTCTTCTTCCCTATACATAATTCAAGCCTCTCTTACATTTTCTGTTTCAGCCCTTTGCTCTTCCTGAAAGCAGCAGAACAATGGGAAAAATGAGAACACATCCATGGAACTCTAACTGGGAGCAGCACTGACACAAACCATGGGGCCTGTTCCCCTTCCTCAGGCCCCAGGAGAGACATTTCTGCTCAGGGAGGGCAGTAGGAAATGGCAGTAAATCAGACACCTGGAAGAGGGAGTTTCCACATTGCCATGGAAATTGTTCAGGTGATCCTCAACTTCCAGATCCTGCATGTCCAGGATCATTCAGCACTTACAGGGAGGACAACACAGTCATTTTACAAAAGTTTAGGAATTCTTCTCTAATATAAAGTCTGTGACAAACCAAACTGCAGAGCAAAGCAGGTCATTACAGCACTGATGAATGCTGGGTGAACTTTGTCCTCTGAGTGTCTGAGGAGATGCTTCAGGCCCACCTTGGCCCAGCTGGGCTTGCTGTACAAGGTATTTTCTACAGGGGTATCCATTGCAATCCTTTGTAAGTCTTAAATGTTATTAAAAAATCAAGGTGGGTTTCAACAAAGCCTTTTCCACTCTCAGATTTTAATATTGTCGAGATTATCCCTTTGCCTTTCAATCAATTTTGAAAGTTGTCAGAAGGGGAAAGTGTTATTTATGTAAAGAGCAGCTTTATAGCGCACAGAACATGTGGCATCCAAACTGTGCAATACTTAGAAACACAAAACATTCTGCACAACTGCTATATCAGATTAAATCACTGCCCTCCAGCTGCAGACAAATTCTCCAGGTACTTGGGGTTTCCTCACATCAAATATCCTGCAGGTGCGCAAAGAAACATTCCCAGTCCATCCAGATGTCGGGCTCTAATTAAAATCCATCATTCCAAAGGCCACGCTCCTGCTCCTCCCTGGGATCCCCCATTTGCTGCTCTTCACTGTCAGTGGGAACAAAACCAGGCACTGACAGAACCCAGAGAAACACAAGCCAATTCCTTCAAATCAAATTGCACAGAGAAGCATTCAATTAGACCCAAGATTGCCATGACTTTCTCAAGTACCAAAAGGGGCTAAAAGAAGTTTCTTTGTCTGTCTTATCTCACTGTGAAAAATGCAAGACCAATTAGTGCTCACACAACTGCACCCAATTAATTGAGGGCATCCTCCGCACCATGGGCAGCTGGACAAGGGGAAGCAGCATCAGTCTGATCCTCAACTTCTCCTGGCCCAGTTCCCCAGAACTGCCAGCAAGGGGTTTTCTGAGAATTCCTGTGCTCTGCCTCCCTCCTCGGTGCAGGAAAGCCAATCCCACCCCCGGAGGCTGCACTGACACTGCAGGCACAATTTCTCCTTCAGAAAACCCTTAGAAACACAAAGGGCTCTGGGCAAGTGTTGAACACTGAAATGTGTAAGAGCTCGTGGAGGCACAAGCTGGAATGAGCTCACAACTCTACAAATATCCCTCTTGTTTGGTCTTACAGAGAGAAACTCTTGCTCACAACGCTCAGTTAATGGAAGCTGAATCTGGATGAGACAAGAGTCTCACCTGTCAGTGTGGGTACCAGAGCCAGCCCCACATCCCAGAGCTTGTCTGCACAACACAAACAACTGCCCAAGACACCTGCAGGACTCTCCAAACACAGGTCAGACACTGAGGCTGCTGGAGAGGCTCCTTCACAGAGCAACAGAGCCCAGGGGCTGGTTTTCTACTTTCCCCCTTCTCTTGCAAGGGGGTCCTTGTGACCAGAAAAACCCGATTGAGTGGAGTGAAATCAAAGGGTGGTTTGGGCTGAGAGCCACACAGGCCAGTCCACACTGCCCAGGGAGCCCCAGAGCTCCCCACCCTCTCCCTGGCTGATTAAACTGCAGCCAAGGCAGAACATTCCTGGGTCAGCTCCCAACTCTCTGCGTGGCTGCTCTTACAGCAACTCCTACAGACCTGCCTGAGGAGCCTTTGGGCAGAAATCACACAAAGGAGGTAGAAAAAGGGCTAATAAGGAAGACCCACCCACCTTTTCCTTCCCAAAAGTTGGTGTGAAAGGCCATTGTGAGGATCTCAGTGTCCCACCTTCCAAAGGATGCTCATGAGGAGGGAGAGAGGCACAGAGGGAGCAGGGCAGGAGGATCTGGGACAAACATCCTTCCTGCCCTGAGAAATCCCCTCAGGAAATGCTCTAAGTTTGCTGTCCAGTCCAGAACAGACTATTTACAAGTTCTCTGCAAGATTCAAACCCACAAATTAATGTTCACTAACAGGCTGTAAAATTCTTTCAGTGTGACAGGAACATTAATTAACACTGCCCAGTATAGGCAAGTCCTAATTTCCTGAATTTCTGCTCTTCAAACATACTTTTAACTATTCTGGGCTAAAATATGTGTGCTGCATGCTCAGGCAAACCTCCAGCTGCATAGAAATGAAATATTACTGGAAGAGGTTGTTTACAAGAGCCAGCTGGAGCAGCTAATACATATTATAATATGCTAAGCTCTGATAGTCCCATATCAGTTGCAATTACTGACAAATGCAGTAGCTCTAAGATTGAGGCAAATTAAATTCTCTTTATTCATGAAGTAACTAAAACAATGGGCAAGGAAATAAAAGAATACCAGTGGTAAAAGGTAACAATTGGCAACAGCCAGGCTGCAGGCAGCAAAATCTGCTTGTTGACAGCACCCTGGAGAAAGCTAAAGAAAACACCCAGTTTTCTTTAATTGGTTCTTATTTACATTGTTTGATCCAGGCCCATAAATTCCATTAAAACACTGAAAACCACCTCCTTGGGTTTACTCATTGCACACTGTTTATTTCTAACTGAGGCTGCAGGTGCCCAGCAAAGCCTCTCCTTTGCCCAAAGGATCCCCCTGAGCTGGAGCAGAGAAGCACCAGCACAGCCTGCCCAGAGAGGCAGCCCCAGGTCTCACCTCCCACCAGGGAACACAGGAAATAACCACAAAGCTTCCTGAGAGCAGGAACTGGGAGAAAACCTGGGGTTGGTTGGGGTGCTCAGACTGGTGGGGCACAGAGCTCAAGGCAGGAATAAAAGTGGGGAACAAGAGGGAAACCAGCACATGGCACTGTGCAAAGGAAGGGTTGTACTCCTCATTTCCATGGGTGTAGCACCTGCCAACCCTCTCCTGCCTCTGTGAGCCTTTGCAAACAACCCTGCAGTGTTTGCAGAGCTGCAGGGGGTGTGGAAACCACTGCAGACCTGTTGCCACAGTGACTGAGATCGTGTGGAATTGGACAGCCCCAAAGGAGGGCACTTGCTCGAGGGATCTGCCATGGCACAGGCTGGGAAAACCTGCCCCAGTGCAGCAGAACCCCAGGGTGTTTGCAAGGAGAGGGGTGGCAGGGCAGGGGGGTGGGCACTGCCAGCTGACCCTGAGCTTGGCACGGGCTCAGCAAGTGGGACCAGGCAATCCCAGAACAGCATCATTTAACCACCAGTGCATCTCCAAAATAGGAAGGAAAAGTCCAGCAGAAAATGGCACAGCAACATAAATCTGGCTGCTCATTGGTGAGCAGATAAACCCTTCCTGTTCCCCAGAAATCTCCCCTGCACAAGGTGACAACAGCACCTGCCCAGCTCAGCTTTGCCTCAGAACAGCCATGGGTGAAGGGACAGCAGGGGACAAGAGCTTGGGCTGGGAAATGCAGGGGCACAGGGAGACTTACCAGAGGGTATGGCCATTAGAAACAATTAAATAATTTAGAGAACAGCCCTCTGGGTGGGGAAGTTGTGCAGCCTCTGCCCTACAGCTCCACAGTCTGCATTGACTGGCTCAGGAGCTTAAACCCACCCAGGATTTGCTTTAGCCACAACCGATGGGAAGAACCAGCAGCTGAGCTGATACTGCAGCTGAAGCCTCAGAAACACAACAGAATTCAAATGCTGGTCTGTGTTGCACACCCTCCTAATGCCCCTGAATTACCATACAAATCAAGTGTCACTGTGCATTTGTCAGCCCTCCCTTGCAGGTGAACCCCATTCTGGGCACACTGATGGGAAGATTGCAGAGAGAAGGAAAATAAAGAGGATTGAGTCTCCCCCAGTTTTGTGGAAAGTGTTCCAAAGGAACCTTTTGGAACTTAATGACAGTATCATTGCACAGCTGAACAAAATATGTAATTAATGTTCTTCCCTTTCTGAAAGAACAGACTATTACACCCCCACACCCCCAGGCCATGCCCAAGCACGGGACTGGCACAGATTCATTTGCCAACTTGTCTAATTGGCCTGAGGATGCAGCAAGGTAAGGGCTCCTGCTCTGCCTGGTTTAGCAGTTTTTCCCTTTACCAGGAACAGAAAACAAGAAAGACTACACAGTACTTATTGTTATGTCATTCTTGCTACAAAAAATTAGATGTAGTTTTCTCTGCTGGGGTAATTATTTCTTTTGCATAAAGCTCACAATTTTGGTTTTGTTTGCTTGATAACTGTTTGTTTTCCTGATGCTTTATTTATTTATTTTATTTCCTCAATGCTTTTTTAGAAGCCTGGAATTCAGGAGGATGTTGGACTGGTGAAGGATGACTCGGGACCGTTTCAGAGGTAACTGCAAACACTCCCTGCTTGGCTCAGCTCTCCCAAGAGCCCTGCAATGAACCACTGAGGAAAGGGAGCCCAGGCAGAGGTGCAGCAGCACCACCAGCACAGCCTGTGCAACTCGTGTGCAACTCCTGGTTCAGACTCTGCAAGCACTCCGTGTTTGCACTGCTCTCCTCCTCGGTTCAGCTCTCAGGACTGGGAGCAGCAGGAAAGCTCTGACAGCAGCTCTGGGGCTCCTCCCAGCTGGATCCTCAGTGCCCAGCTCTGGGGTGCCCCTCTCAGCCTGCCCTGTGCCCCACAGCTCCCTCAGTGCCCAGCTCTGGGGTGCCCCTCTCAGCCTGCCCTGTGCCCCACAGCTCCCTCAGTGCCCAGCTCTGGGGTGCCCCTCTCAGCCTGCCCTGTGCCCCACAGCTCCCTCAGTGCCCACAGAGCCTGGCAAGGGCACCACCGGGCGAGCTGCCACACGGGCGAGTTTCCTCAGCACAGCCCCCTCAGGGCACAGCAGGTTTCTCCAGGGCATGAGCTGCCCTCCCAAACCAGTTTTTCTTTAAAAATGAACCAGGGATAGAGCTCACAGAAATTCCCAATACTCTGTTCTCTTCTTGTTTTGTTAACAAAAGGATTACTTTTTTATTCCTGTCTCCTTGAGAATTCTTTCATTTTCATATTTCAACTTCTCTCTTTGTCCCCTGGATCTCCCTGGGAAGGGCAGAGCTCTTGTGCATGTCCCAGGCAGAACCCCCAAGATTAATATTCTGCTGCTAATTCAGCCCCTCTGCTCCCCAGGCATAGAGCAGAGTGCCCCACAGTAATCACATTGTCTGCCACCCACTGCAATACAGATAATCCTTTCTGAACCCCCTCAAATATTGGCACTCCGTGGTTTAATGGATTACTCTTTGGAGAATTCAAGAATACATCTAAAGAGCAAAATAAAACTTTACCAGAAACAGCTTCAAAAGTCAACAAGATACTACTTTTTATCAAAACAGAGTTTCTATTTTTATGCTCCATTCCTTTCCAATATGGATTACTTGTTACTGTAAAAGTCTCTATTTTGCCTGTTCTTAAGTCTGAGTGTTTTCAAAGACCTTGGAAAAAACAAAAAATCAAAATACAGTTCACGTTAATGTGGGGGTTTTTTGGTCTTACTGAATTCTGCAGTAATGTTCAGTGTTTGGAGGGGAGTTTATAATTATGCAAATTGCTAAGCATTCTGCATAATGTACAACATGTTTGGGTTCAGTGCCTGGGAGCTGAAATCCATTTCTCCAGTGCTGATTTGGTGCTCTGCAGTTCAGTTTGCATTGCTCACGCTCCACTGCTCTGTACCTGTGCTCCTCAATTGACATGCAGCCTCAGTACCTTTGCAGACATTTGGCTCTCCGAAATTACCTCAATAATTTATGCATCCAAGTTAACATTTTGCAAAGCAAAGCAACGTTTTGATAGCCCTGTAGGGCTGAGACCCAGAGAGGAGACTTGCAGCCTTTTCATGAGCAGCCCAATTGTTCTCATCACGGTTCAACACTGGAAGCTGCTCCAGGCTCTGGGTGACATTTAGGTGGGTGTGTTTTCTTTCCCAACTCAGAATTTCCTGTATTGCTTCAAACACTGCACAGCTCCCTCCTGTCAGAGCTCTCCTGGCTGGACTCACTGACAGGCTGTGGGATTAGACCTCATTTGCTGTGCAGTTCTGGGGCTGGCAGTGCCACAGCCCCGTGCACCATCCTGCACCTCCCAGTGCTGCTCCTGGGCCAGGTGTCCTCGGCTTTGGGGCAGGACCAGCTCCTGGCCCAGCCCAGGGCCTGGCTCAGCATCCAGAGGGGTGGGGTGAGCCCCAAACAGCCCCACTGCACCCAGGGGCCCTGCCCACCCGAGGGCCCTGCCCACCCAGGGGCCCTGCCCACCCGGGGGCCGGGGCGGAAGCCACAGCAGAAGCAGCAAGGGAAGCATGGAAGCAGCTGGAAAGTTTGACTCCCTCCAACATCTGCTGCTCAGGGTGGTGCCAGGACAGCCCCACCTTCTCCTGGCACTGCCCAGCCCTGACCAGGGGCTGGGGCTCCCTGTTTGCCTGCTCACAACAGCCTGGCACAATCACCTGTGCCCCTTCTGCACCCACGTCCCTTGTGCTCTGATAGCACAATTTTAGCAGGTGATTAATGAGAGCAATTATGACCTTCAGCCCATCCTCAGAGTGGGCCCATGCCATGCACACTGACAGACTCCGAAGCACAGAAGGTCTTGACTCAGCTCTGGTTGTGCTTTTAGATGGTCTCTGTGGGACAGCAATGCTCAATTAACTTAGATTACTGTCTACAAACTAATTGGGTTTTTACAGCTTGAAGAAATTTGTGACATTTTTCCCAAGCTCTCATGTCTGAGATGAGCTGAAAATGCCTTTTGTGCTGCTGGTCCAGATATGTGGGGGGTCAGCCCCAGCAAGGCTGGCACTGCAATGCCAGCCCTGACTGCCTGTCCTCAGCAGTCACCCTGAATCCACCCTTACCAAGCATTTCTGGAAGAGACAATATTCAATTCACATCCACCCTCTGAAATAAAAGGAAATATTCAGGAAGAGTTTTTTCCACCTTGTGTCTGCTTTCCACATTAGTTATTTTGTGTCTAAAGCTGAAAATGGATTTTATAATTTTCTAATATCCACTTATTTTAAAAAAGGAATTTGTTTCAGCACTTTCTAAGCTCCCTTGTATAATTACATGAGAAATATAAAACATTCTTTCCTCCAGGGAATAAGCCAGCTCATGCAGTTAAGAAGAAATTTTCCTTAGAGACAGATAATTTCCTAATTAGCCACCACAGGATTGCTTGTGGCTTCCAGCTATTAAGGGAGAGAAGGTCTTTGCCCTGCCTGACTCAGGGGCCTCAAACAACATCCCCATCCCTGTGCTTTGGGCAGGAGTGGAGAGGCCAAAGCTCAATAAAACAAACACACACAAACCAGCCTGCCAGGACCAGCAACACCTTCTTTTCCATTTTGTTATTTCCTCTTAGAGTTTAATTGATGTTAACTTATCTACTGAGTTTATGTCTAATAAATTCAACAACATTTCTATTGGTCAAACATACATGTTTGTCCAAAGGCTGCTCTGCTGTGTCTAACACAAGTTACATGTTTGTCCAAAGGCTGCTCTGTTGGTTCTAACACAAGGTACACGTTTGTCCAAAGGCTGCACTGCTGTGTCTAACACAAGGTACACGTTTGTCCAAAGGCTGCTCTGCTGTGTCTAACACAAGGTACACGTTTGTCCAAAGGCTGCACTGCTGTGTCTAACACAAGGTACACGTTTGTCCAAAGGCTGCTCTGCTGTGTCTAACACAAGGTACACGTTTGTCCAAAGGCTGCTCTGCTGTGTCTAACACAAGGTACACGTTTGTCCAAAGGCTGCTCTGTTGGTTCTAACACAAGGTACATGTTTGTCCAAAGGCTGCTCTGCTGTGTCTAACACAAGGTACATGTTTGTCCAAAGGCTGCTCTGCTGTGTCTAACACAAGGTACACGTTTGTCCAAAGGCTGCTCTGTTGGTTCTAACACAAGGTACATGTTTGTCCAAAGGCTGCACTGCTGTGTCTAACACAAGGTACATGTTTGTCCAAAGGCTGCACTGCTGTGTCTAACACAAGGTACATGTTTGTCCAAAGGCTGCTCTGCTGTGTCTAACACAAGGTACACGTTTGTCCAAAGGCTGCTCTGTTGGTTCTAACACAAGGTACATGTTTGTCCAAAGGCTGCTCTGTTGGTTCTAACACAAGGCTCCAAACAAACACCAGAAGGGTTTGTGAGTGGCCCAACCAGTTCTGCTTTTTGCTAAACAGAGAAATGAAATGAATCGCGAAAGAGGCAAGATTTTTACCACCTTGGAAATACATTCCCTGATTTCCTGGAGTAGTAACAGGAGTGTTAACTCCATAATACATGCAAGGTGCTGTTTTAAAAGGTTGCAGTGAAGGTGTTAGAGCTGCAAACGTCCTTGTTGTAAGTCAAGTGATCCCAGACAGTGATTATTATTAAATAAATACTGTGACTTTGATGCAAGTGTAACTATCAGAGAAACTTGTTTAGCAGTTGTTAAGAACCCAATCAGTGAAAATCAGTCATAAGGACAAATGAACTGATGGAAATCACGTCCTTGAGAGCTCAGTCAAAGGGCTGAGATCTCATATTTGCAGTCCCTTTTCTCACCTCCACAAACAGGTACCTGCCAAGAGTTTACTGTGCTGGAATGTTATTCAGTGTTAATAACATACAGTGCTGACCTATATTTATTTTTTTCCTGTTGTGAAAGGATAAAACAGTTCCTAAAAAAGCCACAATAACTTTTACATGACTGGATACATTAATGAGCCCAAATACATAACAAATATTTAACTAACTTCTTCTTAGCAGGTAGCCCAGTGCACAGCAACTGCTCATTCCTCCAATGGCACTACCATCTGCTTCCTGGAGACTTAGTAATTTGAAATGCCTGTACCTAGGTTAAAATGGCTTTAAAGTGGTTCTTTTCCATTTCAGAAAAAGAAAAATTTTTTTTTTTTCATTTTGGTGTCACATAGAAAGCCCTTTTGAGAGACCTAGGAAATATCAGAGAGAAAAATAAAATAAAAACTTCTGGGTTGTTTAATAGGCAATCCTAAATTCTCTAAGACAAACAGTTACAAAAGTAACCCTAGAATACCTTTCTTTTTTTTTTCCCTCCCCTGGAAACAGATTTTAAATAGAAATGGACTTTAACTTGTAACAGATATTTAAAAAAGAAAATGGCCAGAGAATAGTCTTTTTTATGAATCACCATGCTTGGATTTTTCATCACAAAAAAGCCTGAGAAACAGATGAAATGAAAGTGTGACTACAAAAGGCACAGCCATTTTCCATTAGACCAGAGAACACGATATCTGCTTTATCTGTGCATCCATTTCTATATTAGGGGTTGATTCCTTGATGGTATTCATAAGGATTTGCAATTCTAATCCTGCTTGGGCTGAGGAGCTGGAGCTGCTGCAGGGCTGGAGGGCTCGTTCTCAGGCTCTTTGTTGTGCCTTTGAGAGCAGGGGAGGATGAAGGGCTGACCTTGCTCAGGTTCCCACCAGCTCCAGAACTCAGATGGACACAACATTTACCTTTTATTCAGCAAACATCATTTTCCTTGGACAGAGGACATGCAAAACTGCTCTGTCTACACTGCAATTAACACACTGCAATTCACACCACTGAAATGTCAACCAAATATTAAACATTTTAGTAAGGAGACCCCACTAAAGGGTATTTGCTTCAAAACAGTTTCCTTGGTTTTCAGTGAACAGAAAAAAAGAAATGTATGGGGGAAACAAAAAAACAAAGAAGACGAAAGAAGCCAAAAACCCCAAACCAGGCAGAGCCACTTCTGTCCTGCATGTGAGCAAAGCCTGCAGTGAGATTGAGCAAATCTGAGTGTCTTTTTAGATCTTGTATTACCTCATTAGACAGGAGTATAAACTGGAAACAAAAACATATAAGCAATAAATAAGCAAGACAGTAAACATAAAAGATTCATTGGAGCAATTTATGTGCTCACAAACCTGGAGAGAAGCAAAGTTTCTCTTAACTGAAGCTCTAAAGGAGTGGTAACAACCCCTCCCTGATTTATCTCCTCATCTCCCAGGCAAGGAGGTTTCAGTTTTTGCATTGAATTTCCAAGATTCAGCCTGGATTGAACACGAAGAACAGCCAACAATTTCATTAACAGGGTCCCTGATGGGGTTTGGAGCCTTCTGTGTTTGTGAAGGGAAAATGGCAGCAATAAAAATCTAAACTCCAGCCAGAACATGCCCTGGAGCTGAGCTCAGGAATGATGCAACTACGGCATCACCTCTGGGCATTTGGACCCAAATGTGTCCTCAACACGTCATTTCTAAAAAACCCACAAACCACCAAACACAACCAGAGGCAAAAAAATGTTTCCTTTAACAGTTTTCCTTTCTCTTTGTTTCATTATGGCAATTTTGACCATTCCTGTCACTGAACTGCTGGGACACGTCCAAAGGGATTGTTTGCCCCAGTTGAATCAGCCTCTGGTGAGAAGCTCATTTGGGTCAACTCTTCAAGCAGCAGAGTGAGGGGAAGAGCTCAGACTGAGTTCACTCTCTGCATTTCCTATCCCAATGACTCCTTCCAGCACAACCCTTCAGAAAGTGCACAAAAGCTGAGATTCTTCTTGGCATCATTATAAAACAGTTAATGTTATTATGACATGAGGTATGAAGTTATTTCCTTCAGAAAAAAACCAAAACCAAACTAAAATGGAAGTTTTGGAAATAGAGAATGTTTCCATCACTTGAGCACTCAGAGTTACAAATGAGCCTCAAAGGCTTTCTGGTACCACTGGGCTGGAAAATGCAATCTCCCAGTCCATGGACACTAGATGGCAATGTTAGATTTTACTTAGTCATGTGATTGCAGCAATGATCAAGTGGGGTCTTCTAAGACAAAAATCCTTTTTTGGCTTATAAAGGAAGAGAGGGCTCTTTGATCTGGCTAAGAATGAAGATCTGAATCTTCATGAATAATCCATCTATAATCATGGAAAATCAGCAAAATGCTTCTCCCTGGGATACAAAGTGTAGGTGACGTGGATGTGATCACTGCACAGGAGAAAAGGGAACGTACTGAGGTGAGAGCACGATGTGCAGTGAGAGCCTCAGCCCTTATTCTTGTCTCTCATGTGATGCAGTGTCAGTTCTTCACAGGAAGTAACAAAAGGAGTGAAAATTTAACAGGCTTTTACCAAATTCTCTGCTTCTCTGTATTCCAGGTATTGAGACATCTGAGGACACCCAGTTTCCCTCAGACACCCTGAATTTCAGCCAGCTCTGTTCCAGCAGGAAAAGCCATTTCTGCACCTGGCACATCCAACTGCAAAGATGAGACATTTTCAGGGCTATTCCTGGGAGAAATGGTGTTGGGAGAGAGTTGAAGGATAGAGTTCTATCATATGCAGAAAGCCCAGAATTTTACCCAAACTGTCTTTTTAAATCTATTTCAGGGAGACTTTAGGCATGAGCCTGTCTCCCCACACACCAGGAAATGTGTGAAATGAAGGGTAATTTCTTACATCTTGCCAGTCTAACAGCAGCAACAACGGTTTTCCCTTTGCTTTCCTTTCAAATAAGAGCAAGAGTCAGGCAAAAGTCCAGACATCAGTTCCATTCCCTGGTTTTTAATCTGCCCTTGCTGCAAGACACCCTTTTATTCAGACCCAATTCCTGCTGAACATTCAAAAGCTTCTTCAAATGCTGTGTGCACCTCTCCCTCCATTAGCAACCCTCACCTACAGCAAGGCAGGGGGAGATGAACAATCCTCACCTACAGCAAGGAAAGGGGAGATGAACAATCCTCACCTACAGCAAGGCAGGGGGAGATGAACAATCCTCACCTACAGCAAGGCAGGGGGAGATGAACAATCCTCACCTACAGCAAGGAAAGGGGAGATGAACAATCCTCACCTACAGCAAGGAAAGGGGGAGATGAACAATCCTCACCTACAGCAAGGAAAGGGGGAGATGAACAATCCTCACCTACAGCAAGGCAGGGGGAGATGAACAATCCTCACCTACAGCAAAGAAGGGGGAGATGAACAGTCCTCACCTACAGCAAAGAAAGGGGAGATGAACAGTCCTCACCTACAGCAAGGAAAGGGGAGATGAACAATCCTCACCTACAGCAAAGAAAGGGGAGATGAATAACCCTCACCTACAGCAAGGAAGAGGGAGATGAACAACCCTCACCTACAGCAAGGATCAGGGAGATGAACAGTCCTCACCTACAGCAAGGACCAGGGAGATGAACAATCCTCACCTACAGCAAGGCACAGGGAGATGAACAGTTTAATCAATAACCCAACTGCTCTGGGGGTGTTTCCTCCCCCCTCCCCCTGTGCTGACAGGGAGGGCTCAACATGGGACCCCTCAGGTTCTCTTGGACAAAGTGCCCCAATCTTGAGGCAACCACATTTCAGAAATGTTCCCATCATTCAGTGATGGCTTTTATTGATCATCACATTTGGAGAGAGCCCCACTATTTAAAGAACATCCCAAGCCAAGCCCTTTGCCTTCAGCTGCCATCCTCCTCCTCTTCCCAGGCTCTGGTAAATCCACATGTGCAAGAGAGGTCTCCTGTCCCAGGGGACTCAGCCTTGTGACTGAGTGACATCCATGATTATTTTAGTGATTCTGACATCAGAGATCATTTTCTCAGAGCAAAGGAAGCTCAAGGTTAAATGATTTCAGGGAGAGGATGGAGCAGTGATTTCAGTTTTGCACCAAACCTCCCAGTTTCCTTGCCTCGTGCTTTGCTGCTCTCCAACCCAGGAATAGCAACCCAAGCCCATCTGGCTGGTGGGATGTTGTGCTGCTGCTCTTCAAAGCCATGGGACAAAACTGCCTGGATGTTCCTCCAATTATCTGGTGGCAGCACCTCAGGCAGTGAGCTCAGGAGGAGGAACACACAGCAGGAACTGCAGCACAACTGCTCCACTGAACCCCAGCCCAGCTGGTTTCTACCTGGCTCAACCGAGTTAATCTGTCATCTCTCCTTCCAAGAGCTCTGTGATGGTTCAGGGTTTGACTTATTATCTGAACCACAGCTATAAAGGAAACACAACAGGCAGAGAAGGAAACAGGAAAAACAGATTCAATGTCATTATAAAATTACATTTGAGATTCAAGAAATGGCAGCTGAACTCTCTGCATTCAGAGCAACTTGGCCTTGGAAATGCAAATGAGTGACAAAATTTGTAGGCTACAATAGTCCCTCTATCCTGGTTAAAGGAGATAAATAAAGCTGGGGAGAACATTTCTATTAGCAGTTATGAGGCATAACTCTCCCATCTGATTATTAGTTATTTATTCCTGTGCAGCACTGCCTTGAGGAGTCAGTAAATTCCAGACTCCTTAGTACAAAAGAAGGGATGATTCTTGTGTACAAGAGGAAAAGCAAGTGATGAAGGGAGGCAGAAGCAACTCTTGTTCCACAGAGAGTCGGGAAGAGGACACAGAAAGGGAGAGCAAAGGATTTAGGAGCAGCTGCTTTTCACTGTTGCAAACGAACCCCAGAATTAATACAGACTTTCCTGGGACTTGGTGCTGCTGCTTGGGGCCAGCCAGAGCTCTGAGGGGCTGTGGGAGCTTCAGCCCTACCAGGACAGCAAGTCTTACTTTTGCATAAATAGAATGTCAAAATGGTGAAGTGTAACAGTAAAACACATTAGAAGACCCTACACACTGCATGAAAGCTCCTTTTCCCACATTTAAATGTTGTGTACCTGTCACAATGTCAAAACATGCATGCAAACATCACACAAGATTCTCTAATATGTTCCATAACTCCCTAGTTCAAGTAATGCTCCCACCTTCACAATTCCCTGGAACTGAAGTGAAATCCAGGAAGCCTCCAAGGCTGAGTTAGCTCAGATCATTTCCCTAAGACAAAGACTGCAGAGCACACCTGAGTGAGCTGGAGGCCTCCCCAAAATATTAATTTGCAGTTATTTGTGTAGCTTAAAAGAAAGGATCAGACGTTTTCCAGATTTGAAATAGAGTCTGACAGCCCCATCCTGGCAGAGCTTGTCCAGGCTCAGAGGGAGATGTTGGTGCTTAGAGTGGGGTTTGTGCTCTGCAGAGTGAACCACAGATCAATAGGAGAGGAGAGAGGCAACACCCCACATCCCACCTGCTGTTCCTTTGGAGCCAGATCTCTGCTCTGGGTACTCTGCCCAAGGAACAGCAAAGGCTTTGGGCCAAATATAGATTGGGTTACAGAACAGCTCAGCCTCTCTGTCCAGAGCAGAGGGGGGTTTGCCCCCAGGGCTCCCCTGTCCCTCAGAGCAGCTCAGGGACAGCCCCACCCCAGCCCTGGGGGGCACAGCAAAGTCTCCCTCTGGGGGAGTCCAGGTCCTCAGATCCTGCCATAACCATTCCTCGGGGGTTCTTCAGTAAATGACACGCCAAATAAGTCCAAGTTAAGCTTCTCTCCAAATCAGACATCAACAATATCAACCTCTGATTTAAAAAAATCAGGTGGAAAAAACCCCAAGTAACAGAGCAAAGACCAAAGATCCAAGTTGTCCTTTCAACTCAAAATCAAGGCATAAATCTTAAGGTGGGATTTTTTGGTCATTGTTCGGGGTTTATTTATTTATTTTTAATGAAGGAAAGGTCTTAAAAACAACCACCACTAAAGCCCCCACATAAACCAAGAGCCAAACAAAAGATGTTGATGTCCCAGTGGTGAAGGCCCCCCCCTTCCAGGACAGGCACTGCCCTGGAGATCCAGAGCTTGCAAGAAGCTCCAGTTCAGGCACTTGTAAACTGAAGTGAAACCCCTCAGCAGAATCAGCCCAGAATGCAATAGGATCATTCTGATGGGCAAAGTAGCATAACATATTTATTAGCTTCTATTCCTCTTCTCACATGCATTCCTGGGTTTACTGTGTTATTACTCAGAGGATTAAACCTGGATGCTTGACTACTTTCATATCTTAGTTCTACTTGACAGATTAAAATAAGTTTCTAGGAGACTTTAATAATGAGAAGTCAATAAAGTAAGAAGGACAAAACTGCTGTGCAGTGAGTGGAGTCCCAGGGCACAGGCACTGACCACGGGGGCAGAGCCTGGAGGGGGGCGG
>VWZD01000166.1:1258499-1296806 GCA_013396695.1 Sakesphorus luctuosus
AGAGAGCTCAGAGAGCCTGGAGCGGGGGCAGAGAGCTCAGAGAGCCTGGAGGGGGGGGCAGAGAGCTCAGAGAGCCTGGAGGGGGGGCAGAGAGCTCAGAGAGGGCTGTGCAGCTCCTCCTCTCTGCAGAGCAGCCCCAAACCACCACCTGAGGGCTCTGCATTCAGGGCATCTGGGAGGGCATTGAGGTACCAGTTTGATGAGGCCCTGTCAGTTCAAGGTCTCACCATTCAACAGACTCTTATGAGAAAAAATGGAGTGGTTTTTACTCCTGATTGCTGAGCTAGTTCAGGCAGAGGCACCTCAGGGGTGGTGGGAGAGCTGAGGAGGTGAGAGAGCCCAGGAGTGCAGGAGGTTTGGGAGGGAACAGCCCTTTTTGCTGCTGCTCTGTGAGCTCTGTGGCTCTGCAAACACAGATCTGCAGCTGCCTGTCCTCACAGCAATGCATTTGGCTGTCCTTGTGTGCTACAGACACAACATCCTGCTTTGCTCAGTGAATCTCCCACCCAACCCAAACAACCTCTGTAGGCACTGAGGCTTCAGAGCAAGGGATTTCTCTATAAAATGCACTGAAAAGTTAAACTGCACCAGTATTCAGAATTTGAGATACCAGTTCCTCACCACAACCACTGCTCCCTGAACCCCCTGTGCACAGACAGAGCTGCTCCAGAAACCTCTGACCCACCACAGAAATAACACAGCTGAAAACAGCTGGGGAAAAGCAGTGTGTTAAACACTAATTATTGAAATCATCAGCTGGTGTGCTCCAAGCAAGAGCATTCAAAAACATCCCATTAAAAAAAAAAAAAGAAAATTCCAAGAGTGCAGAAAACAAACCAGATGTTTGCTAAGTTTTCTGGCTACTACATTAAAATCAGCTTTCCTGAAGGCACCACACACATTCCTGAGAACAGCAGCTTTGGTGACAAGTGTTTCAAACTGTGAAGTGGCAGCAGTGGGGACAGCAGAGCTCAGTTCTGTTTAGCACAGAGCCCAGGCAGGGACAGGGGGGAAAGTCCCCTTTGCTGGGAGTGATCTCTGCTCACTGGGAGCACAAACATGGCCAGGGCACAACAGCCTGGGAAAAAACCAAACAAACCCAACAAAACCCCCCAGATCCCACCTCACTGAGAGCCTGACCTTTGCTCTGCAGTGTCTGGAACAGGTGGGGCAGGTACAATGCACGGCTCAGAACTGCATATTTTTCTTCACATTTTGAGATAAGTGTTATTAATACGTTAAATACCAATTGATTATCCAAAGCATTTATTCAGGATTAGGAACATTAAAAACATACATCATGTGTAACCACTAATCAGCCACAAATTCAAACTTAATAAACTGGCATTCCATTGTATCTTGTTAAATTTAGCAGTCATCTTAATCATAATTAAAAGCATTTCCAAGATGCAATTTAAATCATTACCAAAGCCTCTTGCCTGTCCATTTCCAAACCAAAAATAAAACCATCTGAAGTTGCTATTGATTTTTGCCCTCTCCAATTAATTCATCCCCAACCCTGCCTGTGCCTCAGTGACCATGACCAGCCCATGCCAGCCAGAGCCAGGAAAGCTGGGCAGGGGTTCAGCCAGGACAGTGAACACAATGACCCCACCAAGGGCAATCAAAAGCTTTGCCTCCCTGCATGGATCTCTTTGGAGCCCAGCTGGGCACAGCTCTGCAGTGCTGAGCTTGGAATGAAACACTGCCAAGGGTGGCATGGAACTGCCACGGGTCAGCTGGGACCTGGGCAGGAGTACAGGGACATGGCTGCTCAATAATCCTGGGGGTTTGGAATGAAACACTGCCAAGGGATGGCACGGGACTGCCATGGGTCAGCTGGGACCTGGGCAGCAGCTCTGCAGTGCTCCAGGGCTGGGCAGGAGTACAGGGGCTGCTCAATAATCCTGGGGGTTTGTAATGAAACACTGCCAAGGGTGGCATGGGACTGCCACGGGTCAGCTGGAAGGGAGAGGACAAGGACTTTGCCTTTCCAGAGTCCTTTGTGCCAGCAGCACAGGCTCTGGTGCCAGGCAGCAGGAGGCTCAGACTGCCCTGTGTGTGCCCAGCAGAGGAGAGCAGACAGAGCTGTCAGAGGGGGCACTGCCCCAGCTCTGGGCACGTGCTGCTGTGGCCAGGTACGGGCTGAGCTCTGCTGGCACATCTGTCTGAGGAGGGATGGGGCTGAGGAGAGGTGGGCAAAGCTGCCACAGCCCATGGAGAGAGTGCACCTGCCCCAGGAGGGCACTGGAGCCTGGGCCGAGCAGGCCTGTGCCCCCTGCACACCCAGCAATCCTGGCACTGATGCACTCGTGCAGGTGACCCCCCTCACACCTGCTGGGCACAGGATCTGCAGTGAGGGGCAGCGTTTGGCCCCACATGTTCATGACACCCACTGGCACAGGTGGCACACTGGGCACTGTGGATGTGCATCAGCACAATGCCAGAAAGCACCTCCTGGAAAACACAAGGACCTGGAAAAGTCAGAGTTCTCTTTTACTTTGGTTCTAATAGTCCAAGATTTCACTTTTTTTCCCATGTAACTGTTCCTACAAATGGACAAAGGGATAATGAGAGAGTTTTTATCATAGAATTGCCCCAGTTTTCTCTTGCTGTTTTGAAAAATCTGTGGTTAGAATTGACTCACAAATCAATTATCGAATACTTTTAAGAAGTTTCAGAAAAAGGGTGTGAATAACACGTGGGCCAAGTAACCAGGTATGCAAATATGGCAACAATCTGGTGCTACTCAAGTGGATCAATTAACTCCATAGGAAACAAGAGATGTAAAGACATGCTTTCTGTTTGCTCTTTGCAACTTCCTCCTCAGGCTGCAGAAGTCCCAGCCCTTGAGCTTTATTCTCTTACAGTTTAAATGAAGGTTTTTTTCTGTTCTGGGCCCTTTTGCTGTTTGCTGTGGCGTGGGGTCCATGTGTCTGTATTAGAGCTCACTGAATACACCAGGGCTCATCCCTCACTCTGCAACCCTTTCAAGTCTCCTTTATTGTTTGTTCCACAGCCTCTGCTGCTCCAAATATAGTTTAATAAGCAACTAACTAGTTCAGTCTCCCTGTCAGTCATGTACATACATTAGACACTGCCTGTGTTCGAGGACTGCCCCTCTGGGAGCCCTGTTTAATACTTCTCTCCAATTTAGCAGAGCTTTTCTGACAAGCCATTGCTTGTTGCCATGTTTTTCCGCTGTCTTTATCCCCTGTATCCACTCTCCAGCCTCCCTTGGCTGGCTGCAGCTTTCAGTTTAGGCAGAAGTCTGTGAAGTGGAACTTTTGCCCAGATTTGTCTCCCAATCCATGAGTTCAGCTGCACCCAGGGCACCAGGAGGGCCATGGCCAACGCGGCTGAGCAGGAGCCACTCTGCTCCTGAGTGTCACCTCTGGCTGCTTCCCCCGAGGGTGAGGGAAGGGATGAGCCTTTCCTCCTGGGTTTCTTTCTAACAGGTTGAGAGAGATTCTGCTCTGGGTGACATCAAATTATCCATGTGGGAACTCCCCAGCTTTCAGAGATTTAGTGTCTCCAACACCTTTCCCCTTGCATGGATGTCAAAGTTCAACATCTGGTGTTACAGAATTACATTTAGCACAGCAGCAAACTCCTATTCCTCCTGAGGGGATCAGGAGCCAGACTTGTCTTTAAAAACCCCACAAACCAACCAACTGAAACAGGGACTCTAAGATTGCTGCAAGTCCTCTGTGTGGAACAAGGGCATGACATGCTCAGGATTTGCTGTGCAGAGAAGAGTTCAAGTTGAGCCCTTTGCCCTGAGGGCCATCCAGAGCCCCTCAGTGCTGGCTCAGCTCCCAGCAGAGCACTGGGGGAAGCAGCCAGACATTCAGGGCCCTGCTCACACCCAGCCTTCTCACTGCTCCAGGTCTCTGGGAGGCCTCTGCCATGGTTTGTGAGCAGAACATCTGCCACCTCTTGTTCTGCTGTACATCCTTCCAGGGGCTCAGAGAACATCCTGATTCCCTGGGAATGCTGAGCCCAAGTGCATGAGGAAAGATGCTGAAAATTGTTCCCCAAATTACCAAGCACTTAACTCACTTCTCTCTCTGGGCATCTTAATGGCATTACAAGAAATTAACTGCATATTTGCTACTATTTTGCATGGAAGGCAATTGACATGGAAACACTAATTAACACAGCCAATGTGGCAGCGTTTGTGGAAGTGTTACCAGCACTGTTTGCCTGCCTGAAGCTCAGGAGCAACTGGGGGGTTTCCACATATTCCAAGCCATTAGAAAAGTCTCTGCAACAAGAAAATGCCACAAGCTTTTCTGGAGCCATGCCATTCAGAGTCCCTGCTCTCTATTCTCCACAGAAGTCTCACTGTAAGGTTCATTTTATGGCTTCCTGTACAGCTCTTAATGCCATTTTTACCTCCCCCTTCCCTCACTGAGGTGACACATGACCACACAGATCATCACCAAAGCCCTGCTTAAAGGCCCTAATAGAAAATCCCCACCGTGTTATGCATCATAAAGCAGATCATTTTTGCAGAGAAATCAGAGTAGAAATAGGTAGCTGTTACCTTTATTATAGAAACAGAGGTAAGACTTTGCCTGAATCCCACAACTTGTGGAGTATTGGCAGAAATTAAATCTTTGTCTGCAGACTGATCTCCTGGGCACTCTCACAAAGCCAGTTTTTTTCTAGATCTTTTCTCTACACCCTCTTTCATGCATCTCCAATAGAAAATGAGCTGACTTAGTTCTTTCATATGCTACAAGATATGGAGCCTGAAGAATTTTTCATCTAAAATCCCAAATGAATACAAAATGTAACACCTTCATCGAGCTGGTAATTTGAGGGGAAAGGAGGTTCCCTGAAAAACTGTATTTTGAACCAGCTGTTTCTTGAGTTGCTCACTCACTGGTTTTCCATCCTCTCCCTCCTGTATATTCTGTTTTTACCCAAGTGTCTCATGGCTCATCCCTTGGCCTCCCACAGTCCCCTCAGAGCCCACTGCAGTGATCTTTCTCTCTTCCTCCTCAGTCCTAAGATCAATCAGCACACAGATCATTAGTGATGCAGCTCTGAGCTGCATTGCACAAACTTTGTTGGACCACAAACAGAAGCAGAAGCAATTACAGAAATTTCCTCAGACAGCAGAAGAAAAACTCATATTTTACAGGATTTTTCCCTATTAATATTGAAAATCCTAAGCTCAGAAGCCTCAGGTGTTTCACAGGCACTCTTAGCTTAGGAGTAGTTGAAAATGTTGGATCTGCTCCATTATATCCATCACAGTCTCTTTTCTCCTGTTTCTTAAAGGTGCTCTGAGCTGTACATTGGTTTTTATAAATGTGGCACTTCCAAGCACATCCCTGCATTAAATATACCCTGAACCTGTAACTGTAACATTGACAATGGATAGAAATCCAACACAAGATTTTTATTTAAAAAACCCAAAGAGGTTTCCTTTGGAAACGTCTGCTCTCACCAGTCAATGGTCTCCAGAAGCCAAAGGATAGAAAAAGAAGTCCCCAGTGCCACCTGAGAGAGTGGCCATGGCTTTGGTTGTGCCCCAAGAATGGCCAAAGGGCCCCTCCCACACTGAGCCATGGGGGGCACTGACAGCACCCCACACAAACACCCCCCCATGCATCACAAACATATGCCAATGTTACAAAGCATCTTTTGCTGGAGGTTCTGTTCTTGGCACCTGGCAAAATAATTGACAGTTGTTATACTGCAGGAAAACATTATCAAGGTTCTATTTTCACTACTCTATTATTTCTATTTTCACTCTACATTACAGTTTGTCCCTTGCTTCTACTTTCCTGCTTTCTTCAGATTATGTCCTAAATCTCAGCTGCCAGCACTCCATCCCACTCCCAGCCCATCTGGTGGGAAGCAGTTGTTGCAGATTCCCAACTAAGCATCCCATCCAACACATAGCAGTACTTTAGTTAATGCTTTTTCACCTAGACATGACCACAGAATAAAAATCTTCACAACTCTCTTCTGTTGTTTGTATAAATAGCTGCTGAGCTGCTCCAAAGGGAATGTTGGCTGAGTTGTCTGTTCTGGTGGAATTTCAGCCAACCTTCCAGACCCCTGAAAATTCGATGTTTCTGTCTCTTCAGATGAGAAGCAGTGGCAGAACAGGGAGGCTTAAACGAGTGTTCTCAGTGACTGCAGAAAAATGCTGCAGCTCTGGGGTTCATCAGCTGGTGCTCACCAGCTGGAGAGACTTATTGCCTCAAGGTTAAGTCTGAGAAGGAACTACAATCAAACCATTAATTCCCACGTCCTAATCCTAGAAGGGGCAAATTTATCTCTTCAGATACTGAAATTCAGGAATAGTATCTTGGATGTCAGCCTTTACTCCAGCTGGTGCTTCCCACCCAGCAGGGAAGGGAAAACCAGAAAAATGGATTTCTGGAGGGAAGTCTGAACCATCCACAGCAACTCTCTGGGGTTCTGCATGAACAGGAGGTGGAAAGTGGAGAGGGGGAGGAGCTCACACCTTCCTTTCCCCCGTGTCAGGACTCTGGGCAGTGTCCCTGGGAGTGGAACACACACACACTCAGGTAGAAAATCACGGAATCCCCTGAGCTGGAACAGCCCCACAGAGCCCACTGAGTGCACAGAACAGCCCAAAGCACCCCCTGCACCTGGGGCACTGCCCAAACACTGCTGAGCTCTGGCAGGGAAAACAAAAGGGTTAGGAGCCAAATTGTGATCAGGCAACAAAGAGCAAATTAAGAAGAAATATTCACAAATTAGAATAAAAGGGGAATTTAAATTAGGTAATGTACATAAAAAGGAAAAAAAGGACTGTCAGTTGAAATGAGATGAAACACTCAGCTGATATATTATGGGCAATTATATTAACATTCTGAAGAGAAAACAAAAGATATGATTTGCCTAATTAGTGACTTAATATAACAGTTCATTTGTTAATGGATCAGAATCACCTGTTAATTACAGTTGCAGTTTCATGACTTGAACACAGTGGAAGGTTCGACACAGCTCCAAGATAAACCTCTCACCTGCAGAAAACTTCAGCTTTTAACTCAAAATGGTTAATGTTTATCATTTCAATGGCAAATCTCCACCTTAAGGTTAGAATGATGAGCCAAATAACAGCTTTAAATAGATCCAAGTGTATATAATGTGAAGAAATAATGTATAAATAAAAGTCCACAAAAATAAAGACTTTTTAATGGCCTTGACCTCCCATCCTCTCCCTGTGTGATGCCTCTCCCAGAGACAATTAATGTGCTGCTGCACCAACACCCTCCAAACCTGATTTAGTGGCTGCAGTGGAAGGATTCATTTAACAGCTGTTTGCCAACCCTCTGCTCCAGCCTGTGTGAAGGGAAGGCAGCAGAGCTGTTCCCCCACAGTGTGCTCACCTCCCACCTGGGAGGCAAGATGAGGCTTCAACAGAACATGTCAAAACATCATCATTGCTGTCAAACACTGCAGAGAAAAGCAGAGACTTCAGGCACTTTGTCTGAACCCAATTTACCTTGTTTTATTAACATGCACAAAGCTGGGCTAAGAATGTTTGAGAACACAGAAATTGTTCTTCTCCCAGGTGGGTTGTGCATCTTCTCTCTCTGAGAACTCACAGGTTTGGCCACCCCCCTCCCCTGCATCCCAAGCCTTTCATCCAAAGCTAAGCCACAGCTAATATTTCTGTGGCTGAAGCTGAGAAGGTGAAAAGCTTTTTATCCCCCATGATTGCTGCAGAGTTTCTTGCCAACTGTACATATTAGGAGCTGGGGATGAGCTGGGGATCCAGAGAGGAGATTCCCCTGGATAGGAAAGCCAGCCAGCAACTGAGCCCAGTCAGTGGCTGTGGGTGATGCCCTGGAGGTGCAGAGAGAGCAGGAACAGCAGCCCCAGGGAGAGGCAGCTTCTCCCTCAGCCTTAAGGTGCTCCAGAGAGGTTTAGGTTGGACAGCAGCAAGAATTTCTTCATAGAAAGGGTGATTAAACACTGGAAGGAGCTGCCTGGGGAAGGGTGGACTCACTGTCCCTGGAGGTGTGGAGGGAAAGGCTGGAGGTGGCACTGAGTGCCCAGGGCTGGGGACAAGGTGCTGGTTGGGCAGGGGGATTTTCCCAGGTATTTTCCACCCTAACTGATTCTCTCTCTGATTCTGATTTAACATAACTTTAAATGAAGAGGTTTAGCACTTTCACTATTATTTAAACTGAGGGGAGACAAATTTTCAAGACCCAAGAACTCCCACAACTCCCAAGTTGCTCCCTGGATCCAAGGCCTGTGGCCCTTGACCCATCCCACAGCAAGAGCCAAAGAACTGGGGGACAGGACACCCCAGGGGCTGAAAAGCCTCTCTGGCTCACACAGCTAAAAACGCTGAGGAGTCATGTTTCCAGCATGATATAGGGGGAAAAAGAAATCAATTGTTAGGTCAAAAGTCCCATTTTCCCCTCATTTCTTTGATTTAAGATTATTATAATCTGGTTTGTTTTGTGGTATGGAATCCACGTTGGTAGCTCTGTCTCAAGGACATTTGAATGTAAAAGTAAAGGCTTTTCAAACTGATTTTTATGGGCATATTGGCTATTGCTCCGTGACCAAGGTCTATAAATCTCTAACTTGAAAGAATAAAAGTTCTTATTGATTATGGTTTGATCATGCAAGACAAAGCAGTAATTCACCTTTCTGGATTATTTGTGTACATGGAGGGAATGGGATTAAAAGCATGTTCCTCATGTTTGCTGATGGATGGGATTTGTATGGAAGGATGTTCCTGTGGATAATCTGTTAATGAACTGGCACAGAAATGGAGGGAACATTCTCAGGCATTTCAAACCATCAGTCTCCTGTCTCAAGAGCAGACACTGGGAAATACTAGCACATAAATCATCTTATCACTGGTCCCAAACACAGTTTTACATTAACTTAATTAAAAGGCTGCATGAAAACACCACTGAACTCTACCAAATGGAAGGAGATATAGCAGGCAGATTACCCATACCTGCCTTAATTGGGCACACAACAGCTGCTCTGGGATACTCCCAGGAATTAAACTCCTAAATTACAATAATTTTGTGATTTACCCAGATTGGCTGAGTCACCCAGGAGATATCTGTGGCTTGCTATGAAGAGCAGCTCCTCACTGAATTCACTGGTTTGAAAAACATGCCAAGATACTCAGGATTTTTCCCCACAAGCAGAACCACTTCGACCCTTTTCATTCCTCTGTGCATAAGAGCTCGTGCAAACCTCAGAAGTGGAAGAGATACAGAAATTCCTCCTGCTTTAAAATTCTATTCCTGTTACTGCTGGAGCTACAGGAGGAGCTGAATTTGCAATAAACATTCAAAGGTGACTTGCTGAAATTCTGCATTATGGTGAGCTGGAACAGCCCTGGGGACGTGGTGCTGAGGCTGCCTTGGGAGAAGGGCAGTGACCCACCTCAGCCTCCCACCTGACACGGTGGGATCAAACCCTCCTCTCCCCGTTCCTCCTGCCCCCCATCCTGTTCTCTCCTCTTTTGTTCAGCTGCTTCATTATGAGGCAGAACTAAGGGAGTTTCCTTGGGTGTTTGGATGGGAGCAAACACAGCTTGGCTCTTTAGCCCCCATAAAAAACCAGCATATCACTCAGGAAAAAGAAAAACAATAAAATAAGATTAAGGCCTTAATTATGGGCTGTCTAAAAGTACTACCATAGTTAAGTGATTGGGTTTTTGACTAATCACTGCTGGTCAAAGAAACTTGCACCATTTTGCATCATTTGCAGAATATTTCAGGTGTCAGCAATGGTTTCACCACAGAGGTGGATGCCCAGGGCAGGAGTTGGATGGTGAATTCTCTCCTCAGCCACCACCACTGACTCCTGAGCTGCAGTTCCCATCTCATCTGCCATGGCACAACCTCAGGCTGTGCCACCCCACCAGTTGGTGCCAGGGCTGATATTCCTGTTCCATCACAGCCCTCAGGAAACCACGACCTTCTCCTGGTGGGTCCTGTGTGCTCAGAACACTCAGGGTGTCCTGTCTGGGAGGGCTGAGGGCACAGGGGCACCACAGCACAGGTGGCAAGGGCATCCCACGAGGCAGGAAAGGAGGAAAATGCCAGCCCTCCACCCCTCACCTGCCAATCCCAGCTGGATCCTGTGGCAGGAGGAGGGACCAAGTGCCTCTGGACACTCACCCAGGGAACTGCAGGGGGAGTCATGGCAGCTCTTGGTTCTAACCAGGACCCTCAGATCCTTTAGAATATTGCTCAGGTCAAAATGGGATTTTGTCAAGACATGGAAAATGTAAGTTTAAAATCCAAACACCACCAGCAAACCCAGATTTTTTATGGTTAGAAAGAACAGCACATTCAGTAACTTCTAACCAGTGAAAACCAATTTCCTCTCCCAACTGCCTGACAGTTGAAACTTCCCATCTCCCGAGTCATTAAAATTCCAAACAAGTGTGAGAGAGCATTGGCAAAAGCCATTAGATGGTCACAGGGAAGAGCCTGCAATCCTGGAATAACAATGAATTCAAATCAATACAGAAATTAGAAGGAAAGATTAGAAACTCCTGAAATTCACCCAGTGACAACTAGTTTATATTTGTAGCAAAATGAATCCTGATAAAGGCTCGGTAAGACTTCAATTAAGAGTCAAGCTGAAGTCCTACAACTTCTTTTTAAAACAGGGTGTTAATATAATGCCAGTCTTCAGAAAGAAATGCAGCTGTTTGCCACAGTTTGGAGTAAACCTCTGTACAACTTTGAACGAGGGACAGCTCAAAGGGAAACAAATGGACAAGATTAGATCATTTGAGAGACCTGAGCTGGTTTTCCTAAACTATGCAACAGGAAGGCTGTACTGCAACATTAAATCTGAGAGAAGAACCAGTCATGGTGTGTTGGGGGGAATCCAGCTGTTGTCAGAGCACTCCTGAAGGGATGGGCTGGTGCCCCATCAGCACTGGCATGGGCAGAGTCCACCAGGACTCACCCAGGGCACGGGCACCTCCTTCCAAGCACTGCAAGGTTTGGTCACAGCTCAGCATCTGTGCACACACTGCCCCACTGCTCATTCCTCAGACACACACACAGCACACTGTAAAATTCCATGTAAGAATTCAAAGCAATTTTCCCCCTGGATGTCTCCCAACAAATCCTCATTATGTATCAAGTCTGACAGGCAAAGCTTTGCAACATTCGAGGTAATTATCTGAACTTTCCCCTCAACAAATCAAATAAATAACAACTCCCTGCTCATGTTGCATCCTCCTCTCCCGTTTATTTTCTCTTCATTTGACAACAGAGAATGGCCTGATGCTTTTTTTGCCTCTCTGTGAGCCAGGGCAATAAACTCTGGGAAATGCACATGCACAGCAGCAGATGACAGCCTGCCAGGGCTGCAAGTTATTCCAGGAAAGAACTGCTCTTACAGGTCTCCTGAAAGCCTCTGACATGTTGTTGGTATTTTGCAAACCAGAGAGCCACAATGAGGATAAAGCACTTCCTCCCTGCAATCTGTTTCCAGGGGATGACATTGCTGAATACTTTCCTCCCTCTCCACCCATCCCATTGGCCTAAAGCATCAGACACTGAATTAACAAACATTGTACTCTTACCTCTGGCATGAGAAAAGGTCACTGCTCAAACATCCCCTGTGCCATGTCTGCAGCCTGCTGGGAAGAGAACAAAAACCCTAAGGAAATGTGTCTCCTTCCACTTCTGAAGGTGTGAGCAGCCCCCAAAGCTCTGCTATTAGGAGGATAAGGACAACTGGCATTTCTAAGGCAAAGACTCCTGCCAGCCCCCCTTGCCTCCTGCCAGCCCCCCTCGCCCCCTGGCAGTATCATAACAAGAACAGGACATTGGAAAGAGAGGAGTTTTTACACCAGCAGGTAAGAGGAAGGCCAATGTGTTCAGGTCAGACTCTTCAAACCACTCTTGAGGACCTCTTGCTCTGAACAAACATTTGTGCAAACACTGACAGTAAGATCTGCTGGGCACCTCTTTGAGTGCCAGGAGTTCACTGAGAAGCAGCACAGCAAAGGTGCCTGCAGGAAGAGAGTTCTCCCCTGCCCAGCACAGGCAGCAGGAGGCTGGCACAGCTGGCACTGCCTGGGGGCAAGAGATGGTACATGGGATGGAGGAGAAGGGAAGGGATGAACTGCACAGACTGTAGAGGGGTGGGGGGGGGTAGAAAAGGAGGTTGTGGACTGTCTCACAGGGAAAGTCGAAGCATCCTCTTCCCTCGACAGAGTTCTGGAAATAAACCATCCAGTTCTATCACCTGGCAAGGCCCACCACGGCTGCCAGCCCGGGCAGGGCCCACCACGGCTGTATAGCACCAGTGGCCAGAGAACAGCAGGAGGGTTGACTTTCCTTTAAACCTATGTCTTATTAATGGCCTCTTCAGAGGACTTCAGGTTCTTCTCTCACTCTGCAGCTCCCATTAACCTTGGCACTGGTTTCCTGCCCTGAGCCCATGAGAGCTGGACTCCCTCTACCAATGGGCAGCCACTGGCAGCACATTGAGCCTGGAGCCACATTTGCTTTACAGTCACAACAGGACAAATTAAAAACCCCTCAGCAGCAAATTTTCCAGAAATGAATGAGAAGCTGCACACACACTTTGGTGCTGGAAACTCAGGGATGGGGTTGGGAGATGAGAATATCAGCATGGCATTTGTGCAATTACTAAACACACACTGTAAAAAATGCTGGTAATGATCTTAACACTTAATGAGTACTGTGCAATATGATATTAAAAGCACATTGTAGTTTTATTGCTATATTTAAGTAACTGTTAAAATAAATTACACTAGAAGTCCATTTCCAGCTTTCTGCAAGGCCTGTGTGTGTGCAGTGCTGCACCAGCCCTGGCACTGGGCAATGGAAGGGGCCCAAGAGGATCATTTTCAGCACTATTTTCTTTATCTTATGCTTTTAGCTTCCTAGTAGTAAAATATCAGCAGGACTTGTTGCCAAAGCCTGCACTGCTACCAAACTGCACATCTGCTGAGCTGCACTGCCCCTTGCACTGCCCTTGGCATGGAGACACTTGGCAGAGTGCTGGGACAGTGTGGTCTCAGCAGTGGCCCAGGAGCACAACTGGCCCCAGAGTGAGTCCCACACTGCAAACCCAGCTCAGCCCTTGCACTGCCCTTGGCATGGAGACACTTGGCAGAGTGCTGGGACAGTGTGGTCTCAGCAGTGGCCCAGGAGCACAACTGGCCCCAGAGTGAGTCCCACACTGCAAACCCAGCTCAGCCCCTCACCAGCACCAAGAGCTCAGGCCAGGCTAAGGGTATGAGGCTCTTCTGCCCAAACAGTTGCCACTGGAGTTCTCCTCTGCTGTTCTGCCACCTTACAAAAGGTGGGATTATCACTTCACTGATGGCCATTGCCATATAATCAAGGCAGACACAATATCTCAACGAGGTTTTGTACTCTCAATAGTTTTGAAAAGAATTTTGATGCCTGCAAAGCTGTGGAACCTCACAGCAACTTTCTGCATGTCCCCAGGCACCACCTCACTCCAGTGGCACCAAGAACTAAAGCAAAAGAGCACTGTAGGATTTGAGTAATTCCTCATTTTCTTCCCTACAGATCACTTACCTCTTGCACCACTTTTTTTCTCCACTCCCTTCTCTGTAATCTCTCAATCAGGAGCAGGGAAGGTCCAGGCTCCCTCCCCCTTGGCCACCTTTCCAGGGCTAAAGAAGGCACAGAGAAAACACTCACTCCCATTTCATAAAGAGATTTCCCCATCCAACAAGACTGAGTTCATTAGTAGAAAGCAAAGTGAGGACATTTGGTTCAATGTTTTTGCTGTTCTTCATTCCTCTCTACCCACAGACTTCTATCCAGGCACTGGGCAGAAGTTGCATGTTTTTTAGCAAAAGCAGGAAGCAGCTCAGAGTCACCCAAAGTTAATATACTCCCAGCTAAAAGTCATTAAGTATTTAAACAAGGGATGGAATTATTGATTTTGCTCACAAAATTACACAGATTAATAGGAATTTTAAACGACAATGTTTGACTCTTGTTACTGTAGGTTTTTCAGGATCCACAAAGCCAAGGGAACACTGAGGAGTCAGGGAAGTCAGTAATTACCAAAGAACTAATCAACATTTACTGCTTATTATAAATACTCATTGCTCCTCTATTCCCAAAATGGTGGAGGAAGAGCTGGGACCAACAACACTGGCAGGGAAATATTTACATGTTGCTACTTTAAAGCCTTTTGCTTTTTACTCTTCAGCTGAAAATGCTGACAAATTCCATGACCTTTGGGGAAAAGTTCCAGTACATTCTTCAAGATAAAGTTTCATACAAAGACAGAAATGCCAGTGGGATTTGGGGAGCTCTGTGCCCTGGGAATGCCAGTGGGATTCGGGGAGCTCTGTGCCCTCACAATGCCAGTGGGATTCAGGAAGCTCCATCCCTGCTGCATCCATGGCAATTCCACACTTAGAGAACACTGGCTACAAGTCAAAACGACTGTGGGGAACTACAGGACTTTTGCTTTGATCTTTTGGGTCAATCCAAAGCCCAAAGTGAAGCCAAACACGTGGCTTGGGAACCTGCCCCAAGGAAAAACAGAGGACATTCCCTAAATCCCTGGAAAGGGATTAGTAAAGCCCCATGTACTTGGCTGGGATCAGAGGCAGGAAATGCAAAGCCACGACATGAATTACACAGCCCAATGGCTTTTGGTAGGAGAACAGGGAAAATAACCCTGGGATGTGTCCCAGGAGGGGTTGTAACCGGTGGCTGTTGCACTTGAGCTGTTTGAATTTAAATGGAAAGCAAAACCTGCTCAGCAAAGACCCAGCAGGTACCAAAGGCAACTTCTGCCAAGGTGGCCGTGCCAAGTTTGGGGTTACAACCCCAGTTCTGGGGTTCCTCAACCTTTGCCCACCAACCTCAGGTAGATCTCACCAGTTTGCTGCCAGAAGAGCAGCCCCTCCCTGCCACCCTCCTGTGTGGGCAGCACCCAACAGAGCCTGAGCTGTGCCCACAGGGCACTGTAGCACCTGCTGCTCAACCCTCACTGACAACGCAGCTTGGCCCTTTAGAGAAATGAAACTTGATCTTTTCTTACACCTCTGTCCCAATAAAATAAGTTAAATAATCTAATCAGAGAAAAACCTGATTTTTATCTCGGCCCTTCCTGAATTTTGCTTTTGACAATATTACAGAACTAAGAATGACATTTATATTTAACTGGTGGTACTTTTAAAGCCCGTCATGGAATGAGACACTGTCGAACTGCAAAAGCCTTGAATAATAGTTCAGAAATGGATCATCCAGTTGCAAACTAAGAGTAGGATTTTATTCACTTTAACTATTATTGACTCTATTTAAAAAACCAAAACAATAAACCCCAAGAAACTAATCAGCCAAATAAAGATGCAGCCCCAGCACCCCTCAACCTTCTGCCCCCAAAGCAGCTCTGGATTTTTGTATTTCAGGAGCAGTTGCATTACAAGATTTGGCAAGTGCTCCCACACACAGGAGTTACATCCAAATCCCCTCCCTAGGCCTGAAGGTTCCAGGAGTTCCTTGAGACTCCTAGACCCAAGGCACTGGCTCCAGCCCCAGTGCTGGAAAACCCTGAAATGCAAAGTTCCCCAAGCAGTGCAAAACTCAGTGAACATTTCAGTTCCCCTGGACAGCTCAGCCTCTGGAATTACGTAAGTGATCTGAATGGAGAGAGGACTCCAACCCTTGGGAGCAATTTCCAGCAGTGCTAATGAGAGCACATTGAGTTCTCCCTGTCCAGAATCTGTCACTGTTTGCAGGAGGATTTGGAGCACATCTTGATGCTGACTCACAGATGTCAAACATGTTATATCACCTTGCACCGGTTCTGTTTAGTCAGCTAGAAAGTTCAGCATCTGGTTCTCTTTGGGGAGTTTATTTATATAGAACACCTACTTACATTCTACACACACAGATTAACTGTAGAGACACAAAGGGCTGATGAGTAAAGGCAGCATAATGTGCATACACTCAGCTCTATATACACAGGACCAGGGAAAAAAGATCCAGCCAGGCCAAGAGGATTACTCAAGTGTTTCAAGTTATGATTTTGGGAGCCAGAATACTTAAGCTGTTCAATTATTCAGGACAGCCAGAGCGTAGATCCATCACTTACTCCTTAATTCAGCTGGAACGTTTTCAGGTGGCCTTCCAAGTTTGCTGCACAGTTTTAAGGGCTGTTTGTAACACTCTGGTGTCAGCACACACTCCAGGAGGGGCAGGGGGGGAGCTGGCAGGGACAGCAAAGCTCTGCTATTATTTCTGGTTCCCAAGGACCAGTTAACAAAAAGAGCTGTATTAAAAGACAACACCACCAGTGCTCAAGCACAAACCCCCCTGGGGATGAGGACTGCTTGCTGTTTCTCACCACTGTGTCTGGAGAAGGATAAAGCAGGTCCTGGTCCATCAATGCCCTCCCAGATCTAATGGGCTGTATAAACCAGCACTGAAAAAAGGAGAATGCTAAAAATTACCCTTTGGTGTCCTTCATTTTTCTTTCTGAGAATTTGTATGGAATATTTGATTCTGACAGGGACTGCTGGACTGTCAGGCTCATGGTTTGTGCCACATGATGCCCCCCTCTGCCCAGCCCAGCCTGCTCTGCCCGGCTCCCTGCCCGGCCCAGCCCGCAGTGCCCTCTGTGCCATCAGGACCGCTCCAGACAGCGGGGCTGTTTCCCTTTGCATGTTTGTGGCTGGCATTGAGTTCCAGCCGCCCCTTGGAACCCACCCAAGGGTTCCTTCCCCCTCTGCCCGCAGCGCTGCTGTGATGGATATTTCAGACATTTGCCACCAGAGGGAGATGCCAAAATTCCGCAAATGAGAAGAGACAGGAATCGACTGAGACAGCCAGACCCGTTTTTTTCTCCCCTCTTGATGGCTGGAAACCAACTACATTTCACAGTACAAACTCAGCTCAATGTGCATGCCATATCTGATGAACATTTAAACTTAATTTACTATTTTTTCCTTCAGTAGAGCAAGAAGAAAAAGGAAAAAAGGATTTTAGTATTACAGAACTTTTTAACCATTAACATGGATTGTTTGCTGCTTTTGTAAAATCCAGTTTCTGATTAATTGACATCCTGAGAGGCTTCTTTACTTCATATGTAGAAACATGGATAAGAAATGGAATCCTTCCTTTAAGAGTGTTCAAGACCTGTTAGGGAAGCCAGAAACGCTCAGAGGGTAGGACTGATTGGAGTCCTTTTCCCTTTTCGAAAGGGATGGTGACCATGAGCATTGGCAGAGGCAGGGCTGGGATCTAGCCCCAGATCCAGAACACTCTGAGAGCTCAGGGATGCCCTGAGGAGAGCTGTGGAGTCAGAGCCACATGGACAGAGGAGGCTCCAGAACACTCTGAGAGCTCAGGGATACCCTGAGGAGAGCTGTGGGCTCAGAGCCACATGGACAGAGGAGGCTCCAGAACACTCTGAGAGCTCAGGGATACCCTGAGGAGAGCTGTGGGCTCAGAGCCACATGGACAGAGCCTCCAGAACCAAAGTGCCCTGGAACACACCAGGGGAAACACAAAGGAAAGGCTGAGCTGCTCTGAACTTACAAGTGTCTTCCAGCCTGCCTTGAAAATTCAAAGGGCCATATGTATTTTGGAGTTCTTAAAAACAGAACTTCTGGTGGCAAAAAGCAGCTGCCAGCTCCTCATGGAGGAGAACTCACAGCAAAGTCCAGAGCGACTTTTGGACAACAGCCTGCAAATATTCCTGACTGGTTCACCTTCAGCACAAGCCCCTCGCCCAACTCTGCCTCCTCCAAGACCTGTGGGGTCTGTGCCCGCCCAACGAGCGCCACCTGAGGGGTCTGTGCCCGCCCCACCTGAGGGGGTCTGTGCCCGCCCCACCTGAGGGGGTCTGTGCCCGCCCCACCTGAGGGGGTCTGTTCTGTATCAATTACCTTTCTGAAAAAGTTGCTATGTTTTTATAAGCAGGGCCAGTTTTTAACAGAATCACCCTTTTAATTAGAACAATTAGCTCCACCAAATCCTTTTTTTCTTTTTTTGAGTCTAATTGAGTAACAAGACAAAGAACACAATGTGGTGGATTCCTGAGCAGTAACAGCAATAAAAATAGAGAACAATGAAGTGGATAGTTCACACCCCATGAAACAACATAACAACGAATCTGTTAATTACAGCATCTTTCTTCAGCATTTCCCCCTTTCACTTCTGAATTAGTTGTTTTCCTTCAAGAGCTGCAGCTGAAACCTCTCTGCTTGCATTAATAACCACATTGCTCTGCCACCACACACGAGTTTTTCCTAAACATTTAGATGGAAAACACTCCCAGAGGGTTTGGGAGTCCCCACTGTCCCCCATGGTCCCCAGCCTTGATCCCATTTGGCATTCCCTGGGCAGGTTCCTCTCTGCTGGGAGGGTCCATGCCCACCCTGGGCTGGGCTTTGCCCTTAGACACACACCAGGCTCTGCCCCTGGCACAGAGGGGCATTCCCAGCGCTCTGGGCCATTCAGGGGGGCACCAACACACACCAAGGTTGTGCCATACTTGGCTTGTTAGTCTGTGCTCTAGAAATACATGAGAAAGATGAGGGGGAAAAAAAAAGAAAAAAAGAAGCAAGAGACCAATTCTCTGCAGGACTGTTTCATAGGAGAAGCTGAGATTTCATTTAGTCTGGGCTTTGGGGTCCCTAGAAAACAATTTCCAATTCTTTTCTTTTAGCAAAACACAGAGAATGGTTATTACAAGAGAGCTTAGCATATCCCTAAGTGGGTTTACATTGAAACAGAGGGAATTCCATTTCATTGAAGGCAAAATTTCACCTATCACTGGCAGTTGGATCGTCCTTCCCACAACCACCAGTGGGTTCAGTGCAGGAAAATGAATGAAACACTCGTAGAACAAAATATTAAGTGATTTCATTGCCATGGGTGGCCCTTCCTTCCTGGAGACACATCCCGAGAGCCCCTGGGGAAGTGCAGGGGGGATGCTGAGGGCACAGGGCAGGCTGGGCAGGGGCAGGGCACAGCTCGGGGTGGGCAGCAGGCAAAGGTGCCCCTCCTGCTCCAGGGCTGCTTTTCCAATTAATTGCTGCTCCCAATCAGCAGCCCAAGGTTTCCAACCCCTCCATTATGCACAGACACCATTAAAACTCTGCTTGCTGACAAGTGCAGCCTTAATCGTGGCTTCATTAAAGCAATTTTTGCCTGTATAAGATAAAATTATGGAAACTGGAATAAGAGATGGAACACAATTAAACTTTCAAATAAATCCATGGTGGTTCACTTCAAGCAAAGACTGAATTCTCTTAATGAGTTGCAGTTCCTGCTGTGGACAGTGAACAAACTGCATTTGTGAGTACCCACAGAGTGACTGAGAGGGAAAATCTTGGCTGTTTTTATCTCTGTAGCCAAACACAGTGATAGACTTAATCCACCTTTTGATTAAGTCTGACCTTGAAGTTTGCCCTCTTAGGAACATGTAAGTCATTTCTGAATAAACTGAGATTGCAATTAAAAAAAATAGACCAAAGTCCTGAGGTTTGCATTGCAGAACATTTTCTCAAACAAGTCAAATATTTGTTTAAAAAAATTAACTGCATTTTGGCTATTTGTTACAGCAACGAATTAGTCCTCACATCACATTCACCTAATTACCAATTGTTCATTTTCAACAGTGAAGTCTGAATTAAATCTCAGAATTCTCATTAAACTGTCTGCCAAATCAGACATCCCATTACCAGTTGCTCAGCAGGGGGAATGGGGCTCTCCCTGGGCCCTCCCAGACATGCCCTGGGCTCTCCTTGCCAGCACAGGGGGGCAAACACAACTCACCACCTCCATAAGAGCCAATTAGCATTTCATAGTTTCTAATGACTGTAGGTTTCCTATTGCATTTGTAAACCTCCTCCATCTTAACCTGAATGAACCAATTTATCTGTCCCTGTAAACTGGGATTTTGAGGTCTGTGGGGCAAGATGGTGATATTTAAAAAGTAGAGTTTAAGACAAGTCAGAACAGTCATAGATGATAAAATAAATAGTTATTTATATATTTATTGTTATGAAGCATAACCCCAGAGAACTCCCCAGTGCTGACTGGAATGACCTGCTCTGTCCATTGCCCAAACCTTAGAGACACACCTATTTCGGATTCTAGTTGGAAGTTGGCAGATTTTTAAATTAAAACTCCACTATCAGTGGCAGACTCAAACCAGTGCAGAAATAACTGAAGGCAAACAATGAACTCCAGGCTCTAGAAAGAAACTGGAAATCAAGGGCCAAATTATTAAAAGTTAATCCCACCTCAGAAGTCTAAACTCATGTAGTTCACAACTTCCTACCCCACATACACATCAAGACTGCCCCATTCTTGTAATAAAGCTGGTTTGGCACAACCTCCTGCCAGCACTTCAAGCCCAGCTCCAGGTTTGGCTCAGGGCAGGCTGAGCAGTGTGGTTGGTCTCTCTGCCTTTGGCTGCCACAGAACGTGTAGGAGGGAACCCCAACTCCATCACATACATGAAAATACTCCATATTTCTGGGTCATTCAGGGTTCCAGCTCAGACTGGAACTGCCACCAAACCCACACTGGGCACTGCTGGAAATGCCCAGGCCTGGAATTCAGTGTATTAACAAGCTCCACACAAACTGCAGAGAAGGACCAGGGTTTGTCAGAATAAAACTGAACCTCAAAAGCAACAGCCACAGCACAGGGAAAAGAAAGTCGAGATGTAAGCCAAGGATCTGCCCTTTCATCAGTGCCTGATTCAAGGGAGCTCAGCTGGGATCCACTTTAGGTTAAAATCAGCTACCAAGGAAATTTATAAGTTCAAAAGCTCTGAAAATATCCTGTCAAGTTGTCCTGGCTACAGCTCAGCCCTGAATCTTCCTGCAGTTGGGAAACTCTCTAAAGGGGCGTTACAGATTCCTGCTGGATTTGGCTTTTTCATTTTAATGAGCTTTTATATGCACAAACCAAGCATATGGGTTTGGTAGAACAGCAACTGGGAGACCCACAAAAGCAGCTTTTGCCAAGGAGCCAATTTAAATCATTGCATAAATAAAGGCTAATTGTTGAGCTTCATTTAACTTTGCACTTCTGCTGAAAGGACTGCCCTGGTCCTTCGGGGGGGGATCCACAGCAGGTCCCACTGAGGGACAATCCATCATCCCCCCCACTGACTCCCAGGGCTGAAAAGCCAAACAGCAGCTTTGCATTCTGCAAACACAGCAGAGCAGAGCACAAGGGGGAACTTGGCCTGAGAAACAATTCTCGAGACATTCTGTAAACATCTGGTCTGACAAAACATCATCTGTGCCTGAAGGAGCAGAGGGCAAAGGAATTTCCACCCAGCACTTTTAAAACAGCAGCTGATGAAAATAGAATGCTACTTCATATTTATTTTTATGAAAAACACCGAAAGAGAAAAAACAAACAAACACTCAATTAATACAAATTAAAAAAATAGCAAAACTTCCCCCAAATCACCTAAAACAAACCATAAAAAAATCCAACCCCCAAACAAAAATGCATTTCCCAAACTAATCAGAATAACCGTAAATTTCCCACCACCCTCTGGGTTTGCTTCTGTTCCTGGTTTCCCCCTCTCAGTAACTGGTGGCAGCAAACACAGCTCTTGTCTTTCCAAAGGCATTTTCACTCAACTATTTATTGCCTGAGCTCTGACATCTACAGGAGTTCTGTTACAAGTGAAAGTTCAGCAAACCATTACAATGACAAACATCAACAGCAATGTGGGCACCAGAGGAACTGAGGGGCAGAAACCACCCAGCCCTGAACCAGCACTCCAGAGAAACACAAAAACTGCCTTAAAGAAAGGGAAATAGCCAGGGAAGCTTTCTGTTTTTAAAAAATGTCCAAGTTCTTCATTAAGGCTCATTAAGTGTCTGTAGATTCCAAGCAGGGACTGTCAGGCAGCTCCTCATATGCAGCAACACTGAGAGAACAAGGGGTGGGCAAAGGGCCACTCTGAAAGGGCCACTTCAAACCCAGCCACCTTTTACAAGTGAAGATCAAATGCTGTTCTCTAGAAATCACCTTAAGGACAGATCACTGTGCCCAAATTAACCCCAAGGGTTCATTTCCCTGGAAATGCAGCAGAACTGAACATGCCCAAGGGGTCCAGAGCAGAACAAGGAGGATCCCAACTGCCCTAACAGGATTAGAGGAGGCTGCCAGTGTTTAAATACAGGGTGAGAACTCCATGTCCATCTCAGTTCCATGGGGATACTTTATTGTTGTGACAGGTGTTCTGGGCTTGCTCTGGTTTATTTTGCTTGTTCAATTTTCCCCCAAATCAGTTCCAGCCAAGTGTAAGAGCACAGAACTCTGGGGTGAAACAAGCCTGGAGAAGTTCAGTCCCTGGAACTGCTGGGCCATATTCTGGGCCTTCTCATCCAGCCCTAAGTCAGAAATCATTCCAGTGAGCCCTTCAGGAATTCCCTGGGTTTGAGGGATTTACCAGAACATTATAGAGCTTAGAGGCCCAACCTGCAACATTTTATAGATAATTGCATTCTTGCCACACATGTTTATCCGAAGAGCTTAACAAACACTGAAATGTATAATTCTCTAAAAACTGACAGAAATTGAGAGCAGTTTCTATAGAGTTGAACAGAATAGTCAGTGCAGAGTTGATGCTACGGCAGAAGCCACCTCTGCTCAGTCCCTGGGACTCCCAACCCAATGGCTTTGGCCCAGCAAATTTTATTGGTATCTTTTTATTATTTCTTGAAGAAAAAACTGGAAAAAAATCACTAATATGTGGCTTGTTGGGTAAGAGGATCTGTGCCACATGAATGAAGAAAGAGACACTTTCAGAATAAAGTTATACTTTTGCCTGCCTTTGGTCCATGTGGATTTATTGACAAGTTGCTTGGTTGGCACAGCCTGGGGGAGGGAGCCAAGGCGAGGGGTGGTTGGGGTAACCCCCAGTGCCAGGTGAGGAGTTTCCTTATCAGGGTTGACTCAGGGCATTTGGAGCTGCTTTGGAAGCCAGTCTGGGAGGGAGTTCTTTCCCCAGCCTGCAAGGCTCAGCCTGGGGAGCTGCAATTTGAAAATGAAGCTTCTTATCTCCAGAGTGAGCAAATGCTCTGCCTCTACCTGGGCAGATTCTCATCCCCAACAGCTGAGAGGCTGCAGGCAGGGGAGAGGGGCCGGGACAGCAGAACCAGGATCTGCTCTCCTCAGCCTTAAGCTGGTTTTAAGGTGGGGAATTTTGCTTCTAAATCCATTTATTCAATTCCAATTGCATTCAAAAGGGCAGAGTTAACACCAGTGAGCTGAAAGCCAGATATGTCCTGGAACCCATACAAATGCACTCTGGGTGAAAAACCTGGAATTTATGAACCAAAAAACATTGTACCAAGTATTTAATAATAGATATATTTTAAACATACATAATACAAAATAATAAAAAATTAAAAAGCAAGAAGGCCAGACCAAACCAAAATAAAGTACTTCCCATCTGATACTTCCTATATGGAGAAATCTAAAGAAGCAATTCCACAATCAATTCTAAGTGCTGAGCAGCAAGATGTTATTTAAGACAAGGTGTGCAGAGCCTCAGTGTGGAGATAAGCCCTGACTCAGGAGACACGAGTGCTCACAGAGCACAGAGATGGAATTACTGCCCTGAGTTCTGTCAGGAAGCAGAGCCCAGAGTGTATCCCACCTTTGGGAACTTTCCTGCCAAGCACAGGATTTGGGGACAGGGGAACTCTCACAGCTCTACATTTTCTTTGTCTGAACAAACCAAACTCCAGCAGGCATGGCTGGAGCTCCAGGGATAACTGGCTCTGAAACAGCAAGGAGATTAAAATCAAGCTTTCCACAGACAAGGAAAACCTCAAGCCTAAAATAATGCAGAAATTTGACTTGCAATACAGAGGCTTATGTTTAACCCAAAAATGTGACAGCCTATGATGGTATTTTTATATTATTTCATTTTTTTTAACTGTAGGATAGTTCCAGATTGATTGAGATTGGGAACTGATTGAGCACTGAGGCCCATGAATCAAATAGTGATACTAATAAAAAAGAACTTGCTGCTCTATCTACAAACAGTTCCAGGTTTCCAGACACTGTTAAAATGACTCCCAATATTAACTTATTGAGGTACTTAATTTGGACTGTAAAATAATGACCAAGGTCCTCTTCAAGGCTTTTTAATTTATGTCACCAGTCCCAGCACTCACATGTCTGGTGAGGAGGTGTTAGTCACATTTCAATGTAACCCCCCAAACAATATAAATGCTACTGCAGCCTATTCTAAACATCGACCCTTGGGAACTAACTCAAACCTTCCTGTTCTGAGATGATCATTTCCTTGGATCAGGGATGCCAGCACTTACTTCAACCTGTAAAAATCTTCTAGTTTAAGTAATACGTAATATTTATTTCAAATAAAACCAAAAGCACCATTTCCCTTTTCTAAAGGGATCCCTTTATGCTACTTCCAGGTTACTATTAATAACCAGGTGGACTATCTGTCCCACCCTGCTGTGCCACATCACCCTGTTTGCCTTTCCTCACTGAGAATATTAATGCAGTTCCTGCTGGGATAAAGATTTATAGTTTCTTACATTTTGGAAACAGTTAATTAAGCTGCTGCACTAACTGAGTTTCAGCAAAAGGAAGCCCAGAACCTTCTGCAAAATGCAAAGTAAAGCTCCACATTCAACTCTGTGGTTCCAACTGGAGGACAGAGACACCCTGGAAAGAGAAGCCTTTTTTGGACATGGAATGATGCCCATATTTCAGTCCCAGAGTGGGGCACTGTCCCAGTGAGACACAGACAGAGGGGAGGCTGCAGCTGAAGCCACATCTCACCTCCTGGCAGCTCGTGGGGAGGGAAGATCCTGCTGGAAGGGCCACGTGGATGCACAGCCAGCAAGGACAGGGAGGTGGGGGCACAGTCCCCAGGTGTCCCTGCCCTGGGCACCTGCTCAGGGGGTGGGGGGGACAGTGGCACTGGGGAGGCTCCCTCAGCTGCTCAGAGGGGACAGAGCTCAGAGGTCACACCTGGGCTAAGGACTCAGCTCTGGACACTCTGCAGGAGTTCCTCTCGAGTACAAAGTGTCGTGTCCTGTCTGGGAGGGAAGAAAGGAGGAGCTGAGAAACTCCAGTGTTCCAAGTCTTGAGGAAGAGGTGTCTTGTTTGAGTCAGGAACCAACCAGAAGGAATCACTTAATGATCAGTTGGAATGACCCCTGTTTGCATGGCCAGCTTTAGTCTGTGTGTTTGTGTGATCAGCCCTGAGCCAGAGAAGGGGTGAGGCAGAAGGGGAGCCAAGGCCAGCTCTGCACAGCCCAGCAGTGTTGGCCAGGCCATGGCCCAGGATGCAGCACACAAGCCCCAGGGCTGGATGGGGAGAGCCTTCCTAAGCCTCTGTCTGCTCTGAAAGCTCCCTGACCTCAGAGCATTCCCCTGCACTGTGGCACCTGGCAGACACTGAAGCATCTGAGGCCAATTTGATGCTCCTCCTGCTTGTGGTGGGTTTGTAGGAGAGGCAGAATGTTCTGCTGTTGCAGGGCAGGACTCAGCTGGGCTGGTTCCCAGAGGAAACTGTTCCATGCAGAGGTACCCTCATTATGGAGAACAGCAAACCTGTTTAACCAAAGTTAAATGGGATCTATCACAAGGCAGGAATTTTTCTTGGACTAGAGAGAACAAACTCACTCCATGGGCAGCACTGCAGCTCCAATCATGGGGCAGAGAGAAGGGAGAGCTCCCAGCCCAGCAATGGAGAGTTGTCACCTCCTGGCCCCCCTGTCAGAGCAGCTGTTTGCAATAACAGACTGTGCTTTCTGTAAGGGGATGTTTAGGAGCAAAGCAAGATCTGATTTTTGACACAGGAAGAGAATATTTGTTTCTTGTCTCCCTCTCTCTCAACAATTAATTTTTCTCTCCTCACAGAGCAGGCAAGAATATCATGTCAATTCTAAAGTTTTAGCTAATGTGACTAAAACTGAAGCTGTGGTGATGCTTCTTTAATTAAAAGATTTCTCACAAGGGTTTTGAGATGCAGGAGAAAAATAATAAGGCACAGGGATTTAATTTTATGCAAGTTCTTCATTGAATTGCAGATCTATCCAATCTGGTTTGAACCAGTGAAGGAAAAGAGTGTGAGCAAGCAGCTCCTGCATGCTAATGAATCCCCACAGAGCACTTTGATATCCAGGAGAGGGCTGGGAATGATATTGCTTTTATTATTTAGACACACTGCACGACACCATGTAATGCAATATCATCTCAGCAGAACAGCAATGCCTTGGGAGGCAGAGCAGCTCCAGCACAAGCATCTGCCCAGCTACTCACCCAAGCAACAACCACCAGGCTGTGTCTGCAAACCTTTCAAGCAGAGCCTGTACTTCCCTCTGAGACATTGGCTCTGGCAGAAGGTACAGTAAAAGGCATCCCAGCCATGTCCTGGGCACCTTCCCCTGTAGTTAGAACTAACCTTTGGCAAGAGGTTCTTTTTTGGCTGTTGCAGTTTGGACTCTGCCATGTCTTTTGTGTAATGGCAGGTACTGCTCTTAACTGTCCTGGTGCTGCAAAAGGCAACTGCCAGCCCAGGAGAACTGGCAGGAATTGGGCATTAAACCTCCCTGGCTATTGTTGTACCATCCATGGCAGAGGAATCAGCTCAGGCTGCCTGAATTATGCCACAACCAGACCCAAAGGGAGTTTTCCTGCTCCCTTTCCCCTGCTGCCCTGGGCCCTTTGTGTCAGTGAGGTGAGTTCTGCCCTGGGCCCTCAGCTGATGGGCACTAATTGGAATGTGCTCCACACTTGGGGGAATTAGTGGGGCCCTGCTGACCTTGCTCTAATGGGATAGTTCCTCCACTACACATTTGCATTCAGAAATTACTCTTCAAGTCAAATTCCACATACTTTCATATCCTCTCCAATCATGGAGATCATAGAGAGTGCATGTTCTTTGGCCTTTCAGATGTAATTATTAGTCAGAAAAATACTCAGCTAAATGAACCTCCCCCTCTTGCCATCTTTTCTGTTTGCCAGGTATGCTTTACAATACTTTCCCCCTACTTTGTGTTCTAGAGTTCACCTTCCTCCACTATACAACTAAATTGAAATAGTTGATTTTAACATTTGGTGAACTTACTATAAAAAGAAAGTTATTTTTCCCTTCTGATAGTCTTGTATGTAATCCAATATCTTGAAACACCAGGCACACAGTGATGACCTTGTCCTTTACTCATGAGCAGGATCTGGCCTCAGGTTTGTGCCAGTGACATCCCAAACCCAAGCACACAAGTAGAGCAAGGCAGAGTTTTAGGGAGTACTTTTAAACAAATAAAAGTTTGCTCCAAGCAGCAATAGGCTAAAAGAAAGGGAGGATCTGTCTTTTGAAGGATGCCACTCAATGACAACAGATTGAACTGGCAGCCTTGGGGCCAAATTAATTGGTAGGAGGACAAATCTCTTCCAGGGCCATGGCTGGCATTGGGGAGTGGATGCCAAGCCCAAGTCCCAGAGATTCAGAGACCTTCAAATTCCCACAAACGGCTTCTGGAAGGTGTTGGAACCAGCAGGCTGTGTTTCAGGATTGAGCCTCCTCCCTGCTCAGCCCAGAGCTGGCCCTGCTCCTCACCAGCCCCACGCTCACTTTTCCTCCTTGTTCCCTCTGTGGTTATTCAGAACTATTTGTATTTCCTTTTAGCACCATGGGAGTTCCTTTATTTCTCCCCCCTCAGACTGGTATTTGTCAGGAAGGCATTTCTGGCACCTGACCCAGACACAGCATCCTTCCTTTCTGTTTTTATCCTACCCATGACCTTAGAATGTCTCCTGCAGCTTCTGCACCTGACACTGCAGAGCCCTTTGCCAGATATCTCCAGGTATAACAGATGGCAGAGGAGCTGTCTGTTTGCAGCTCAGAATCAACCTTTTCAACAGGTTAGGAAACTTTATGCCACTGTCTTTATGCCTTTGCTGCCTTGTCTTTATTATTTGAAAGCTTTGCAGAGAGTGGAGCAGGTGGAACAAGGAAGGTGCCTGGGGTGGGGCAGGGTTAGCACAGCTCTGAGGTGTGGGTGGCTGTGGAGCAGTTCATATTCCCAGGACTGAGGAGATCTATTTCTTCCAACATTATAAAAGCATCATTTAAACCCCAGAAGTTCATAAACATCTTAACAAAGAAGCGTCTCCTTCGTCTGAAGCCACCAAACCTCCCACCACCGCAAGGAGGGATTTGGGGAACACCAGGTTTTCATTCAGTTTGTTGTCATGATTTGTGAATGGGGTTGTGTCCCCTGCTCCAGCCTTTTTTTCCTCCAGACTGAAGAGTCCCTGCTTTCATTTTTTAATTTCCTTAGAGGAATGTCCACATCTTTGCACGTTTTGTTGCCCTTGCCTGCACCTTTTCTAACTCCATCACAACTTTTTTGAGACACACCAACAGGTCTCCCTCTAGCTGGGCACACCAAGGTTTTACTTCATCACAAAATGCTGCTTCTCCTGTTCCCATTTCTCTGTCTGACCACACAGAATTTTACTGCCTTTTCTCAACCCCCAACCTGCCCTTTCACTCCTCTTACATCCCTGAGTTTATATTTGCTAAACTTCTGAGCCCTTCCTTTGCCAAGCTCCAGTGTTATGTTACTGAAGTTCTTCTCACCCAGAAACCCGAGGAGACCCATCCCATTCCATCCCATCCCATCCCCAGCACCTGCTCAGGGGTTGCTGTGGAAGGATCTCCCACACCTCCTGTTCTGCTGTTTGCAGGTGAGGGTTGGAATCACATCAGAGCTGCCACTTCTACTCCCAGGCTACTGAGAACACCAAGCAGCACAGGTACCTTTAAACCACACTGGAAATGCTGAGGTTGGGGGTTATTTTCAGGCTCAGAAATTCTCTTTTTGCTGTGCTGGGAGGGAGAAGGAAGAGAAGGCCCTGGTAAAGTCCATCCTATTTAACAAAGAGGACAAGTTTTGAGAATTTATTTTCCTGTAGTAAGCATACAATGAATGACCTTAAAAGCCTGGTGACATTTTCTCTTGGACTATGAGCTTAGAGCCCTTTAACAGTTCCATCTGTTCCACTGGGAACCACAGACCACTTACTGAACATGTCAAAGTTGGAACAAGACACTCTAAGACTTCCCATTTCCCCCCCTCAGACATTGTACAGAGATGTAATCTCCACTGGGATTTGGGGAGAAGTTTTAAGGCACTTCTCTCTAAACCACTGTTTCAATTATCTGTACACAAACATCACGCTCTTGGCTTTGCTTGATTTAACCAGAAAAATCAGACATTTGTTATTTAAGACTCTGGGCCTTCCCTCAGTGCTAGCAAAGTTTTGTTTATTGGAAGCCTTGCATTTGTTCTGGTGAGCTCCCCTCATGCTGAGAGCAAAGCATCCTTCATCCATTACTGTCTCTTCAAGCCTCCTAAGGAGATAATTAGGCATTGCAATTGATTGCAATTTATTAATCAGACAGGCTGCTATACCTTGGCTTTGCTTTGTTTTTAAGCCATAACTTTAGAGCTGGAGAACACAAGGTGGAAATCAGCCAGATTTCCTTAAGTGCAGCTCCCTCTCAATCATTCCTGTTCCCTTTCCATCCATTATGTCTTGTCCAACACTTTAAATGGATCATGGCAAAGTGCTCAGCTCCTCTGTGATGACACAGGCAGAGAACAGACAGTTTGACCACCCATATTCAGCCTCTGAATTCTCTGCTTCCCATGGCCCCCCTGCCCATCTGGGCTGTTTAGGCTGATAAAAGGTTATGCTATCTCAGTGTTTGGGTCTCACCATGATATCAGTTACCTGCAGCACTTGGAGTGCAACATTCCAGTTATTGCCCAGAGAAATAAATATTTGTGTGGCTTGAGCACCATTCACCACACACAGTTCCCTGAGGGAAATGCATGTTTGGAGACAAACAGGAAAACCTGCCCCAGTTTCATTTTAGTCTCTTGCTGGGTGTGATGGTGTTGCTGAGGGTGTTCAGGGCATGTTTAAGGATCCCATGGGGACACATTGCACTGCCATAATGGCTGTGATGCTTCTCCTTCCTCCCTGCTCCTCAAACAGCTTTCTGGGCACAGACTGGAGCTCCATCTGACACACTGATGGCCTCTGTGAAGGACTCGTCCTGCCCTCTCATGATTCCTATCATATCACTCTTACATTTGCAGAGCTGCTGCTGAGAGCTGTGGAACTCTCAGTGATAGGGGAAAATCTGAAAAAATTGCTGCTGTAATAGTAGCCAAAATGTTGCCTCATTCACATTTTGAGCTCTTTCCTAGGCTAGAAAAACATTCAGTCCATAGAAATGAGCCCCTACCTGTACCTGTCAGTACCTACTGCTGAAACTGTTCTCTGGAACACTGGAAAGGAGAGGGGTTTCTGTGCCACGAGAAAATGCAAAGCTCCCCAGAACCCCACAGGAACATCCTGTGCTCCTGGGCCAAACTTGGGTGAGAAAAGGCTCTTAGAGAAACAATAAACAGAAGCTGCTGGTGCCGTCCCTTTGTGCCTGTGCATGGAGGGGAGAACTGGAGATGCCACCAAGTTGGGATTATGAAGTTCCAGACTCTGCCTTCACCAATTAACTTGGGTTTTGCTGCCCTGTCAGGGCCTTGGCTCTGCTGCCATGGATGAAACACTGGGCAAATTCTGCTGTTTCTTTGTTGGCCACTCCCTACTCACCTGAACAACACCTGTACACACCCTGAACCCACGGCCAGGCACTCCAGAGAGGGGTGGGGGGGAAGAGTCAGTGAGAGTGACAGAACAAAACAGCAGGCAAAAGTATTGCTAGAGCAGGAAAATCCCTTAATACAAGTCAAGACTACAAACCAGTCCAAAAAGCATCATTAAATCAAGGTTTTCCCAGCCAGAAGTCACTAACAACAACACTCAAACCTGGGGGTTTTGTTGTATTTTTTAATCTTCTTTTTCTCTGCTGTTTCATCCTTTCTTGAACCAATGAGAGGAAGGAAATGACCTTGCCATGCACTTTGGCCCAAGAAATTGTGTCCTCGTTCTTTCCTGCCCAAACTTTTTATTTTCTGAGGAGCTGGACAAATCCAAGACAGAGCAAAGCAGGCCCCTCTGTTCCAATACTGCTGAAAGAATGTCCTTATACTGCAGAAATTCTCACCCAAGGACCTGCTGAGAAGGTTCCCCAGTTGGAATAAGTTACATGTCCCCACCTGACCTGGAAGACCAAATCCCCCGAATTTGCATCAATAACTGAGAAGAGCCCCTGCCCTGCTCCATGACAGCTACTGGAGATCATCAGCATGACTGAGCTTTCCTAATTATGCTCTGCCATTTGTATTCCAACTCCAACCAGGATGCATTTCCCCTTTTCTATCCCTAACGAACATGGAGAGCACAATGCACAATAGGGAGGATTAGGCATTTAAACTTCCAGTCAAATCCCGTTGCTTATCAGGGACAAACAGTCCTGGGGAACTGGCTTGCATGCCCTAGGCTCCTTTTTCTAAGCTGTCATTTAATATTGCACCAATAATGGGGAACTATTACATGGTATTTTTAATTGGTAACACAACATAAGGTGGTTTTGAGTTGCTTCTGTGGTCAGGGACACTGTTTGGGAACTGTTTTGTTTTTTAAATACAGAACATTATTGTCTTGGCAGAACACACAAGGAGCCGCAGAGATTGCACCTTAGACAACATTACTCAGAGCTCTGTTAGTCCTAAAGTTCTCCCCAGGTGGGAGATGTTTTCTGAAAGTCAGTCATTTTCAGCTGAGACATTTGGTTCCCAATGGAAATGAAGCAACCCTTGCTCTCCTCCCAGTCCCATTGCTCTCCTCTGTGAGACTCAGTCCACTGTCCCCAGTCCCTTTGGATCTGCTGAACACAAGGAATGAGGGTTTGTCTGGGGAGAGTTTCAGGTCTCACCTAAACCCAGGGGAAGAGAAGGAGCTCAGTTTCATTTCTGAGCAGACTCAGCCTGAGAAGGAGCTGTTTGCCAGCCCAGAGCAGGAGGAGCCTGGGGAGGTGTCCAATGAACACTCCTGGATCAGCCAATTAACAGCTAATCACCATGCTGGAGGCAGTGGGGAGTGACACCAAACTCAGTATCTGCTGGAAGGCAAAACTGAAAGACAAACCATATTTCCTGGGGCACTGAAGGTCATGGCTGCCTAATAAAGGAATTGTGACCATGCAAAATTGGAAAAGAAATGCTGAATTCTGAAACTCTTTTCATCCCATTAGCTTAAGTCAGAAAGAATAAAAGCAAATGTTGCTTCAAAGATTAGTTTGGAAATCTGATGTGCAAAGAATGAACACTCTGGCACTTCTCTCATCCTTCAGATTGAGTCCATTGTGTTTCTTCAGAGGAACCCAAGTGCAAAGTTCCTTTTCCTTTGTTTGAGCCTGGTGGCCAAGGGCAGGATGACTTTTTGGACACAGATGATCAAATCCACTATTTCAGGAATTTGCTCTAGTGCAATTGTCCTTTTAATTTCAGACAAGTGACCAACACTCCAAGAGCTCCCCATGATTATCCCCGAGCCAAACAGGCCCCCTGATGCCCTCTGTGCCACAGCACTGCCCCTCCCCTTTTCCACAGCTCCCAGAGACATCAGACAGTGGTGGCCTTGCAGTAACAGTGCCTTTGGTCACTCTTAGAGCAGATGGGACCTCAAATCCCTCCAGGAGTCCAAGAAATTGGTGGTTTATCGTTTGTGAAGGTGACAGGAAGGGACAGTTTTGGGGGAGGTTGAGTCATGCAGGTACTAATGATGAAAAACAGGTAGAGCAAAGCCAGAGAGGGAGAATTACTTGGGGAACTGGAATTCATTCCATACAAATCTACCTGCAAACACCCAGGGGAACAAAAATAAATATAAAATAAAAACTTTGCTTGTGACTGCAAACCCCACATGACGAGATTTTGTTGTGCTCTCACTGACAGAGCACAAACATTTTCCCCTACCTTTCAAAAGGAAAAGCTTCCAAGAGTCAATGTTTCCTTAAAAAAACCCAAGAAATCCCTCTCAATGGAAGGCAGCCAGTTCTAGAAAAACCTGCTCCAAAGATTCTGCCTGCCTCCTTTAACTTCCATTGTTTTATTGTGACTCTAACTGTTTTAAGACTTTGGGTAAAAAGTTAAGCCTCAGTGTTTCAGCTGGGGACAGAGTGCTGCCAATTAGAGCTGAATAATTACCCTGCCCATTTGCTGCTCCATGTGCCTCTCACAGATGCACTCCAGCAAAAATAGGATGTTCTGCAACACTGCTTTTGTCAGGAGAGGTACAAAACCTGTGAGAGTGGTGATTAATGCCCAGGCAGCCCAGGAGGACCCTCCACTCAGCTCGTGTTTCCTTGAAACAAGGCGAGAGGTGACAACAGGAGGGGCAAAGGAAGGGCTTGGACCCCTCACACCACACGGGTACCAAAGGCTGCCCAGTGTCCCCATTGCTGCCCGAGGGCACCTCCGCTCTGGGCACCACCTGGGGCTCTGCACCTTGGCCTTGGTAAGCACCACAACTGTTACTGGTGGGAATGACCAGTGAAAGGCCCTTCTGTTTGTTCGACATTTCCAACCAAACTGACTCAATGGTGCAGAGTTTGGACTCCCCACAAGGGCCACATTGCAGGCACCTCTCTGCTAATTCAAACAGGTTTTGTAGCTTTTCTTCTCCCCTCTCAAGAGTTTTGGAGCACCCACAAACCCCATTTGGATGTCCCACAGACCCAGCTCTGCCACAGTAGGGCCCCAAACACACCTTCTTACCCTCTTGGCTCTAAACACAACAGCTGAGGCAGAGGCACAGCTGCCCTTCTGGCACCCAGGGGAAGGGTGGACAGACTTGGGCAGCCTGGGGGGTTGATTCTCTCAGATTAAGGCTCTAAAAGTATAAATTCTCTGTCTCCTGTAGTGATAATACCTGACATGAGGAACAATGGATTTTTCTACTCATTGGATTAACTGAAGAGACAAAGTGAAGGAGTAAGAATGTGAATAACAGGATTATTGCCAGGTAGTTAAAACCATAACTACACTGTAAGCCAAAAAAAGGGAAAAATTAGAGTTGAATTTTGTCTAACATGACAGATTTGAAACATTTTATTTTGAAAATTCTATTTTGTTTAAAACTACTTACAACAAAGGAAAAAACTCTGACTTTCTGATCTCCCGTCACCTACCAGAGGCCTCAAACAGCAGCAGAGACTGTGGAGAAGCACAAGCCCTTGCAGAGGCCCCCATGCCCACCCTCGGGGTGCCCACCCACAGGGCACTGCCCTCTGTGTGTCTCAGTGCTCAGGGCAGAGCTCTGAGCTGCTCCTGAGAGTACAAGCCCATGAAATGGGCTCACAAATGGATTCCTGCACTCTGAGCTATTCTATATCAACTTACTCAATTTCAGTTTTCCCCATTCACAAAGATATCAGATCACACAATCCCCAAGAATTAGTGGAACTACTTTAAACATCATTTTACTGGACACTCTTTTTATCATGTTCATATTACTGCAGTCCTCCTAAGATTTATCATATAAACACATAATAATCAGGAGAAACCCTGGGTGATTCTCAGAGATTTTGGCTGCTTAGGTCTGTCCATCCCTAATTATCCCTTAACCCCTTGGTTAAAGGGCAGACACTCACCCTCCTGGAACAGTTTAGTTCTGCCTTGGGGTTTGCACTCAGCAGGTTGGTTGCCCCTGACTAATTAAACCGGATATTTGAGTTCTGCCTCATACCTGAGGTGGGAAAAGAGGGTGCCCAGTTTGGAAGAGAGAACTGCCACAACTTCCACCCAACCCAACCGCCCCAGATGTGCCTCACTGGGTCATGGCACATTTGTCATTAGGTTGAGGAAAATGGAAATTATTGCTTTTCAATTTGGTGCAGACACAATGATCTCTTTTGTTCAATGACACATCTAGACACAACTCCACTCATTTCAGAGAACTGGTATCAGAGGCATCCCAAGCTCACACTGAGCCTTACCTGGCTCTCTCTCCCTGCCTGGCAGAGGAGTGTGCACAAACCCCACCATCAATCACCTCCTTTGCTTTATGGCAGCTCTAAATCAGCCCCAATCCTAACGGTACCTCTCAGCATGTTATTTATGTTGAATATTGCACAGTCAGAGCTCATAAATAATAGACCAAACAACACATTTAGAGCTTTGTAAATTGTTTCTGTCACCCAGACTAATTTATTTGGACAGGAAAGCCCTTTCAGTGTTAGTCTGGCATGGGAAAGTTGCTAAACCCACCCCTGAGGCCCTTGGGGTGGATGGTGTGCCCTGAGAGCTGATGGTGTCCCGGACAGCTCTCCCTCAGCTCTGATGTTCCACCACGGATCATTAACCAGGGGCTAAGGAGACAAATGGCAGCACTTGCCACTTTTATACAGGAGCATATTTTATCAAAGTACAACTCGATCTCCCTTCCTGATTCACACTCTGCACGTTTGTAACAAGGTGTTAAAAAGAAAAGTTTTAGTAGAGAACAAATTGTTTTCTTATGCACAATTGTCTTAGAGTTTGAAATACTAATGGCAATTTATCTGCTATGTTGATTGGCATTTTCCAGGTGGAATTTATTGCCTTTGAACCTCGTCTTTTCCATTTCATTTTGCTGCTCTTCTGAAATCTGTGTTTCCCAGTACAGCCCCAGTTCAAGGTGGGAGTCACTGTTTTACTTCCCAGCACTGGCTGATAAATACAGGTCAGTGCCCCCCAAACCCATCCCCTTTGCCCCTGCAGCAAAGGGCTGGAATAAAGCACATTGGGAGCCAGAGCTGGGCTGGTTTGGGGACAGTCACATGCAGGGAGTGCCTGGCAGCAGCATTGCTTGGCTGCCCTGTCCTTCCACACCCAGCCCTGGAGCCTCCTGACCTCTCTGGGCTTGGGGCAGCTCAGGGAGAGACTCTGTTACAAAGAGCTTTGCAGAACATATTCCAGCTCTCCAAACAGACAAGCTCAGCTGGGCCTGCCATGGCCTCTTCCTCACTAACAGCTCACCAAGTGTAAACAGGTTTTCTTTGAGTCAGGACTTCACTTGTGGGGTTTTGCCAACTCTCCTTTTGGACTCATTTCCATGTCCCTTAGTTCCACCTTTGGCCAATATGGACACCAGACTTGATAAATTCTGGTTCTCAGACACCTTTAAAATCTCACATAGATTGTGTGACACAACAGCCACTAATAGTCATCTCCTCTCACGTTTCCAGCAAAAGGTAACATACAACTCAATAGCTCAGCTCTCCCACTCTTAATCTGTTCTTGTATTTATGCATTAATACCATTTCATCACCACATTGTAGCTAGATTAATTTGAATTTATTTTGCAAGGAACATAATTGCCAGAAAAAAGGGAGACCTCAGTTTCACCTGAATCAATAACAGACAATAAAGAGCATAAATACCAAGACACTAAGGGAGTGATTCATCTCTGGTATATTCTCCGTGTGCATTGACTGGGCAACAATTCCAAGGTGCAAATGCCTTCAGATCACGAGTTTATAGCCACAGGTGGACTTGGCTTGTATAAATTTGCCTGAGGACTTAAATTTCTTAGTTCTTTTTTTGTGACAGAAGAGAGTTTGCAATGGGTTCTGCAGTGAATGCATCGACTGCATTAAAAACAAAAATCCAACCAACTAAATCTTGTTTTAAGATTTCCTGCTAAACAACATTCAGTGAAGGGAACGGGAGAAACAAGACTAATGTTTCTCCTGTTTCCCTTCCCCACAAGAGCAATATTTGTATAGAAGAACAATAACATCCATCTAACTCTTCCTGCCAGTGGCAGGGCTGACCCTGCTGAGCCAAGGCAGGAGCTGGAAGGGCCAAACCCCCAGCCCAGGGGCCAGTCAGTGCTGTGCCCTCTGTGCCCACTCCTCAGTGCCAGGGCTGAGGGGCTGCACAACCCTCAGAGCCATCACTGGTTTCATACCCAGTGTAAAGGAATCTCGGGAGTTTAAAGCCAAACATACTCCAGCTCTCTCTTTGGCTTTGTCTTTGCAGCTCCCATGTAAGGGCTCCAAAACAATCCCCCACATTACAGAGCAACTAATCCTTGGGATTCATTATTTGTTAACTAAAATTACTGAGCAAAACAGATGAATGTGGGTAACAATGGCAATTGCTGAAATATTTTTGAAAGGAAATCTGTACTATCTGAAAAAATATACATTTTAGATAAACTGCTAAAAAACCCCCAAACAAACCCAAACACTGCACTAACTTTCATGTCATTCAATCACATCTTCCGGTTTTTGCAGGTAAAGCCAAAATAAAAGCTCAGCTTCTACCTCATACTTCAAGTATTCAAAAAAAAAGGATAAAAATATTGACTATTCAAATAAAAAAATCTGATTTTCTACCCTAGTATAGAGCTCCAATGAGGCCTCTAAAAAAGAAACCCATAAATAAGAGTCACTATGGAAAAATGTAAGTTAATAACCCTGAAAGGGAAATAATGTTCACTGTTTATATTCAATAAAAGCAGATATATTGCAAGATGAAAGTCTATAAGTAACGGCAGACAGCAAATTTAGCATCTGTTTGCCATGTAATACACCTCAAAAAACCCAAAAAGATTATTTCAAGCTGCCTATCACAAATCAAAGAACATTCTCTTAAACAACTGCAGAAGACATTTCAGTTACTTTTGGCAGTGCACAATAGGAAGGACTGAGAAAAACTGGAGGGAGTTCGAAGGAAAAATAAAATGAAGTAAGCTGGAAAATAAAAAAACCTTGGGTTTGAGAGGAATAAAGGAGGTTAAAAAAATAAAACCAGAAAAACACCACAAGCTACTTGTTTGGGTAAGTGATGACTAAGAATGAATAATAGATCAGGCAAAACACATCTGTAGGCTCTGACTTCCAAGAGGGAAGGGATCACTCTGTGGTACCCACAGCACAGCAACAGCAGCATGAGGGGATGCCAAAGCAAGGGCAGGGGATTTGGGGAGCACAGGAAAACATGTTACCTCCCAAGAGAAGCAAAAGCAACTAAATAGCAACAAAGTGCAAGACTGTTCAACTCCAGAGCATTAAACATCCCATAACAAAAGAGACTGAGCAGAGGGTAAATCAACAGGCAGATCATTCATTCCTTCAGCAGAGTGACCAGTTGTGGGTTCTGGCTGGAGTTTCTGCAGAGGTGCCACTGTCAGCTCAGACAATGGCACTGCCCTGCTGTGCCCCTTCTGCCCCCTGGCCAGAACTCACCTTGCTCCAGCACCCAACAGGAGCCACTGAAGTGCCCCAACCCAGCCCGGGGGGAGCCCTTGGCGGGGAGCCCTGACCCAGCCCGGGGGGGGGAGC